>OZ020514.1:34647380-35176902 GCA_963971425.1 Bryoerythrophyllum caledonicum | reverse complement strand
AAAGCATTGACCCATTTCTTGCAGCTCCTTTGAAACATTGAAATGATTTTGTAACATTCAAGATAATCCAATTTGCAAGAACTGACATTTTCATGGTCCCTGTTTGCGCGCGCCCGGCCCTCAAGCGCACGCGCCCGGTCCCCATTTGCGCGCGCCCGGCCACTGTTTGTGTTTTCTCGGCCCCCATTTGCGCGCGCCTGGCCCCAAAGCACACGCGCCCGGCCCTCATTCGCACGAGCATGGCCACTATGTTTCTACGCGCGAGACCATGATTGGTACGCGTGAGACCATGATTGGTACGCACTCGTCCCATCTCGTACGCGCGCGGCGTACAGGGGGCATGAGCGCCTCACTATAAGTTTGGAAATCGTGGCACGATAGGCTCACTTCCCAGGCGCTTTGGCCTGCAACTGCCACGTGGCGGCTGCTTGCTAAGCTCTATTGGGAAGTGGGTCCCGGTGTCTATTGACTCCCTTTTACTCCCGGTGTCTTTTTACACCCTTTTACTCCCGGCATCCCTTCACGCTAGTTTCAAGCATGAACCCAAGTAGGCGTTCTGAGATTTGGGCTTCCGAGAAGAAAATGAAGAAACAACAGTGTGATGTAGGACGAGGATACAACCACAAGCAGAAGAAACGCATTCACATATTCATCGATGGTGAGCTGAAGGCATTTCAAGGTTGGGGAGATGTACCAAACCCGTGGACATTTACACAGTGTGCAAAGTACATTGCCAGGTGTCATTTGGGACGAATGTGGCCGCATTCGCGGTATTCGCAACTTCGGAAATACAACAAGGGTAATTTAAATTACTGCACCAATGAAGTATTCAAAGAACGGTGCATCCTAGCGTACGAGCACATCTACATCACGACAAAGGTTCACCGGAACGAGGTGAATCTATCCATTTTATGTATGGTGTATGCTGAGATTATACTCGGAGTAGTAGTCAATTGGAGGACGATGGAAATACATCCAAACTCCAAGATGACACCAGTATCCACGGCGTCACTACCAATAGAGCGCAAGTTTCCGAGCAAAGCTCTAGGAAAAAAGACCAAGGAGGTTGAAGTTTCAAACGAGGAAGTCGTGTGGTCTGACACTTCCAGTGACCACTCGGATACTGGGTGTGATCCAACTTATCGCAAGGAGATTGAAGGCTTTATTAAATGCCATAGGCTAGATTCTGCCCTCCAAAAAACATCGACAATTGGAGAAGATTCCGGCAAGGAAGAAGATCCAACTGAGATGGACGCAGTTGCATATGAGAACATCAATGAAAACCTAGAGTCTTCTGATGATGTTCCAATTGGACGAGAGGCTCATCTTCAACTTCTTGCAAAATATCAGCAGAGTTTACAGGAAAACAAGAATCTGGTAGAAGAAGCCAACCGCAACAAAGAAGAACTTCAAAAATTATGCGCTGTACTCCAAGAAAAGGACAATAAAATCCAGGAATACGCGAAGTTGGTGTTTACTTTAAAGTCGTAGAATTTGATAGCAATGGAAGTAGTGCCATGAATGATAAAGGGGAAATTTTGTAACATTGTGAAATCATAGACCTTGTGAATTTTGTAAATTGCACTTCATTTGTAAATGGCTTTAGTTCGAACCAATATTGTTTGTCTCTGACGTTAATCAAGTTTGTATGGTTCAGCATGTTTTTTAATTTGTACAATGTAATAAAGTGAATGTTCTATACAGTCTTGTATACGTTTAAATTATATATTTGATGATTGTGTTATGATCTTTCATGATTGTACAACTTCATGCATTCCAATCAATAAATTAAATTCACTTTTGTCTAATATTTGATAACCGACTACAGTAGTCTATAGTATCATCGTGAATTTTTCTGTAGTGGAATTTATATCATGTGTTGAAGAATAAAATTTAAATTTTTGTCTCAAACATGTAAATCATAAGACTAAACAATAAAAATCATGTTATTTCTTGCATAATAAATGATTTGGGATGTAACAAAATCCTCAATATTAATGCAACATTATTATTCTTGGTTGAATTATATGTAACTAATTGCAACGGCCTTCCAAATGTTAAAAGATGGCATTCTACCATACAAATTATCCATATTATATCTTAATATGAGTATAAGTTTGCCATACAAATCATTTCCCATGCTAATTGAAGGTACTAACTCTCTCCAAAAAATCATGAAGTATAAGTATTGTGTGCCTAAGTAAGTATAAGTATTATATAAGTATAAATATTAAGTATTGTATGTATAAGTATAAGTATTGTATAAGTAAGTATAAGTTCAAGGCACTAGGTTATAAGTAAGTATAAGTATTGTATGTCAAGTTCAAGGCACAAGTTCAAGGCACACCCCTCTTGCTTACGCGCGCAGCCCTCCGACGTACGCGCGCAGCCCTCCAGCGTACGCACGCAGCCCCCTCGCGCACGCGCGTCTCTTGGTTGTATGCGCCCGCCATAGGTCACTAATTTACTATACATATTAGATTTCAAAGTTACGGGCCCTACTTCCTGGGCGCTTTGGCCTGCAACTGCCACGTGGCGGCTGCTTGCTTGGCACTTTTGGAAAGTTTTTTACGGTGTCTATTGACACCTTTGTATTTCGCCACCTTCGTATTCCTCCACCTCGTCACCATGGATTCTGGACATCCATGTGCCACAAGCAGTCCCCATGGAAAACGCCAAGGTGATTTTTGTCATGCATGCTCAAAGCAGAAGAAGCGCCTTCACGTGTTGATGGATGAAAAGATGAATGCATTTTCTGGTTGGGAGGCAGTTCCAATTCCATGGACATTTGCACAATGTGCAAAATACATTGGATGGTATCATTTGGGGCACCTCTGGCCATACTCGTGGTATTCTCTAATGCGACGTACAAATAGGGCCAACTTCGGATACTGCACCAATGACTTCTTCATGGAGCGTTGCATCCAAGCGTACCAGCATATTTATGACGAGGCAAAAGTACGCCGCAACTCGGTGAACATTTCAATTTTACGGATGGTTTACGCGGAGGTGGTACTTGGCGTACCGGTTGATTGAAGGACAATGGAAATCCAAACACACCCCAAGATGGCGCCAGTCATTGGATTAACAATACCGTTTGTGCGGAAGTTTCCAAGAGAAGGTCTTGGAAAAACCATGGAAGTTGAACCTTTGGATAAAAAAATCGAGTGGTCCGGGTCTTGATCTGAAGACTCGAATACTGGATGTCAACAATCTGTGCGTAGGCAACAAGAATTGTCCATCATATCAGGCTTGAACCCTAAACCGTCGATTTCACAACAAGACAGAGATGCCACAAAGACGGATGCAGTACCTGAGGAGAGCGTGGATAATAATAAAAAGTCTACGGAAGGTGACTGGGTGAGTCGTGACGATTATCTTTGAGTTGTGAAGCGACTAAGTGAAAGCTTGGAGGTAATTGAGGATCTAGGAGAAGATCTCGATGAGAAGAAAAATGAAGTTGCGGAATGCCACGAAGAAATTCAAGACTTGAAGGAAAAAGTTCGGGAGAAAGACCATCTTCTTTCATTTTTTACTAGCTTCAGTGGAGTTTAGAACCACAACAGTGCTAGAGATGTACAGTACCCACCAATAAGTATACGTTCATTTTGCATATGTACGTTTCCACTCTACACTGCTCCCAACTTTGACACCCTTTTAAAGGCTAAAAAGTTGTCATTTCACAAGGAAATTTTTGGCACAAGATCATTTCTACATTGACAACATTTGTGCAAAATTTCGAAGTCGGAAGTCGAATTAAAAAAAAGATATTCAAGATCTACCAACATGGGTAGCACTAGAAAAAGTTTCATAGCTACGAACTTTGACACCCTCCCAAGGATTAAATTTTTTGTTTTTGCCCATGTAATTTTCGGCATGGGACCGCCTCTGTGTTCATAACATGTTTAAAGTCTAAAACATCCACACAAAGAGACATATTTAAAATCTAGCAACATGTGTAGTTGTGAGTGTAGTTGTAAGAAACATTTCACTCCTCGCCAACTTTGACACACTCCCAAGGATTAAATCTTTTTTTTTTGCGCATGAAATTTTGGGCATGAAACCATTTCTATATCATACACATGTGTGCCAAGTTTTAAGGCTAGAATACCTACATAGCAAAAGATTTTTGAAATCTACCAACATGTGTAGTTGTGAGAAACATTTCACTCTTGCCGAATTTGACACCCTCCCATGGATTGAGTTTTATATTTTTTCCCATGAGATTTTGGACATGAGACCATCTCTATGTTGATTATATGCGTGCTTAATTTCAAGTCTAAAATATCCACGATAGAAAAGAAAAAATTCAAAATCTACCAACGTGCTAATTGTGACAATCAACCAAGGGTACCATTTCAACTTTGGCACCTTCTCTAGGTTTGAAAGATTGTTATTTTACTATAGAATTTTTAACACATGATCACCTCTATGAATATAACATGTGTGCCAAATTTCAAGGCCAGAAGATGAATAGAAAAACCCCTATTTAAAATCTACCAACATGTGTAACTATGAGAAACAATCTTGTGTATCTATTATTGTATTCATCACATGGCTTTGAAATTTAACACACATGTTATGAGCATAGAGATGATCTTGTGATAAAACTTTCATGGTAAAATATCAAATTTTCAGCCCTCAAGAGGGTGTCAAAATTGGCAATAGTGAATCGCTTACAACTACACATGTTGGTAAATTTGGGATATCTTTTTCTATACTCATCTTCTGGCCTTGAAATTTGGCACACATGTTGTCAACATAGAAATGATCTTGTGCCAAAAATTTCATGGTAAAATGACATTTTTTCAGCCTTCAGGAGGGTGTCAAAGTTGGCAGTAGTGTAGTGTGGAAACGTTCATGAACGTATACTTATTGGTGGGTACTGTACATAGAGCAATGTTGAAACGTTTTATAACAGCAGCTTTCGACAATTTTGTAACTGCCATTTAATAATGAGCGATATTTTGTATATTTAATAAAATCTTGTAAATTGAGTGGCATCATGTATATTTAGTGGATTTTTATGAGATGTTATGGACGAATCTAAACCGCCAGCCCGACCCTAAGAGTCTGCGCCCGATTGCACAATGCGCGCGCCCGGCCCCAAATCTGCGCGCCCAGCCACATAATGAATGTACCGGGCCCCTAAGTTTGCAAAACTGGCCACATAAAGTACGCGCACGCCCCAACATTGTACGCACCTAGCCCTAGAGTGTACGCGCACTGCCCCACAGCGTGCGCGCACCGCCCCACACTGTGAGCGCGCGGCCACACACCGTACGCGCCCGACTACATAGAGTATGCGCGCCGTCCCCCTTGTACGCGCCTGGCCTTCCTTGTGCGCGCTCGGCCCTAAATGCTCCTACTCCAGGACTATATAAGAACCAAATGCAATGTGTTTGACTCACCTCATATCCTTGGTTTTGTGTCCCGGAACTTCTTATTGGGCTCCTTGCATGAATCTACAAATTTATGAGTGACCTTTGGGTCCACATTTTCTATGCACACACAATTTCCTATTACTTTTGGCGGATTCTCTTTGGCACAACATTGCGCGCCAATTTTATTGTGATGTCGTCTCAACAAAGGGCTCAAACGAAGGAGTGAGCCCCATGGTACACATTTAACAAGAAGGATCAAGTGACATGTGTTTGGTGCAATTCCACGTTCGCCTACAAACGTGGGAGGTGCATGTCACACTATGGGTATCCACAATGGACGAAGACTTCGTGCACTAAGGCCCCAACAGCTGTTCAGGCCCGTTTTAAAAGTCGGGAATATTATTCCTACTAGGATGACCGAGGCGGAGATCGTTAGCCTTCCTAGCGCACCAGCAACATGTTCCACTGAACCTTGTTCTAGCCAATCCATCCAACAAGGTAGTTTCTTGGAAACTCGAAATGAGGACAACACGCAGTCTACAAATCCTCTAAGCCAAGCAGCATCATCAACACCAAGATCTCTACGACAACGGAGCTTTCCAGAGGCTTACCAAATAGAAAAAAGAAAAGAGTTGGACGAATTATGGGCACATTTTTTTTATGAAGCAAATGTTGCATTCAACGTGGTTAGACATCCGGCCTTCATCAAGGCCACTCTCGCAACGTCAAAGGCGGGTTTCGATTATACACCGCCATCGTACAATGCCATGAGGACGACATACATTGAGCCTCTAAAAGAAAAAGTGAAAGACCTTGTGGACAAGAAGACCGGCGTAGATATTGCCAAGTATGAGGCAACAATATGCTCGGACGGGTGGGACAATGCTACACGTCGCCCTCTCATGAATATCATGCTCGTATGTCCAATGGGTGATATCTTCTTGGGGTCTATAGACACCACGGGTATGAAGAAATCTACGGCATATATAGGGGACCAATTGAAAAGTTTTATCCGTAAGGTTGGACCATTGAATGTGGTCCAAGTGTGCATCGATAATGCTTCAAACATGTTGAAGGCAATGAAGAAGGTCAACAAGGAGTACCCGCACATATATACTCAAGGATGTTGTACACATATTTTGGACCTCCTCCTTGAGGACTGGGGGAAGGAAGGCATGTTTGCAGACCTCGTTCAGAAGGCGAAACAGATTGCATTGTATATCCGGAACCACCATGTGCCTATGGCCCTTTCTCGTCGATTTTCACCAAAATTGTCTCTGTTGTGGCCAACAGCAACAAGGTTTGTTTGCAATTACATAATGATCCATCATCTGTTGGAAGTGAAAAATGCCTTGGAAATGGTTGTGATAGACCCAACATGGATATCCTACATATCATCTCTTTTCGATAGGCAAAACAAGCACCGTGCCCATGCGAAGGCATCGCAAGTGCGAACCACCGTTCTAGACGAGACTTTCTGGCATCGGTGCACTAACTTTGAATTTGTAGTGGCACGAGTACTAAAGGCATTGCGGACTTTTGATGGTGATACTCCGGCAATGGGAATTGCTTGGGTGACCAGTAACAAGCTAAAGGAGCATGTGTTCAAGCTGCGCAATGCGCCGTTCAACATGCCAGCCGGAATTGCAACTTGCCTGGAAGGATCATTCCTTGCCTATGGGAGATGATGACAGAAGATCTTCATTATGCAGGGGCTTTATTGAATCTTTATCTAGCCAATAACTTGCAAATTCAAAACAATGGTGAGGCCAAAAGGGCCCTAAACAAGGTTGTTGTGACGCTTGTTGCAATTTGTAGAGACAGTATTCCTCCGGAATGCACCCAATTGTCACTAAGTGCTTCCAAAGTAACCGCTCCGGTTTTGTTCTCACAGAGACCTAATGTTCTTTTCCAAATACTCCCATTTACTTAACTTATCACAACAATCGTTTACAAGTTAGCTATCTTCTTAACTTACGTATGGTAGATCCGGATCCTTCCGAAGTCTGGATTATGTACAATGATTTTCGTTAAGTAATTTCCCGAAGTCGGGAGGGTAGTTTAATTTGTCTCTGTTCCTTCTCAGAGAGTCTCTTGGAGTTTTTAAGCAAGTGGTCGGAGTCCACTGATCCTGTTTTATGTAAGTGGCTGGATTTCCAACTGCCCTGTGACTTTAAGTGGCTAAACACCCACTGTCCGGAACTTATAGTGACCGAACACCACTCTCCTACTTTGCTAACCTGATGAGTTGATTGTTGTTGCTAGACTTAGACTCTCACGACATCCGGAAGGCCTTTTGGATGCGGTCACACAAAGCTAAGTCCGGACTACAATGACATTCCGGTGAGCACAATTGTGATCTTCCGGGGGTGATGGTACTACCTCGACAGAGTGTTCCATCTAGACCTACGCATTGGGCTTTTTCTTATCTTGGGGGAAAACTCCGGCTTTGACTGGAATCCAAGTTAACACGGATTTCTCCGTTTCATGGAGACTACCAAGAACACCTCTGCAATTCGTCCCCTCTCCTCCTGGCTACTTCCGGACCCTGGAGTCTACCAGGCACACCTCTGCAATAGCCCTCCATCTCTCCCAGGCGAACTCTTGACACGGACCTTGACCGGTTTCTCTCTGAACGAACTAACTATCACCACACTCCGGAAAGATACTGACCCAACCTCTCCCATAGGAATAGATCCGCTACTCTCAAAGTATACACCTTACACCAAGAGTACAAGAGAGCAAGTCTAATACGAAGGTGTGTTGTATATTTACCAAGTACAAAAGACAAGATGAAAGGTTTTTGCCTGAAACCTCACTACTAAGTACTAACTTAGTTCCTTCTAAACTTAACTTTCCTCCTAGCTATCCTACGGGAAGTCCGGTAGATCTTAAGGGCAAGCAGCGCGGATCTTATCTAAAAGATCCGAGAAATCTGATAAAGTTCTAGATCAGATCTCAGATCCTAAAATCACGGAACAGTTCCGTCTTCGATATTCCTACTCTAACTACAAAACACGCAATCGATTCCGTCAGCAGCCGGGTGCACTTGGGGCCCCATCGTTAATTGTTGCTGATCCGGAGTCTAAACCCAAAAAAACATACTAATCTAAGTCTAACTAATCTAAGTCGGAGCACTTGGTCCCCGGTTTCTCCCACTCCTGCGGAAGGGGGAGATCTCCACCGGAGCGCGCTGCTTGCCCTTCGCCTTCTTCGACGTTGCAGGCAAAAGGTTAGTCTTCCGGGTTAATGGTCCGGTCGCTGGAGAAACACCAGCCACCAAAGTCCTGGAGTCCAGCGGTGGAGGGGGCTCTTCCGATGATCCTTCCGGAGGTGCTGGTGGTTCCGTCTCGGAAGCTGACCTGGTCTCCCGGACCAAGTCTCTGTAGCTTCTGGAAAGACTCCTTGGCCCGGGCGCCAATCTCCGGGACACGGACTTTGGTGGTGCCGGGAGGTCGCCTTCTGCCGGAGGATCTGGCAGACGCATGCTGGGTGGCGACAGTAGATCCGGAAGCTTCTTTAGGATCTCACTCGTACTTGGATTGGGAGGTAAGATACCCTCCGTTAGTGTTCGAGGTGACGGAGTGTCAAGAGACTCCGGATTTGCTGAGGTTCCGGGAGTTGGAGTTGTCTTGGTTGGTGGTTTTGGGGAGGCCGTAGTTCGTGTTGGGGTCGTGGTGCCTTCCGGTCCAAGTGCTACTAGATCTTATGGAAGCACCTGGGTGATGTTGTCGACCAGCAGCTTCATCTGCTCCCAAGTCCGCCCTATCTTTTCCGCTTGATCTAGGAGGAACTGGACTTTGATCGAGAAGATGCTCGGGATATCTTTGCCTAGTTTCATCATCACAACATGGGATTTTCTGTGGATCCCGTGAGTGAGGAGTCTGAGGGCATCAATGCCCTCTCTGCTACCAAGTCTCGATGATTTGGAGGGCTATAGAGGCAAATCAGTACACATCCAGTTGGTAGACAACCACCTAATCTTCCGACTACCGTACAAGCTTAGTCTTTTGAAAAAGATAGGTTCAATTTCGTTGTCAGGAGTTGATGGCCGCTAGCTTGATTGAGCTCTCTATCGGCGAGTACTCTTGTGCCACGGTTATGCCATCGAAGAAGGATATCTTTGGCAATTGGACGAAGAAGCAGATGTGTGGGATTATAGGCTGGTCAATAGAAAGACCTAGTCAGACGGGTACCCCATGCCCACGCCAGAGGAGTTTTTTAATGTAGTGGGCCACGCTAGAGTATTTAGTACTCTAGATTTGTGGTCTGGTTACCACGAGTTACCATTGATGGTGGATGACCGAGTGAAGACTGCATTTTGGGGAGTTGATCACGATGAGAGAGATCAACCCTATCATTGGCAGTTTCTCCCATTTGACCTCAAGAACGTTTCAAAGGGTGATGGACCGGGTGTTGGCTGGTTTATCGTTTGTCTGATGCTACATTGATGATGATATCATTTATATTAGGAGCCCAAAGGAGCATGTGAGGCATCTTTAGGCGGTGTTTAAGAGGTTATGGCAATGGGAATTGCGCTTACACCATGGCAAATGCAAATACTTCTACGACCAATTGCCATATTTGGGACATAATATTGGTCCAAGGGATTTTGGCGTTGAGCAGGCCAAGGTGGATGTGTTGCAGATGAGTGACGAGTCCTGCCCCAATTGACATGTCACAGCTTTGAATTTTTTTTTGTTTGGCAAATTACCATCGCCCGTTTGTCAAGAACTTTAGCTTGATTGCTAAGCCATTGACTATTCTCACGGAAAAGGATCAACCATGGACTTAGGGCCGGGAGCAGGAGCAGGCGTTTGCAACTTTGAAGCTGAAGCTTGATTCAGCTCCTTTGCTACGGTGTCCAAATACTACTTGACCCTTTCAATTGCACACAGACTGGAATGTTGTGGGATTAGAGGCTGTGCTGACTCAGAAGGAAGATGAAGGACAAGAATACGTTGTGGCGTTTGCTTCTAGGAGCAACAACAACGCGGAGTCCAACTATTCATCCTATTAGGGGAAGCTTTGGGCGAGGTTTGGGCCATAGCCCATTTTAGGCCCTATTTGTATGGACAGCGTTTTACGTTGGTGACCAACCATTCACCTTTGAAGTGGCTCATGGAGTCAGACAAGCTTGCCATGTGGGCTTTGTTGCTTCAGGAGTATAACTTTGAGGTTGTACATCGGCGGGCATCACAAATTTGGATGCGGATGGTCTATCTCACAATCCAAGTCCTCGGGGGAGGATTTGACTTGTGCTAGGTGACATGGAGACTATAACAGGGAGTCAGTCTTTGGGTGGCAGGCAGCGGCTTACTTCACGTTGATGTCTGGCTTTGCATCAATGTTGTCTAATTTGACAAGGGATGAGGAACCGGATAGGTCCAAAGTTGTTAGCAATGTGTGGGAAGACGGTCATGCCTTGCATAAGCTACAACATGGTACACTTCCCCTAGTTCTTTCAACTATGGAACGTGATAAAATTGGGCGCCAAA
The DNA here is from genome assembly GCA_963971425.1 of Bryoerythrophyllum caledonicum. NCBI lineage: Eukaryota > Viridiplantae > Streptophyta > Bryopsida > Pottiales > Pottiaceae > Bryoerythrophyllum > Bryoerythrophyllum caledonicum. Next base: position 35,166,020 of record OZ020514.1, on the reverse strand, counting down.
TAGCTCGGTTCGGTTGGTATAACGGCCTTCTATTTTAGATATGGCAAGATGAGACTAGGCGCATAGTTCCAAGGCCAGATCAGAGAACTACATTGGTATGGCAAGTACACGAAGACCTAGGATATTTTGGTGTGCGACGGACTCATTCAATGTTGCGCAACCAATACTAGTGGACCGACATGTATGAGCAAGTTGCCTTGTATGTTTCTGGGTGTGAAGTATGTGATTGGGTTAGATCCAGCTTCAACACCTTGTCACTCCAGTTGCAACATTTGCCCATTACGGGGCTAGGATATCGGTGGTCTTTGGACTTTGCTGGTCCACTTGTCATTACTCCATGTCGAGCCATGTATGTCTTGGTGATGGTGGAGCATCTGAGCTAGTGGATTGAGCGTGTAACTCTTCCGCAGATCTCTTCAGAGTTGGCGGCCATGGCATTACTCGACCGGGTGTTGGCTTGTTTTGGAGCTCAAGCTGAGGTTTTGACTGACCGAGGATGTGAGTTCCTTGGGGCTTTCCAAACTTTGTGTACCAAGGCTTTGATTGAGCATTGTACCACTTTTCGAGATCACTCGGAAGCGGATGGTTTGGCGGAGCGTGTGGTTTAAGCCATGAAGTGGGCCTATGGAAGTATGGATTGCTTTAAGGTGGCCACTGTGATTGGGTTCTGATGATACCATGGATGGCCATGGATTACTGGTTTAGCCGGCAGGCTTCATTGGCTGCTTTCAGTCTCTATCAGTTGTTGTACGAGCGGGAGCCAATTTTATCGAGTTATGTTCGGGAAACGTTGGCTCCGGTTGTAGATTTGGACAATTTAAAGGTGTGGACCCAACGTCTATGGGATGAAGCGGAGTTCTTAAAGCGGGCTATGCCCATGGCCATGGAGAACTTGTCCATCGCTCAACACCGTGACACGTTACAGTATGCTCGTATTCATAGCGATGCCTACCGACCTCAGCTGCGATGTTTTTCCACAGGGGATTAGGTTTATCTACAGGATGAGGCATCTACGACGTTGGACGTCAAGGCTGGGCGTACCATTCTTTGCAAGAAGAATGTGTTGCCTAGTGGCATCTTGTTGCTATAAGGCAAGGATGGTCGGAAGCACTCTATGAATTGTGCTCAATGTCATTTATCCATTGATGGCTCCGTTCATCCGGAGTTGGCTGTTGTGCCACACGGCGTTTTGTTATTTGTGTGTGGTGAGAAGAAGGGCGCGGCTACCATGTTGCTTTGTGACCATTGTCAGCGTGGTTGGCATATGGCTTGCCTGATTCCGCCTCTTTCTATTCTTCCGTTCGGGGATTGGACTAGCATTCGTTGTCGAAGGTCTTCAAGCCACATTTCACCTGATGGAACGGCTTGAATTCCTCGTGGTTTTGTCACTGTATGGTGCGTTGCCATCCAATTGGAGTTCCTGGTTCTGATTTAGGGATAGGCAACGTGGAGAATGACCAAGAGATTGGCAACAAAGTTGCTTATGGCGACTAAAGATGGGGCTCACATTGCACCCGGCCTATCCTCTCTTTGTTACTTCTCCATATGCTTATTGATTCGACGACAAACGACCTCTTCGACTGGATGCGTACAGTTGTTGCAGCGACATTAGGGTGGAATTTAGTCTTGTTAGTGTTGTATGGTCCTAAATGGATAGAGGGTCTCTTTATCCGCTTGGAGGTGCACTTGAGGGTGTATTACGTATACTTGTTTTAGTGTGTGTTTTTCATTTATTTGATGTTGGTTAAGGCTCTCGATCTGTTGTGGTTATTGATCTTTCTTTACGCAAGAGCTGTCACCGGACGTGGCGTCGAGGGCCTCTCCGTATTGTGGTTATAGCGTAGATTAATTTGTTACTAATCTACATTTGTTTCGGAATTAACGGCGGCGCACTGCATTCATTCATGGATGATTTTCATCCGCTTGGAGTTGTATGCGTGTGCGTATAGCGCCGCACACGTCTTTGACTTGACGTCTTTGTCAAGTCAAGCTTTGTGAGTGAGTTAGAGAGTGTTAGTGAATTCCTTTGCTTGTAAGTGATGTGATTTCAATAGTGTAGGCTCCACATTCTTCTATTACTACTTGCACTCATTGATTCTCTCTTTGTGGCGTTCAAGATGGGTGACTGCGTAGTGATTTCCTATCTATTGCTTGAGGGTGTATTACGTATACTTGTTTTAGAATATAGACCAGATACGTGGCCTCCCTTATGCCCAATGCTTTATGAAGTCCTTCCACCTCGGCAAATGCTTGCGTCCAAGTGGCGTTTCCGTAATATGGAAATGAAGATGCGGATTAATTAATTCCACCATCCGCCTATCTAGCTTCGAAATGGAGATCTTCACCACCTAGCGCTTCGTGAATACATTACCGGAGTGGAAATACGTTCTCACAAGGTTCCGGATATAACTTATAGATCCGGTAAATAGTGTTGGTGTCGGAAGGCGTTCCCACACACTTCCGGACCTTAATACTAAATCCGGAAGGAAATGAAGAAAAATTAAAAAAATTAGATAGTAAGTTTATCTTTAGTAGCTTAAATAGTTGTCTAGAAGAAATAAGGTTTCGATGCTGAGCCGGAATCTTTAAAAGAGGCAGTTATAGCGTTTTCTCGGAAGTCCAGAAATCGGAGTATGGCATCATTTGGATCCGGAACGGCCGTTAAGACGCGTAACAATATCCGTACAGCGTGTCAGATATATAACGCGACTGCCAGCCCTAGGCGCCATTCTTTTAGGGTTTCATACGCTCTTTGTTTTCTCCTTCTCGGCGCTTTGTCTTCTTGCGATTCTGTAGTGCAAAGGTAGCATAGATACGAGGAACTTGGTGAGGTTAGTGCGTGCAGGGTTTCCGGTCACCATGGCAAGGCGCAAGTTCACTCAGAGGTGGGCCCGGATGGCGGGGAAGAAGAGCAAGGCTCCAGCAGGTGGAACCTTGCTGCTACAGTAGGTGACGCCGGAGTGGTTGATCCCAGAGAAAGACTACAGGGTTTTGGAGACCTACCTCGAGGTGATGGGGTGTAAAGGACTCCTTGGGGTACCCTGGGCTTTCCAAAGCAAGGTCATGGTGGCAAAGCTCCTGGAAAAGCCGCCAAGCCAGTACAAGGGGCGCATTCGGGCGCATCCGGAGGTCTGGACCACGTCAATTTGGAGCGACACCTATGGTCTCCGGCCCGAGACGGTCAAGGTGGCGGAGCGCGACGACAACATCTTGAAGGGGGAGTTCCTATCGAAGGCAAACCCTAAGGATGGGTACGTACTCAGCGACCTCGTCGATCCGAATGCGAGGTTAGTAATGGCATTCTTTAACCCTATATTCCACCCGGAGAAACCTAAACGGATAGTGGCAAAGCTAGCTAGCCTGATATTGGGATCAATGAGAGGCAAATTGTACGTGGATTGAGGAGCCATAATGGATGAGCAGATAGACCGCATGGTCAAGAACCTGCCGAAAGCCCGGAAAATCCCAACTCTCCTCTCAACCTACGTAGCCCGGAGGAGCAGGACGAGTACGACAACCTGCTCAACATCTAGTCATACGAAGGGATGGAGACAGAGGAGGAGCAGGAAGTTTCAAAGGGCTCTGAGGCAAAGAAGTCGTCATCCCCACTTATCCTCAGGAGATCCCGGAAGCGGAGTCGTTTGGTTTAGAAGACTTCGGAAGCCGCCGGACCCAACTAGCCTCCGGCAGTAGTAGAAGCTCAGAGCCCAACCAAGGCACCACTACCCAAAGAAGCCGTATACGAACGGTTCACGACTAGATCAGAATCGGGACTGAGCTGGGCCCCAAACATCATTGGCGACATTCTGGTGGACGTGTAACAACTCTACAGGCATACTCTATAGGCATACAACTCTACAGACGTGTAGCAACTCTACAGGCATACAACTCTACAGGCCCTTCTTTACACGGAAAGTTTAGGAAGAACGAGAAGCTCAATCGAGGGCAGATCATCCGGTTTCTCCTAGACCACAACCGGAAGATGGAGGGCACCAGGGACAAGATGCAGCAGCTTGTGAAGAATCTAGTTGCCACATCCCCATTGGCACCAGAGGTTTTGATTTCGGAAGCAACACTTCAGGCTCCAAACACAGTAGGTCCATCCAGATCCACTACAGGGCCATCCGGATCTCCATCCGGACCGACAGCCGGATCTCTGCCTTGACCGTTAGCGGGCTCCCCACCCAAACCTGCAGCTAGCACACCTCAGACCCCTACCAAAGTCTTCAACGACCTCGTAGAGACTCCAGATTTCAACTCTCCAATGAGTTGGAATGGAGTGGCATTCCCGAGCACGAAGAGTATTTAGAAGTGGCAGAAGATGCCATGAGATCCCTTGCAGATATCCCTGTTGCACTTCCGGATTCCGTCAGAGTCTCCCTCTCCGAATCCACCGAAGACGGCCCCTTTATCTATAAGCTCTACAACGATGCCCATGGACGTCAGCCCGAGAGGAAGCTTCCGGGTCCTTCTGAATCTTCAAGTCCGGACAGCTGCTCCACCAACCGAGACAATAACAGCAGAAGACCCGGAAACGCCTTCTGGAATGAAGGAGCAGGTGCCTGCCTTCGTTCCAGAGCTGCCAGCTACCGTTCCGGCACGTCTGGAAGCCAGCGTAGCACCAGCAAAGGTAACCCCTACGTGCCGCAGTAGTAGGGAGAAGAACCAGGTTACACCATAGATAGGTCTTCTAGTCCTTTCAGTTTTATAGCGACTAACGATGGAGCTCACGGTTGCACCCGGCTATCACACCATAGGCTAAAGAAAATCCTAAACTAGGTTTTTGGTTAGATCCAAGAAAACCGGATCTCGGATCCGGAAATTCCGGATCTGAGTTTTGAATTCCGGATTTCTAGGGATAAGATCCTTTTTACTTTTAGGATAGGATTTTCCGGATTTTTAGGTGATAGGATAGGATTTTAGGTTTAGGAGTTAGTGGTTACTTAATAGATGAGCCTTAGTCGACTCAGGGTCTTGTTTTCTCTTTCATGAAGAGTATTTCTGTTAGTATACTTTCTCTTCTTAAATCTATGGTGATGGAGTACCATTTTGTGAAGAGGGAATAAGATCCAATGTGGTTGATGTGTAGTGAACTTAGTTCTTATGTGTGAAGTGTTGCAAGGGTTGCACCTAATACAATCGATTGGGGCTTGCTTTGGGAGATCGCCCGGAAGAGTTGAAGGAGAGGTTAGGTAGAGCTTGATGATCCACAAGGACCCGAAGTAGCTTGGAGGGGGAGGGAGGGTACTGCAGGGGTGAGCCTAGTAGCTCCCAGGGCACGGAGAATTCGTGTGAACCCAGATTCCGGTTGCGACCGGAATTTCCCCTTACGATAGAGGAAAAAACCTGAGGTGTATGTCTAGAAGGGAGTCTATGTGCAAATCTACCACACTCATCCAATAGAACCACTGAGCATCAACCGGAATGTCGTTGTAGTTCGGACGAACCTTTGAGTGACCGCATCCGGAAGGCCTTCCAGATGATGTGAGAGTGCGAATCCGGCAGCAACAAACCAACTAGCGGTTAGCGAAGTAGGAAGAGTGGGGGTCCAGCCACTGTAAGTCTTGGGGTAGTGGGTGTCTAGCCACTTAAAGTCACAAGACAGTGGGGAATCGGGCCACTTATACAAAACAAGATTAGTGGTACCCGGCCACTCGGTTAAAAACTTTGGAAGAAAACTTCGTCTGAAATTGTCCAGAATCCGGAAGGAACTTGAAGTTGAAAGAAGGGACATCATGAATCCGGAAGGATCCGGATGAATAGATCGAGGGATGAATAGGAATGCTAACCGATAGAAAATAGGGTGGTAGTAGTTAGTTGTACTTATTATTTGAGAAAGGAACAATAGGTCTTTGTGGGAACGAATTTAGAGCAGATACTTTGGATACACTTAGCTAAAATTAAGTGCTATCCGGAGGAATACTCACTCTACGAACTGCAATAGTTGGAAATTAAAAAAAATATTGCATAAAATAATGTAGAATAGGATAACTAGGTAGAAGTAAGGAATAAGTAATAAGGATTCCAGAATCCTTAAACAATGTTATCTTAAGCATTTTCCCGAAAACTGATTGTTCGGAGCATCTGGAATATTTTGGATATAATCCAGATCCCAAAATGACATCATGAGGCCAACAACAGAGATGGATGGCCGTACTTTGCGCCATATATAAAAGAGGTAAGAAAAAAGGAGCTGCATCATTTGTCTTTTTCTGCTCTCTTCCTGCTTTGTCTTTCAATTTTCTCTCCTCTTTTTTTATTTTGCATTTTGTATTCTACTATGATAGTCCAGAGCGGTTCCAGTAGTCTAGAGTTTTTGTGAGGTCAGTGCGTGCAGGTGTTAGAAGAAGGATAGTGAGGTTTGAAAGGTATGATGACTGAAGGAAGAGCTACCCAGACGAACAAGGGCTCAATGGAGACCCGGAGTGCCTTTGCTGCTCCAACCATCCAGAAAGTCATGCCAGTCATCTCGACGGATCCAGAAGAGCGCAAAGTCCTCGAGCATTTTCTTGGTGTTATGAGATGCGAAGGACTGTTGGAAGTTGCATAGGGCGTCAAGGATGAGCAGCTGGTGATGAAGCTGATGAGAGATGCGGACAAAAGATACAACGAAACGAACCGGGCACATCCAAAGACCTGGATCCTGAGTAAAACTTCATAACCCGGCAGATGTTGAATGAGTGTTTACGAGGACGCTCACAAACAAAAAATGGGATACATGGGAGTTTGAAACTCCCACTTGGTTGCCCTTACCAAAAAATTTATTAATTTGTGAATTTTAGTCTTAGATAATTGGAAAAGTAATTAGTATTGCGTAGAATTAGGTTGTATAATAATTAGTGAAAGACGGTGAATCCTTAATAAGTTAATTAGTGTGATAAAGTGGTGATAAAATTGGGCCTTAAAACTACCAAAGTTTTGCCTGAAAAGACCTAGAAAGAATGACCGAGAAGGATCTCCGTAACAAAAGTCCATATCACCACTTAAAGACTAAACTAACTAGTCAAAGTCTCCATCAATTAGATAGTATACTTACTAGTGTTAGTAGTAGTTGGTTAGGCTTTTTGGATTGTTGTTGTAGAGGTTTAAAATCCCCATTTATGGGCACTTAATTTTATATGAGGAAAAGAAAAGAAAAGAAAAAAATAAAGAAAAACAAAAAAGAAACAGAAAAAAAAAAATATTAAAACTTTTTTAAAAAATACAAAATATAGATATCTGGGTATCAACCCAGGTATGAACTAGTCCGGGTAGCAATCCGGGTATGGGCTGATACCTGGCTATCCGAGTATTATGTGGGCAGCATTCACGAATTCCCCTCCCTTTCCACCAACCTCCCCTCTCCCAAATTTGAACCCCCCTTCCAGAACTTCTTCCTTCTCCTCCAGCAACTCTCCTCTCTCCCTCCCTCTCTAAATTCTCCTCCATTCTCAAATTTTTCCCTCTATCTCCCTCTCTAATTCTATCTCTCTCTCATAGTTTCTCCCTCTCTCTATTTTGGTCATTTTTGGAGTTGGGATTTTGAAGAAGAGGTAGTAGTGGAAGAAGAAGAAGTCGAAGACCAAGAAGTTGAAGAAAGGAGATTTGTGAAGGAGATTCCAAGGTGATTGGAGAGGCTTTTGAGAGGCGTTTCAAGGATATTCCAAGTGTCTTGAAGGTAGTGGAGGAGGTGCGTGCAAGCTAGGATTTTGGAGAAGTTGGTGGCACCTAGGATTTGAAGCATCAAACCTAGGATTTGGTGGTGAAGGGGGTTTTTTGACAATGATGGTGGAGATTCTTAGGCCTAGAGGTGGTGCAAGGAAGTTTGTGGCCGCGGCGACAAGATTCAAGAGACAAGCCCAAGATTTGAAGGAGGTTGTCGATGCAACAAGGAGGTTTAAGTTGTAGAAAAAGGTGATTCTTGCCCCATATTTTTGGTTTCTCTTTTTGAACAAACTTCCTTGTTTGTTGAGTCTCTTCTCTCTTTTTCTATCGCGGTGACCTCCGGTTTTTTCCTCTCCGATCTAGAGAAAGTCCACCAGTAGACTCTACCTAAACCTTGTATGTCTAGGTCTTGGTTTCATGCACTTGCAAGTCTACCTTAGTGTCCCACCATTTGTTTTCTATTGTCTCGGCCTTGTAGCAAAAGTATTCTCTAATGTTTTCTCCACTGTCAGGTTCGGCGCGTAGGAGGGTTTGTGAAGGTTGGTTTATGCGTTATAAACCAACTAGGAGGTTAAGCGGCCCAAGGAAGACCTAGACTCTAGCTCTAGTTATTAATTAGAGCTAGTATTAGAGTCTTTTGACTTTTAGGGCATTGGTGGTGTCTTTTGACACCTCATTTGGGACTTGGAGTCCAAATGACCTTCACGTGTAGTGTGAGGAGACTCATCTTTCTCAAGTTGAGTCTCCCACGTGATGGAGTGAGAGAGCGCGTGCTTGTATGCCCTTCTTGAGCTTCATTGTTATTATGCGATCATTCTATAAGAATGGCATTGACTTGACTATGTGTAGTTTATGAGTATTTTCTACTTGTTTATTCCTTGAGAAAGATCACCACTTTGATATGAGTGTAGTCTTAGTGGATTTTTAACACTTAAAACCTTCAAAATCTTGTGTTTGAGGTGTTTTTGAGCAATGTTTTAGTGCTGAAATTTTTGTTGCAAAAGCTCAAGCATACTTAGAAGAGAATGGATGATGTTCATTAGATAAGATAAGAAGGGTGAGGTCGACAATTATCTTTGCTAGTAATCGCGGATGAAAGTACGTTGACTTTATATACATCATCCACGGTTAGGTCACAAAGTCGTCTGCCTCGGATCCGTTTTCGTAGAAGAGAGAAGACACAGGTCGTCGGGTGGGGTTCGAAGCGTACATGTTGGGAGTTTGCGACGTGAGCTGGGCAGTGGTGCTTTAAGGTTTGGGGGGCTACTGGTGCTAGGAGGAGACTCGATCTCCGTGGAAGGTGCACCTACAAACAATTAGTAGTGTGGCGTTCGTGTGCAGGCTCGAGGTTGAAGGGCTAATGCAGTCATACCAAGGTGCTTAACTTCAGAGTTCTCAAAGGATTTAGTCTGGTAGCCTTGGAAAGGACGTCCTGCATGGCTAAGTCAAGCGGATCAGTGTGTAAGGCACAGGCCTGCAGCTGGTGACGCTAGAGCTCGGAGCCTAGAGAAGCATCACCGTGCGAAGTGTGACGTAGGAGTTGCAACAACTTGTAGAGGGTGATCTCGTTTGTGTCCTTGGAGCTGTTCGAGGAGTAGAGCGCGGAGTACAAGGCGAACCTGCTACCGGCGTCGGTGACGGTGCACGTGTCAGTGGAGGTCGGCGCGACGTTTGGGTGGGAGCGGTTCACGAGGCTGGAGGATTGCGCCATCGGCGTGGACCACTTCAGCGCCAACGCGCCGGCCAACATCCTGTAGAAGGAGTTCGGCATCACCGTGGACAACGTGGTGGCGAAGTTGAAGGAGGTGATGGCCTGAAGGCGGGGCTCCTCCGGTGCAGCGGTGGATGGTGTCCGTACTTAGGTTGCCGGGAGGTTCCGTACAGACAAAACTATCACCGATAGACGGGGAGCCTCGTGCAAAGGAGAGTCTCGTGGTTGGAGCCAGAGCTAAATCCAAAGAGCCTACTGCTGACAAAAGCGTTGCAAGAGAGAAGACTGGTTTGGAGCTTACAGATGTTGGAGTTGTGTGTAGACGTCTGGGATTGTGCAAACAAACGTGGGAGGTGTGCAGGACGCGGGAGGTGTGCACGCAGAGTTGCGGTATGCACAAAGACGCGTTGACAGGAATGTGCGACCTGGCCTGCTCGCTTATATCCGACCCGGTCCGCTGCTACTTGTGCCCGGCTATTGATACTTAGATCCGGCATATTGTCTCATACCCGGATATGTGATCGGTACTCGGCCTACTTATACCCTACCTAGCCAGTTGATATCCTATCCGGCTACATACTGCTATTTATTGCTATACTATTGACTCATACCCGGTTACTTAGTGCTACCTGGATGCGTATTGGTACCCGGTCTTCTTACTGATACCGGCCTGGTTGATGATACCCTGCTGCTTGTGATTTATACCCGGATAGTGAGGTTGATATCCAGCAGTTGGTCTATATCTGGCAATGAGAGTGGTACCTGACAGTAAGAGTGGTACCCGGTTTGGTACTGCTACCCAATTTGGTACTGATACCCGGTTTGGTACTGATACCTGGTTTTCATCTGATACCCGGTTCGGATTATTATACTCGGATACTGTATGGTAATTATTGATACCCGGGTAGTGGGTCCATACCCGGGCAGTGGTTTTTATTCTCTGAAGTAATCGTATTTGTACTCGTACGGTACTCAGAAACAAGCGTATTATTCCTGTTTGTACCATACCACAATTGCATCTCACACTACAAGTACTAAGGTAAAGTAGGGAGGTTAGGGTGGAAGCTTAAAGATTGTGGGACACTACTGTCATGGTTTAAAGGGTGTTTCAAGGATATTTGGGACTTAAGTTATGGACCATGGACGGAAGAGGTAAGTCTAAGAAAATTGAGAAGGCTAGTAGGCAAAAGGTGAAAATTAATGGGGAGGTGTTGGACACCTTGATTACTTGTTTGCAGAGCCTACAGGTGAAAGGCTCTTTTTCCACAGCAAGCGGTAGCCACGAGGACTTTGAGCTTTCTCCCATTGCCAAATCTTGCACAGGGCCCCAGAATTTGCATAAACCAGGCACGAAAGTATATAGTACGGAATCGATGAAGTATTGGGCTTCACTTGGTGGGGTGCAGAAGATCTGCTCACTTTGGGTGAAGGAGGAAATTCCAGCAGCTTTGAGCCGTGCTCGTGGGCAAGTGAGGGTCAAGGATTTGGTGATTGGAGGGAAGGCTGTGGTTTTGCAAAATTCTGGATCTAGATAAGGTGTAGAGGTAGAGGACTTCTCTTCAGGCATCCAGTTATCCACCTTCTCCCTCATTTTCACCGAGTTCGAAAGCAAAGGGTTCTTATTCCAAACTACCTGGTAGTGGGAGGTTAACACGTGGCAAGAGCGTGCCACTTGTGTGTGGTGTGAGCCGCAAAAACGGCTCACGGTGACGAATGGACCATGCATCGTGTCCATTAAACTTAACAAGTAGTAGAAATGGGTTATCCCATTGGTTAGCTCATGGTTTTTGATCGAAATGGCGAGATTGCCTTTCCATGCGCTAATTCTTTATGTAGGAGCCACATTGTGGCAACCAAGAATTTTATGAAGTTAACCAAAAAAATAAATAGAAAGGAAAAAATAAAGAAAAGGTTAGGAAAAACAAAAACAATAGAAAAGGAGGAGAAATTGAAGTGGTGGAGAAGAATTTACCTCCTACCGAATCGAGGACCGCCATTGGCCTCGGTGAGGAAATCACGGGGAAAATTAGGAGAAGAAGAAGAATGGTGGGAGAAAAAAAGAAAAAAAAAGAATGAGGCCTAAGAAAGCCATAAAAAAAATAAGAAAAGAGGGTCCAAAAGAAGTGGGAAAAAACCCTCACCATCACTTGGTAAATTAATCCTAACCCCAAGCAAGGGAAATTCAATTTAGGTAGATTAGTTAGATTTAGCATCCTTGAATTTAGCTTAATAGCTCACTTATTGGAGATCATGCACACACATGTGGCATGGGGTTAAAGTATGAGATTTAGATATTCCTTGGTAAGTGGGACACCCACTTTTGTTAAATGCAAGGGTGGCACGGAGACAAGTAGTCATAGGTTTATAGGTTTTTTATTAAAGAGGTCATTAATGGAAGAAGGCAAAGGCGGCGGGGAACATCCTTGGGAATGCAAAGAGAGCAAGGGCTTGGGGATTACCCCCTGGAGAAGCTCATTCATGTGTATGCAAGTCGAGGGAATGGAAAAAGGAGAGAGACTGAGGAATTGAAGAGAGAGCCGGAAGCCCCGGCCACGAGAGGAAGTGAATTAGGTTAGAGCACGAGCTGGATTACAAGAGAGCAAGCACGAGCTGGATTACAAGAGAGCAAGCACGAGCTGGATTACAAGAGAGCAAGCACGAGCTGAGAATCACAAGCACGTCGACCACATGAGGGCGAGCAGGAGCTGGATCACAACAGGGCGAGCAGGAGCTGAGGATCACAAGCACGAAGACCACAAGAGGGCGAGCACGAGCTGGATCACAAGAGGGCAAGTACGAGCTGAGGATCACAAGCACGAAGACCACAAGAGGGCGAGCACGAGCTGGATCACAAGAGAGCAAGCACGAGCTGAGGATCACAAGCACGAAGACCACAAGAGGGCGAGCACGAGCTGGATCACACGAGAGCAAGCACAAGCTGGATCACAAGAGAGCAAGCACGAGCTGAGGATCACAAGCACGAAGACCACAAGAGAGCGAGTACGAGCTGGATTACAAGAGTGAAGACCAAGGACGAAGGGTGAATCGAGCTGAATCAGGGAGCCTCTCCTTTCCTTCGGACTAGTAATCAATTCCTTGTGCATGAAGGGAACCCTAATTTCACTAGTTATAACAATCGCACGGAAGCGCTGTCCAAATAGCAATAGGATTAGGGTTTGCTATCAACTCAACCAAACAATCGGTTTAATCTACAATAGTACGTGAACGCAGCTAGAGGCTCATGCATGGTATAGTGTTTGAGTAGGACTACTTGTGTGAATGCATGTGGTATACACGTGAATGTGTGGTGCACGATTTTGAATAAACATGTACGTTAAGTGTGCACTGCTGGTTGTTGGCTCTGAATCTAGGATTGAGTCAAACGGTTAATTGAAGGCTGCCATCATGTTAAGCAAGAAAAAGTAATAAGAATGCAAAAAACAAACATAGAAAACGGAGTCATAACCACGAAGATAATGAAGAAGTAAACTCTGGGTATAAATAAAAAATAAAGCATGTCTGCTGGCCGCTGCTGTCAGGGTCAAACTTAGGTCTGGAATTGGTTGCTGAGGTTCTAATCAAGTTCACAAGGTTGAACTGAACCTATCTAAGCTTTCAAACGTTGAAAACGAAGCCTTAAGGTGGAACTTATGCTTGTTTAAAGGTTGGGTTCAATTTAAGGCTGAATTCAGCCATCACAGCACTAATCAGTAATGAACCCTCTTAATTAATCACACTATGGGTCACCGTGCTTGTATGGATGGTCGAATGATGTTTGAACAAGGGGCTATATCCCACACTTAGGGTCTTGTGTTCAAGATAAGCCATCCGTTAGGGGGCGGTTTATTTGGCTCACATGTGGGATACTCTTACCTTAGAATTGTTGGACTAGGAAGTGACACCTACGATCTATGCTCCAGAGATGAGAGATACCCATGAAGCTTGGCAATTGTTTGAGTAAATCACCAAATTAGCAATCTGGATAACTGGAAAGGTCATGGTTTTATATGTAGAAACACCCCCTTCTTAGTAGATGCTAGTGAGAGGATGTTGACAGAAATTTGTGGTCAACCAGAAGAGACAGAAGACAATTCTTTACCACTAGTAGAAGAAGAGGAATTTCTCGAAAATCCGAAGGTGAGTGTTCAGGTCCTAGTTTTGCCCATAAAGCCTTACCAATCATACTTTGATTGGGAGAAGATGGCTTCACCATATGGAGGTGGAGAACGAGGGGTACGAAGATTTTTGGGTGCCACGAGCACCATCGAAGTCGATGACTTCAAGAGGGACTTCACCATGTGGTGTGAACTCCAAAAGTCCCGTAATCCCAACTTTAATCCATACATGGTGTGGAGAGCATTTTTTGGATGTCTAGAGGGAGCTCCACTGGCAGACTACGGAGGGTTCGAGGAGGCTCATTTCCCAGAAATTATGGCCTGGAGAGATTTCTACGCACCGAACTATGTGGACGTATTCGGTAGAGCACCTAGGGTGACATCACCACTCTTGTCTAAGGGGAAGATGGAAGAAGGCACGAGCATGATGGAGGATATGATGCAACCAGAGAGACAGGTAAATCACCCACCTCCATTCAATCCCACCGTGGGATTCTTTGTGCAATTCCACAGAGACTACGAAGGACAGAGGGCGGATAAGATGAAGGCCCTTCATTCCTTCAAACGTGGAGGTGACGAGTCTCTGAGAGAAGCTCATGCGAGATTATGGAGACTAATCTCAGCCACTCATTGAGTTACAAAACAACAGGTAGTGCAACACTGGTACAATATCCTGGACAAGGAGTTGAAAACCTTGGTTTGCAATGGGGCGTTGCCATTGGGAGTACCCACAATACTACGGTTTGTTTTTAAACCTCGGAGCGGATTGAGATAAATTTATTGGAAGAGAAGGCAGCCATGGGATTTTGCAAACGTGAAGAGAAGGTCCCAGAGAAGGTTAAGGTGGCCAAGGTGGCTATCCTTCGTATACTGCAGACTCTGGTGCCTTCTGCTTCAAATGTGAGAAGCCAGGACATCAGAGGAAGGATTGTTAGGAAGGAAAGACTTCCACACCTCAGGCTAGAGGTTTCTGCTCTGGTTGTGGTGCCAAGGGGTATGCAGAGGCCAGCTGGTGGAAGCTTCATCCAAAATTGAAGTCCACTGAGAGCAAGGGAGCCAAAGGAGGAGGCAAGGTTAAGGAGTCCAAGGCCACAGGAGGAGAAAAAAAGAGCTGGAAAGCCAAGTGCGCAGAGTTGGAGGCCAAAATGGAAGCAATGAGCGCCAACACTACTATAGTAGGTGGCAATCCTCAGGTTCCTCCCACTTTCCATGCTAGAGGCGGTTTTAGCTTCGTGGTTGAATTTGGAGACTTCGTGTTGAGTGGCATGGCACTTGCCATCAGATATGGCACACTGGAGCTTTACGCCCTCACACGGAGTCATACTCGAATTTCCAAAGATGTTCCACATGGAGCGAGTCCAACTCTAGATCCTCACCATGGATAGGATAATCAACAAGCAAGGTTGTCCCTATTCTTGACGTTGGAAGAGATGGTGCCTACGTCGTCAATGGTGCCTCCACCACAAGCAGTGGCGAGATCTACACCAGCCTCACCAGAAGCTGGAAGGCTCACAGGAGGTTCTAGAGCACTTATGGAGGCAACAACTTCTCTATGAGAAGCCTCTTTATTTTCTGCTAAAATGTCACAAGATGGCTTCAGTATGGCAGAAGTTTTCAAGACAATAGCCTCGATGTGTGAGTTGGACAACTACACGGGTGCAAATATGTTGAAGACGGAGATAATCAATGCAGAGGAGAGCCAGGGTGACAACGTGGAGGGGCTGCTTTCAGTAGCCATGCGTGTGAAGACAATGACCGCTAGACCTATGATTGAGAGATCATCCATTACCCCTGGTGTTGTAGTGGTTGATAATTTCCAAGGCATTTTCGAACTCGTTGGGCCTAAGAAGAAGGTTTTTGTACCTCGACATGTGCTTCTAGATTCACGAGGTCAACATTTAATGCTCGGAGCGTCTGCTATTGAAAGGTTGGGTTTAACTGGGGATACTTTGGAGAAGTGTCCCTGGACCATTAGCACATTCATGGGGGGTACAGAGCACACTACAGGAATCACAATGGCTGAGTTGGTGTTACACCTCAATCAAAGTGATGTGGTAGATGCCAGTTCTATGCAGGTGAAGGCAATAGTCACGGAGGCCAAGTCATATGATGTCTTGGTGGGCTCGGCGGTACTATACCAATGGGATTCACCTTGGATTTCTAGGAGTCAACAAGCTATAGACCAGATTGGCAAGCTAGAGATGGGCGGAAGGCTCAGCTGCAAGCTCAATTTGTTCGAGTTCTTACAAGTAACTTTGTTGACGTATTTGCCTTCCCTGATGTATAAATACAAAACCTTCATGGTTTCAGGAAGGTTTTAAAGATCCTTCTATTGTTGACCACACTTCAGAGAAAGTGGATGTCTATATGGGCAAGACAAGTGGTGAAGAGGAAGAAAGATATGAACCTGGGATTGAGGCGGCGTGGAACAATACCACCCAATTGAGGAAAGCCACGGAGTTAGTGTGGAAGAAGCATGGAAAAATTCTATGCTACCACAGATGCAAAAGGAACCTAGAAATGAGCAAGACCTAGGGCCTTTGTTAGACACTACTACCATCCATTGGAAGGCACTAACATATGGTTCGTCTTGTTGGAGCTGTTTGGAAGAATTGGCACAAGATGGGCAGCTTTTTTACAAGTTGGGATCAAAGTTAAGTGCTACATTTACGTGGATGTGGATGAAGGAGCAAGGCATGTGGTCAAACGTCACTCACGGAGACTGAGGACACAATTCCCGACTTGGTGGCCATAAGTGCCATCAAAACTTTTTTCTCTACACATGTCGGCGATATCTCCTTGCTATCAAACGATGACAATCACCGTGTGGGTCATGTTGACCTTGTCATTGCAGGATGGCCTTGCCAAGGTATGTCTAAGGTAGGCAATCAGAACGGGGTAAAGGACTCCCGTTCTTCCAAGTTCTTTGACTTGATTCGAGTGCTACGGTTGCTTCAGACTTCTCAGAGGCAGCGGCTTGGTTATATTGTAGAGAACGTGCCGGTAGTGAGCAGCTTGAGGTCCAGGACACTAGAGAGTGCACCGAATCCATCGGACTTTGGGTTTGCAAGTGTTAATTGATGCGGCTGTAATAGGGTCAAGAGCAAATCGATCACGCTTGTGGTGGACAAATCTGGCACGAGCAGAATTGCAACAGTCCGCGGTGGGTTGCGTTAAACGCCTAGATCTGTATGTGAGTGATATTTGGGATCCTCACAAGACACCACCGCACATGTATCACGATGACCAAACACCATTAGCGGTGGTTAACCGCAAGGGAGAACCATGTAGGGCCTTGCCCACGTTAGTTAGTTTTGCACGGTCTTATGCTTTCAAGGATGATAGACATGGGCTTGTATGGGATTCATTGTTCCTGGGGATGGTGGAGCCTAATGAAGATGAATGGGAGAGAGCCATGGGCTTTCCCACTGGCACCACCGATGTGCCTAGGATTTCAGAAGTCCAGAGACAATTTTTACTTGATCAAACAAAGGATTTAAATTGCCTAACTTGGATTGTATCGTTAGCACTTGTTGAACTGAAGCGTTTAGCTTCTAGTTTGACGAGTTACATGGGTTATTATGAGTTGTGGGCGGCAGGAGAACCACTTGCCTCTGTCAGGGTGACAAGCAAGGTGGTTGGGGCGAGAGGGCCTTTGCACCTCATCCATGGAACATGTGGGATACGGCAAATATTTTTGCGACCACCACAACAACAGATCTTCACTATGGAGGAGAGAAGTGGAGTAAAGGGAGCAGATTGGCTCACCAAAAGATTGATTTGGAGGATGTTGTGGAGAAGATCTTCTTGGAAGAACACACAACTCTTCACATGGAAGTAATTGACAAACTCAGTCAATTGGAAGGACTTGGGAGCGTTATCGGGGAGGAAGGAGAGGAGTCTCCTTCACATGGGATTCAATAGCAACCAAGGGTGGAAAATCCTGCTCTAAAAGAATCGAAGGAGGTTGTGACTAAGGACACCTAGAAACCAAGAGTAGGCCTAGCGGATAAAGCAGTGGAGGTGGACAAACATGAGTTCCTGAAGGAGTATCTAGATTGTTTTGCTTTCAATTTACATGATTTGGGAGAGTTAAAGGGGCAAGAATTGCGTATTAACTTAAGCGACGAAGCACCAATTTATCGAAAGCCATATAAGTATAGCGACATGGAGCGAAAGATGATTCGTGCTCGCACAGAAGAATTGATGGTTGCGGGGTTGGTGAAGTTGGCTCCACCAGATTGTGAGTATGCATCACCAACGGATATGCCATCCAAGAGGGACATTTATGGTATTTGGACTGAGAAAAGGATGTGTGGTGGCTATAGGAGAATTAATAAATTTACTAAGCCAGACCGTTATGCCATGCCAACTCCGGAGGAGAACTTTGAGACCATTGGCCATGCCAAAGTATTAAGTACGTTGGATTTACGCTCGGGATACCACCAGATTGCATTGAGAGAGGAAGACAAGGGGAAAACTGCGTTCTGGAGCATTGACAGAGATGAGAAGGACCGGTTGTTTCAATGGAAGTTTTTACCGTTTGGATTGAAGAATGCTCCAGCAGAATTTCAAAGGGTTATGGACAAAGTATTCTCGAGGTTGGATTTTGTGAGATGCTATATTGATGACATCTTTGTCTTTAGCAGGAATCGAAAGCAACATAGACTACATTTGATGGAGGTTTTTGCTAGATTGAGGCTTCATGGATCAAAGTTGCACCCTGGTAAGTGCAAATTCTACTCTTATCGCATTGAGTATTTAGGCCACATGATTTATCCAAGTGAATTAGGTGTGGTAGCTAGCAAAGTGGAAGTAGTGATGTCTATTTGTAGACTACAAGATGTTAGTAGGTTGAGAGCATTTCTGGGGTTGTAAAACTATTATAGAAAGTTTGTCAAAGCTTTCAGTGCTATTGCCAAGCCATTAACCATGTTGACAAGGAATGATCAACCTTGGATTTGGGGAGATGAGCAAGAGGCGGCCTTTCAACAATTGAAAGACCATTTGGCATCAGCACCAATACTTCGGAGGCCTACAGTAGGAAGGACGTACCAACCACACACAGATTGGAGCTCATTGGAGATTGGTGCAGTATTGACGCAAATGGATGTTGATGGCAAGGAATTTGTGATTGCGTATGCCGGCCGGTCCAACAACAACGTTGAGGCTCAATATAGCTCGTATGGAGAGGAATGTTTGGCTGCCATATGGGCAATTACTCATTTTTGGTGTTATCTTTATGGTAATGAATTTCTGTTAGTCACAGATCATCAGCCTTTGAAATGGTTGATGGAGTTTGATAAATTGACAGGAAAACTAGCACGATGGGCATTGATGTTGATGGAGTACGACTTTAAGGTGGTTCAAATAGTAGATTTGGTTGTCGTAGTTTGTAGAGTCACTATTCCTCCGGAATGCACTCAATCGTCACTAAGTGCTTCCAAAGTGAACCACTCCGGTTTCGTTCCCACCCAGATCTGTTTATCCTTTCAGATTATCCAAAACAACTAATCTATTGATCACTTAAGTTAGTTATTCTATTCAGTAACGGCTCCGGATCCTTCCAGATTCCGGAACTCAAGCAAACTTGCCGGAACTAGTTTCCGGAAGGTATATACAGTTGTTTCCGGAAATGATTTCCGAAAATCAGAAGGGTAGTTTGATTTACCTACGTTCCTCCTCATAGCGGTTTCCGGAAGGTTTAAACGAGTGACCGGAAGACCTCTGATCCTATTTTGTGTAAGTGGCCGGATTCCCCACTGCCTTGTGACTTTAAGTAGCTAGACACCCACTGCCCCGGAGTTTATAGTGACCGGACAGTCACTCTCCCTAATCTACTAACCGGTGATATGGTGTTGATGCTAGACTTAACTCTCACGACATCCGGAAGGCCTTCCGGATGCGGTCACACAATGGTACGACCCGTCTACAACAACGTTTCAGGTGCACTTTTGTAGCCCTCCGAAGAAAGTGATATAGTTTTACTTCGGAGGACTCCTAGACTCACATAGCAGGCTTTTCCTATCGTGGGGGTAAACTCCGGCTTTGGATCGGAATCCGGGTTCACACGGATTATTCCGTGCCCTAGAGACTACCAGGAACACCTCTGCAATCTCTTCCAGTTATTCCGAGCACTCCCCTGCTGGGGATCCAAGCCCGTTCACTCCCAAGTTCAAAAAAATATCCCTCTCTTCAAAGAAACTTGCACAATACGTACTGCAGCAACGGACCTTGAACCTCACACGTAAAACAACTCTCTTCACAAGTACTAGGTAGCAAATCTAGTCATAGCTCCGAAATATATTCCACGTAAAGGAAAAAAACAAGGCGATGAGTTTTCCAAACTCATCTACTAAATACTAGAACTATTCCTATTTTTAGGCTAATCTCATCTACAAGAAATCCGGAGGATCTTATCCCTAAAGGTAAGGATCTTATCCCTAAAAATCCGGAAAAGAGAATCTCAGATCCTATATTCCTGGGTCCGGATTTCGGACATCCGAAAAATTCGCAAAACTCCGAAAAGTTTACAAGTTTCCGGAAGTCTTAGCTTCCGGATTAAGTAGCCGGGTGCAACTCTGGGCCCCATCGTTAATCGCTACCTAACCTCGATTACTAAGCTGCTCCTATTTCTAAATCAAAACCTACCTAAGGGGGTGATCCAACACTCTTGAATCGGGGGCTGGTACGCCTCGTTGAAGCTTCCGCCTTGGACTTGCCGGCTCTCCTGCGCTGGGGCGTAGTAGCTGCCGGAACCTCTTGTGATCCGGTTCCGGAAACTGGTAGCGGTGCTGCTGCCGGTGGAACTGGATCGGTGGTGAAATCCACCACAATGGTCTCTGAGGCTTCAACGAAGCTGTGGAACTGAGCTCCGGGACTGGGAGGATTTGTCGCCAATCGCCTAGCAAGCGGGGGAGTGGACTTCCGGCGACTTGATGATGGAGTGGTAGGTGCAGGCCGAATGGCAGAAGGGGTTTCGCCAAGACTCACCTCCAGTAGTAACTCCGTCCAGTGCCTTCCAGTACCGGTGTTTGAATTATCGGGAGGACTACAGCTCATGTGTGCCGCAGGCTCCGGTGGAGTCAGGCTCTCTTTCTGCTTCTCGGAAGCCTCCGGCTACACGCTTGAGGGTCCGGGTTCGTCCGGGGATGTCCGGATATAGACCTGAGCTGTCAGGTCCTCTGGGGCTTGGGTGCTCCGGTTCTCCGGTCCTTCAGTGGTCACCAGTTCCTGCATGCGGCTCCATGTTTTCTCCATCTTCTTGCCGTGGTTGTGCACGAACCGTATTATCTAGACCCGGTTCAGTTTGCCCTCCTTCTCCAGCTGACCTGTGAAGAGAAGACTCCGGTTGATAGTATCAACCGGAAATGCAAGTGCTGCACGTATCTCTGTCAAGGCCTGGGCGGAAGCGTGTGCTCGATCTTTAGCTTCCTTCAACTTCTTTCTAGACTCCGTCAACGCCGTATACGTTTTGTCGCACGTGGCGGCAAACTGATCCCCACACCGGATGATAGGAGCCTGCTGAACCTCCAAGGCTTGAAGTCGGAGCATGTTCTTCTACAGTTCTTGGATCGCTGTCGGTATCTCCACGAACTTCTCCACCTCTAGCTCTTGCCGGATGTTGTCCAAGATCTCACTGTATCGTGCCTCGGATTGGCACACGAGGGCCGCACGCTAACCCGCATGTTGGATGAGCTCTAGTAGGTCGGGTCTGTCGAGTCCAACGAGGTGCGGGGGCTCTGCCGGAGGAATGAGACCTTTCCGTGGGGCTTGTCTAGGGTCTCCCTGAGGTTGACCACCTGTTGGCTGAATCGACGAAGATGGTCCCGGTGTTGACTCCCTCGGCACAGATCGGCTCATCTTCCCGTGTTGGGAAACAGCCTCGGGCACGGAATCCTCAACGTCCTCCATACCCTCGTTGTCGTCTCCTGGTTCCGGACTGCCATAATTCTGGATATTCAACAGCAGTTCATACGCATCTTGCTCGTCCGGGGTAAGCACTTCGTATTATGCGTAGAAATAGGTGAGGTACGAGGGAAGTGGGGTGCCGACCCTCTTTGACTTCTGGAGCTCTCTCACCATCCGGTTGATCATTTCGTTCATAAGCGAGGCCCAATCTACACTAAACTTCTCCCTCATCGACCCTCGAATGGTGGTGGCCCATTTAGACACCACCCATTTAGGTTTTTCCGGGTGAAAGATCGAGTTCAAGAACCTAACCACAATCTGCGCGTCTTGATGCTGGAGGTCGTCGGTGCTGTAGCCTTCCTTGGGGTTGGTTTGCTTTGTGAATTCGTCCCCGAGGATGTCATCGTTTTGCTCCGCCGTCTTGACGGTTCCAGTGCTGAAGGAGTAGGTACGCAGCCACTCCGGTATACCCCAAGTTTCGGGGTGAGCTCGGATGGTGCCATCGTACTGGTTGTCCGGTGCACCGAGTAGCTCCACCACCAACTTCGCCTCCTTTGCGCCCCATGCAACATCGAGCAGCCCGCGGCAGCCCATGTTGGTGAGGTAATGCTTGAGGACGGCCTTCTCCTCCGGATCTGTCGGTATGATCGGAACCACCCGTTGTACCGCCGGCTGGGTCGTTGTACCTCGAGTAGCCGGGGAAGGTTCTCCTTGTGCCATTTCTAGAGAAATCTCTCACGATCTCTCCGGTACCACCTGCACGCACTATCCTTACCACACACCCTCACAATCGGAAACACTTCCGTTCTAATGAAGTAAAGAAAGTAGGAAGTAAGAGAGAAGGAAGGAGAACAAGCCAAGAAGTGTGGGAAGCCAAATTTAGCTTCTTGCTTTTATACTTTTGGCGGTGTACGGATGGCCGTTACTGTCATGATGGCGGTTCCGGCTCCTGATCGTTTCCGGATCCAGGTGCCTTCCGGCTCCGGAAGCTTCCGGTTCCGGATGATTCCGGACCGTTCCGGATGATTCCGGAAGGTTCCGATGGTGGGGGTTTCCTCCGGTTCCGGATCTCTTGGATTCATGGCAATTCCTAAGAGCTATTAAGGATCTTGGATACCCCTGATTTGTCTTATTTGCTATTTCTGTTTTCTATGGTTTAAACCTATCACTCTAATATTTTAATACTAATTTTTTATTTTTTTTGCCAGATTTTTAGGTTAACTTCTAGAACCTTGTGGGAACGGATTTCCACATTGGTAAATATGGATGCTGATGGCCTTAGCCGAAATCCAATTCCAAACCAAGAGGATGATACAGGTGCTAGGTGGCATTTTGAGGGTGAAACTAACCCTTTGCCAAGTTGGCATTGTTCGGTCTTTCTGGGGATATTGGCAATAAATAAAGACACCATCGGGGAAGCTATTGTGGCCACAGTAGATGAGGATGGAGGTGAAGAGTCTGGCGGCGCCAGAGATATCCATGAAGACATGAATGTGATGCAGTTCTTGAAGGATGGAGAAGCGGTGGCTTCATGGTCTCATAAGGAGAGAGATAGGGTTCTACAACGAGCTAAGAGGTTTGTGTAGGAGAGGACTCACGTTGTAAGATTGTGGCTAGATGGTATTAAGAAGGTAGTACCAACTCCAATAAAAAGAGTGAAACTCATTAAGGACACACATGAGGACCTTGGACACCTTGGAGTGCGGAGGACTTATAGTCTACTTTAGATTCACTACTGGTGGCATGGAATGCTATCCCAAGTGCAAGCTTTGGTGGCTCAGTGTATGATATGTGACCGGGTACGAGCGTCTTTTAACGCTCCAATGCCACAGTTACAACCTTTATCAATTATAGGCTTAGGATATAGATGGAGCTTGGATTTTGCAGGTCCATTGCCTGTGACACCTCGACACAACAAGTATGTGTTGATAATCATCGAGCATTTCTTGAAATGGATAGAGTTAGTAGCATTGCCTGATAAGTTCAGTGAGGAGGCCGCTTATTCATTTCTTGACCATGTTCTGAGTCGCTTTGGAGCTCCAATAGAAGTACTCACAGACCAAGGGAGAGAATTCTACGGTGAGTTTCAGACGTTGTGTGAGCAAGCGATGATTGATCATCGCACTACTTCAAGGGATCAGCCCGAAGCAGATGGATTGGCGGAGCGGATGGTGCAAACCGTCAAGAGGGGGCTCTAGAAGTACAACTTGAAGAAAGGACATCACCAGGATTGGAATTTTAGCTACCGTGGATAGCAATGGGCTATCTATTAAGCAAACAAGCGTCCTTGGCGTCTTTTTCACCTTACTATCTATTGTTTGGAAGGCACCCGGTTTTACCGAAGGCCATTCAAGCAGATGCAAATACCGTGTTGGCTAACATGGACAATCCAGACACGTGGGCTCAAGTGTGTAAGCAACGTGCAGAGTTGTTCAAAAGGGTGATGCATATGGCATTGGGGGACCTCTCCATTGCTCAACATCGGGATACGTTACGATATGCTACAATACGGGGAGGTGGTTATCGACCACAGGTGCGGCGTTTCACGCTTGGAGACTATGTGTATCTGCAGCAAACAACGTCCACCACCTTGGATGTGATAGCAAGAAGGGTAATCTTGAGAGTTTGTGAGGTGAAGGACTCAGGGGAGTTAGTGTTGGAGGGTCGTGATGGCAAGATGTGGAAGGATCACACACGCAATTGTGAGCCTTGCCACTTGCCACACATTGATGGGACACTACAATTTGGTCTCTCTCACATCTTCGCTGGATTACGTTGTCGGTTGTGTGGTAGTGCCAAACGGGCAGCCACTATGGTTATTTGTGACTTATGTTCTACGGGGTGGCATTTAGAATGCTTAGCTCCACCTCTTTTGGAGGTACCAGTGGGTCAATGGTCTTGTCCTGAGTGTTTAGCATGTTGAGGGCCTGAGTAGACAAAGTCTAGCATTAAAAATATGTTAGAGGCAATTAACGATGGGGCTCTACTTGCACCCGGCCTACCCTTTGTTTGTTGAGTCTTTTAACATCTTTTCATGTGGACCACATTGATTCTATGGTCTGAGAGGTTTTTATTCACGGTTATCATTCAGTTTATATATAAACTGTGTGGTTCACCGGTGTGAAAGCAGCTTCAGCACAAGCGTAGATGACGAGTAAAAGGGTACTTGTAGACCGCTAACTACTTCTTGGTGTATGAAGTTATGGGTCATTTATTTCTTTTCCCTAAGTCTGAATTGCTGTGAGCCGCAAAAACGGCTCACGGTGATGAATGGACCTCACATTGGGTCCATTAAGGCTAATAAGTGGTGAAAATGGGTTATCCCATTGGTTAGCTCGTGGTCTTTTGATCAAAATAGCTAAATAGCCTTCCATGCGCTAATTCCTTAACTAGGAATCACTTATTGGCAATCGCGGAATTTAGGTAGTTAGCCAAAAATATATAAATAGAAAGGAAAAAATGAAGAAAAGACAAAAAATACAAAAAACAATAGAAAAAAATTAAAATTAATAGTGATGGAGAAGAATTTACCTCCTACCAAGTCGTGGATTGCAATTGGTCACGATGAAGAAATCACGAAACCAAAAAAAAATGGAAGAAGAAGAGAAATGATGGTGAAGGGAAGAAAAGAAAAGAAGAGGCTTAAAAGCCCTTAAAAAAATAGTGGGAAAGGTCCAAAAGGCTTGGACAACCCCCTCATCACTCGCTAAGTAAAATTAGGAATTACCCCAAGCAAAGGGGATTCAATTTAGGTAGATTAAATTAGATTTAGCCTCCTTGGAAATTAGCTAATAGCTCACTTATTGAGATCATGCACACCCATGTGGCATGGAGTTAATGTTTAGATTTAGATATTCCTTGGTTAGTGGGACACCCACTCTTGTTAAATGCAAGGGTGGCACGGAATTAGGAGTCATAGGGTTAGTAGGTTTTGTAAGAAGGACGCCATTTATGGAAGAAGGCCAAAGGCGGCAGGGAACTTCTTTGGGAACTCAAGGAGAGCAAAGGTTGGGGGGTTATCCCCTGGAGAAGCCTCATTCGGTCAGTGTGCGAGGAGTAGGAAGAGAGAGAACAGGGGAGAGACTGAATTTGTGTGGGGAGAGAGCCGGAAGGCCCGGCCCCGAACTGGTGAACGAGATTAGGTTAGATCACAGGAGGAAGAAGATCACACGAGTTGGAGTGAGATCACACGACGAACAAGAGGAAGAAGATCACACGAGCTGGAGTGAGCAAGCACGACGAACAGGAGGAAGAAGATCACACGAGCTGGAGTGAGCAAGCACGACGAGCAGGAGGAAGAAGATCACACGAGCTGGAGTGAGCAAGCACGACGAACAGGAAGAAGAAGATCACACGAGCTGGAGTGAGCAAGCACAACGAACAGGAGGAAGAAGATCACACGAGCTGGAGTGAGCAAGCACGACGAACAAGAGGAAGAAGATCACACGAGCTGGAGTGAGCAAGCCCGACGAGCAGGAGGAAGAAGATCACACGAGCTGGAGTGAGCAAGCACGACGAACAAGAGGAAGAAGATCACACGAGCTGGAGCAAGATTACACGACGAACAAGAGGAAGAAGATCACACGAGCTGGAGCAAGGTCACGAGAGCTAGAGTGAGCAGTTCGAAGGCTAAAGATGGAGGGTGAACCGAATTAAATCAGGGAGCCCGTCTTCTCCCTCGGACCTCTTAAATTCCTTGTGTATGACGTGAAACCTAATTTTCTAAATACAAAAACGACGCGGAAGCGCTACTAATTTTTTGGTAGAATTAGGGTTTGCTATATATTCAACTAAACAATCGATTAAAACGCCATTAGTAAGTGAACGCAGCTGGAGGCTCATTCTTAGTAAGGCTGGAGTGGATTCTTGTGTGAATGGATGTGGTATATGCGTAGGAATGTGGTGCACGATCTTGAATAAACTTATATGTTGAGTGTGCACTGCTGGTCGTTGGTTATGAGTTCATGATTGAGTCGCATGGTTGATTGAATGCTGCCCTCATGTTAAGCACAAAAAACTAATAAGAATCAAAAAAACAAACATAAGAATCGGAGTTAGAGTCAAGGAGATAATTAGGATTATAAGTTTGTAGAAAATAGGGAAGCCTGTCCGCTGCCAATTGGTTCCAGGGTCACACCTAAGCCTGAAACTGATCATTAAGGGTCTAATCAAGTTTGGAATGCTGAATTGAACCCATAAGAGTTGGAAACGTTGCATTCGGAGCCCTAGAGCAAAAGTTACACTTGTTCAAAGGTGGGTTCAATCAAAAGGTTGGATTAGGTCACCACCTCCATTAGAGGATTTTTGAGCTCCCAAGAGGGCCTCCAGAGGAGGAGGTTGGAGGGGTCCCTTTGTATTTAATTTCGTCCTTTGCCTGGAAATGTGAGAGACTAATCCCCTATACCCGCTCACTGAAAGGGAATAAAAGAATGATGAACATGGAACGGTACAACAGCTCCCATTGGATGGGCCACAAAGACAATCATGAAGCTATGTCAGGATTTATTATTTTAAATTTTGGGGTATATCATTTTAAATTCAATGACTCTGACATGAGAGTCAAGCAAGAACTTGCTGCACGTTCAAGCCGCACAAACTGGTTCAAGCCACGCGGATTGGTTCAACAGTTTTTTTTTAAAAATTGAAACAAAATAAATGATAGTTTATTTCACAAAGGAAAAATAACCTTCTTGTCTAGTGAATGATTGTAGGTAGAACCCTGTGGTACACTTGCACTTACAACAAGCACGTCATGTCTCTATCCATATTGATGGCTGAGGTGCATAACCTCTAAAAATCCTTGACTATTTCTCACCAAAAATACTTCAAAATTGGCCATTCTAGTGCAAAGAGTAGAAAAGTAAAAGAAATTTCACGTTTCCAATTCAACCGTAAGATTTTAATTTATACTATTAAAACTTTAAGCTCACAAATTTTTATAGAATTTGACCGCACGGATTGGAAGATTATAGTGATTAAAGTGAAGGAAATGGCAAATTTTCATCCTTGCGTTAAGAGGACCAGTAGACTTTGACTTCACTTGGTGCCAAATTATTGTTTTACACAAGCTCTAAATTTTATACCAGTATGTTGTACATGATGTTAGTTCCTTGTACACCAACTTTTAGAAGTAGAGGATCAATGAAGCATTTTCAAAAAAATTGTGCAATGAAATGAGGCTCAAAAATTGTATGAACACATTTTAGTTTTTAATAAATTCACTTCCTCATTAAATGGAAATTCCAATGGTAAAAAAATGACTTCATGCTTCTTCTTGAAGTTAAAAAAATAAAATGAGAAAAAGACCATATCACTAATTTTTCAGTGGAAATGAAAAAGTTTTTTCTGGATCTTGCCCGAAAATGTGAGATTCAAACTTTGACTCCCTTTGGAGTAAAAGTTTTACATTATGGAATGTTTTTTTAGAACCTCAAACAAAATCATGATGTTTACTTGTATTAAAAATCTCACATTGAATAGAGAGATGGAATTTTTTTTTGGAGCTACCCATCCTCAACACATTTTTCAAGAATGGCATAACTTTCATTCTATAGGTCCAATGAGAATAAAAATTACATTCTCATGTAGCTCCTACCTTCTTGCATCTTCATACAAATTTTTAAGACTTGAAACTATAAATTGTAATCATAGGAACCTGCCCCAAATTGCAAAAACCCACATCACCACTCAAGGATTTTTAGGGAATAATACGTATAACTTTTGGGACTGTGGCTGGACCATTTGCATATCTTGGTGCCCAAAGTAAGGGCGGGAGGTCAAGCTAGTGGTCAATGGATAGAGGCATTTCTCAATCTCATATTGGTCAAGTTTACACAACTTTCACATAAAGTAGAATAGCCTATCCTTGGCCATTAAAGTGCTAAGCATACTTGTTATTAAACCATCTCCAAAAAATTCATCATATAAGCAATTTCAAGAATACTCTCACACTAAAACATGTAATATTTGAAAATCATATAAATTAGTTATGATTTTTTGAAGTATTACTTTTAAACTCCCTATTTCTAGACCCATAACCAGCTTGAAAAAGTGAAGTTGGTAGCTACACTAAAAATTATATTTAGTGTTGGCAACACTAAACACAAACAACAACACCAATTGTCAACAAGGGTAGAATTGTAGCAACTCTAATTGTCAATTCCAACACCAATTGTGAACAATAGTAAGATTTAAAGAATTGAAAAATGAAGAAGTTGACATTTAGTGTTAGATTTTGAAATATACATGGATAAGAGATGGGATAAGAGATGGGAGCATGAAGAAGTTGCATTAATTATGCAACTTGCAACTTTGGCGGCTAAAAGGGAGGCTGCCATTAAGAAATGGTGGCCCCAATACACTAATTGTCCACAAGTTGACTAATAGTGTTGGGGCATGATGGTGGTAAATACACCAATTGTCATCCAACACTAAATATAATTTTTAGTGTAGTAATCTAGTAACATGTCATGAGAAAATAGTGCTACTAAAAATATGAAAGGACATCAATGAGTATGAAAGGTCCGGAATATAAGGATTCGATAGGCCCGGGAATGGATATACAACTGGGAATAGGCAGTTCTACCTTACTTTTACGTTCTCTGAGAAAATGGAAGAGCCCAATAATCTAAATCCCATGCTTAAGTGGCCTCCTACTTGGACTCTGTTGTCCCTTGAGATCTACAGCTGTTAGGTATTTACAAATAGTTTCTACGGATTCTCAATTTGATTCACAAATTTGTTCCTACATGGATAGCACTAGTTATCGTAATCCGAGTGGTGATTTGTTACAACTTGTTTCTGCTACGCAGTTGCCTTCAAAAAAAATTGTTGTACAGTAGGGCGCAAGGTCTACCTTACATGCAAGAAGCTTAAAAACGACATATCATTTCAAAAGGATTTGAAATAGCTATAGGTAATATAAGAGACTATAATTTTCACAAACAAACTTTCGTACATTTCAACAATATTTTAGTACAAATATGTACAATTGAATTTTAAAAATAAAAATAAAAACTTCTCACTACAAAAAATGTGGTAGTTCTTTGCATTTTTACCCAAAATGTACCTCAATCCTTTATGAGTTAGCTCCAACAGGCCTTCTAAGGCTAGGATTTATCGTTAAGAGATTAGCAAAAAATCCTTCATAAAATACAACTTGAAAGAAAATTTTTAAGTTCATGTATAAGATTTTGTCAAGTAATAAAAGTGCAAAATATTTTCTTTTCTTTTTTAGAAATAAAATCTCATTGAGTTTTACTTGTCATAGAATTTCAAATTTTTTTTAATGAAAACAAAAAAGTACTCTCATTTTTTGAAGGAAAAGTAAAGCATATAATAGTAAACATATAATATAGTATAGAACTTCATGGTATAATAACTCAAATGCATTTTAATCTTTAAACCTCTCTTGTTCTAATCTCATATATCTCATGCCAATTTTACACTCAAAATTGGTACACACTTTTATACGCAAGCTCTTTAAACATCTATACACTTAGATTTTGAAAACTAAAACAATTTGCTTCATTGGAAATAACTACAAGCCTACATTCTCTTTTCATAGGAAAAACATACTTGGAAAGGCTTAACACTTAAGGATCAATTTTTTACCCAAATTATAGTCTGGTGTATTTTATGTAACACAAGATATTATAGCAAAGTACAATTTATAATATTACAAATGATATGCATCTTGGCACACACCATTTTCGAGTAGTTGAAACCACTGACCTTTTTTTTTTAAAATTATAGATCCAAATCATGAAATATTTCAGTCATTTTGTGATTCTATTTAGAAAACTATTTTAGAATTTGAAAATTCTAAAAAATAAAACACATGGCTTTACAAAGACTATCATATGTTCAAGATTGTGTTTAAAAAGGATTAATACTTTTTCTATGAAAAGGTTTAAGGATGTTGGGCAAACTTCTCAAAAATATTTTACAATGCACTAGGAAGTCACATAATGCATACAAGTTGGAAACCATAAAAGATCTAAAATAAAAAATTGTATATTTGTTGAACCTATCATTTTTAAACACATTAGAAATAGTATGGAGATGTGAAATTACATGTGGAGTATTGTAACTAATACAAGGTTTTGTTACACATGTCTTGAATACATTTTAGTAATATCGTCTACAAAATGAAAAGACATGAGGAATTTTTTATTACAAACAACACTTACAAATGTTGAGGTGCAAGTCCAAAACAACTATTTGTCACATATGTTTTGTCACTATTTGTCACATATGTCTTTTCAATATATAATGTCACTATTTGTCACATATTTATCAACAAAATAAATCAATTTTGTATTATGAAGTTTGAGGTAGCTTTGAGGACCACTTAAATGCTCTCTCAATTCATTTTGAGGTAGCTTTGAGGTCCAATTCAATGGTTCCTCAACCCAATTTGAGGGTGCTTCAAGGTTCAATTCAATGCTCTTCCAATACAATTTTCTAATTTTTGAAATCTAATTTTTTTAAATTAAATGTTTTAGTTTTGTAGAATTTTTTTGTTGGATTCTTATTTTAATTTTTTTTTACAATTACAACTTGTTTTAAAATATTTTAACCCCTAAAGGACATTTTGCCCCTCGTGGGACAAATCACATTTCGGGTAGGTTCTTGTGATGTCATTTTTGGTCATAGACTTTTGAAACTTTTTGTCAAGATGCGGCATAGTAGTAGCTTCGTGGGAATATATATATTTTTTCATATTGGACCTCTAGAATGAAAGTTATACTATTCTAAAGGCAAATTCTTGGACTCCAAAGTTTTGCTAAGAGCTTCCATTAGCATTGGAAAGTTTCATACTAATAGATAATATTATTTAACTAAGAACTTCCAAAAAAATTCTTGTCTTATATGAAATATCCAAGTCTAATGCAAGTCAAACATTTTAATACTATGTCGGGCATTGGCACAGTAGACCGCAAAATTAACCGACGCAAAGAGAAGTCAATGATTGTGGCAGACATACTCCCCCCAAGGGTATTAACCCCTAAGGTACCAAGACAGTTTTACACCAAAAACACTTCAAAATTAATGGATTCTAGTGCAACGAATAAAGAAGGTAACAAAAACTTTGATTTTTAGTTCTGACCGTAGGATCTCAATAAAGGCTTATTAAGTAATACATGTACAAAATTTCATAAACTTTGACCGCACGGATTGAAAGATTATAGTGTTTGAAGTCAAGCAAATGGTTTATTTTCTTCCCTGCGTTTAGTGGATCAGCAGACTTTGACTTCAGTTGGTGTCAAAAAATTTCAATACACAAGGTCTAAATCTATTACCATCTTGTTAAGCATGATGTTAGCTCCTTTCACACCAATTTTTAGAGGTAGAGACAGGGTGTAGCATATTCAAAACAAGTGTGCAAGGAGTGGACGTTCGAAATTTGTTAATTCACACTTTAATTTTTTTTGAACTTAAAATGTTTTTGATTGATAATCCGAATGGTTAATAAGAAGGTTTACATTACATATTGTTGTGTAAAAAACAAAAAGTGAAAAATATGAAGATCTCTAGGTTTTATGTGGAAAAGAAGAAGTTTTTTTGGTACCTTGCCCGACAATGAGTGACAATGTGTGAAAATGTTTGACTTGGGTTGGTATGCTATTTTTCACTAAAGACAAGAACTTTTTTTTGACAACATGAAGGGAAATAATATTACTTGCGAGTACTGAAAATCTCACTTTCAATAGAGTGTCCTATCAAAAGTTTTTGGAGGTGCCCGAGGTGCCCGCTCTCCCCATTTCAAATTCAAAACCCTATAACTTTTTCATCAAATGTCCAATTTAGGAAAAAATTGTTTTCCCACTGAGCTCTTGGTAATGACTTTCTATAGTAAAAATTTCAAAGTGGAATGTTGGAAATTGACACCATAGGAACCTGACCGATTTTTCAAAAAGCCAAATTTGGACACTTGGTCCTTTAGGGGTTAAAGATTAGGACTTGCTAAAAGTTGCAATCTTTGTATTCTGTAGACCAAATAGTCCAGTATCAACAATGATTACTAGGTGTTCCTTCTAGAATTAACACCCTGATGTGTGAAGGTAGAATTTTGAGTTTTTGATGACCCTAAACCCGAAATATAGCTGTCAAAATTTTGATGATTTTAGCTATGTGCTGCAAACCATACATGAAAGTCCTGAATCACTGAAGAACTGGGTGAAGGAATGAATGATTGTTTTCAAAATCATGATTGAATAGATTGTAAATCTCTGACCAGCCGCAATGAGGCGGCTCGGATGATGGACTGTATTGTACAGTACATAAACATTCTTGATAAATTGAACACTTCAGATGGCCAAGCTACTAAGTGAAGATCTTACCAATATTATTTTCTGGGAATGGTACTACATGATTTAAAAAAATACCAAACTGCATAAAAACTCACACCAATTTATTCCAAAAAGTTTTCAGTGTCAAAGTTACCGTGAATCTAGATATCTATGTTTTGAGTTCTAGCTACAGAAAGTCGTTCAGTGTAAGTGTCCACGTTCAAGTTAAATTGGGTTTTTGTCTCACTATGACGACTCAGATGAGTGACTGTTAACCAATCAAGAAGTGCAATGAAGTAGGAAAGTATGCTCTGGAAATGCATTGTCAAAGCACCATTAACTTATCATCTTCGAAGCTGAGTCCATCAGAGAGTTTGGCAGGACCTTTCCTGACAAGAAGCTCTGCTGCTCTTGCTTTCACAATTCTTTTTGCAAAGCCTTGCACGATGTCCAGCATGGCACCTATGGACCCAAAGAACACCAAAGGCGCCAGAGATTTCTTCCAAATGCCAACTAGAAACCCAAATCAACTAGGAAATTTCCTCTTGTCAAATAGAAAATATCCATGACCTTCAAGCCGGAAATAAGAACACCTTTGTCAGCAATCATACAGGATGCTGAAGATGCAACACCATCATTTCGTCAGCATGACGCTATTCAGCGTACTCACATCTGACAGGAAACTCAGTATAATATTGTGTGTACCAAATTTGATATTGTATAATACTAGTTAGCTATTTTGGCGTTACTGCGGTCATTTCCAGTACTTCACACAAGATAGCTCCAGTTAAGTAGGTACTTCGGCTACTACTTTTGCTCTTCAATAAATATTGGGATAGTCAATCTCTGGGGGCCTTCTATGGAGCTCAATAATCCTCTAATGACTAATCAACCACAAGGGACCTAAGTGAACATGAGATGTGTCACCATACTTGTATAAGTTGTGTATGAATGGGCTGAGGATTGGTTACACAAGGAACTAGGCCCTCGTATTAGGATCTTGTGTTCAAGATAAGCCACCCTTTAGGGGCGGTTTATTTGGCTCACAATTGCTGATACTGTGTAAGTGTGTATTGTTTTGTTGTTTTATTGAGGTAACGGTGGTGGAGATGTCATCATTACTCTCGAGTTGTCTCTGACTCTGCGCTCTCACGTGATTAGCACAATGTTATCTTGGCACGATGCGGTTGTGCACGACACCACTCTCCCCACATCTCTAGGTTTTGTTTAATTTTTCTATCTTTTACGCGGTCTTTCCAGTCAACCGGGAAACCCTCTTCCAACTTCTTGTTTCCCAAGTCACATCTTCAAAGTGGTCAAGTGTGATAATGTTTTATTTTATGTGTTACTAGATACTTGGAATATCTACATTCACATTAGACTATTAAAGTTTTCCGGAGAAAGTACACCGGTTGTTCGGTATACTTATGTTTTCCGGGCTGAACCGGAATTTGTGAAGGATGATTGGTGTAAATACAAGGCACATCTCGGAGTAAGTCCATCCTGAACAACATGACTCCACCGGTAACACGGACGCTTTCCAAGATTGACTCGAACAAGTCGGAAGGGATTGCAAATGGAGAATACTTTGAGGAAGGTGGTTGAGTTTTTAAACTCAATCTTCCGGTTAATCCTTCCATGGGTCTTTCGAAAGATAATTCCACTCTTCCGGATGGATCTTTTGGTTAGGCCTTTGTTCTATGTTATGTGTTATTATTAATTTATCCCACCGGTAGATGGGATGTTATTAAAGCGCTAGATTTAAACACTAGGGTGAGAGTAGTGATGTCGATGGGGCCCCATTGTGCACTCGGTCTCTACCACTTGAGTAATTCCTTTGGCTACTTACTTTAGTTAGGGAAAGGTTCACCGGTCCCAGACCGGGAGTCTTCCGATTTACTGGTCTACCAGTAATCCGCCGATGACTAGGCTACCCTTGATTTTAGGATCTAGATGCCATTTTGGCCTTTTGTGGATCTTGTTTTAGAGAGTAGCTATTGACTTTAGTGCACTTTCTATATGCCATTTCCACCTTTTTGGGGATCTAATTTTGAAGGATAGCTACTAGGCTTTGTGTACTTAAGGGCACTTGGGCTCTTGTATTAAGTACTCTTCTCTTTGTTGATTTGCTCGTGTCTTGCCTTCATTGCTTGTATTTAGAGTCTTTGTTGAGCTTGCGTGAGTAGAGGTGGTGAGGGTGAAGTCCTCCTAGTGAGTCTTTGCTAGAATGTGCAAGGTTGTGGCTTATTGAGTGTTATGTTATTGAATGTGAGTAGAGGCTTCCGGAGGGTGTAGGATATCCAGGTTAGATAGGCGGAGTAAGATCTGGGATCTACTTCAAATCCTTAACGAGTGGGTGTAGATGAGAGATTTCACCTCAAGTTTGAGTGAAAGACAATCAATTCTACGCTCAATCAAACTGATGTTTCAGGACAGTAGACAAAAGTCCGGAACATGACTTTTACTGAGTCTAAAACCTCAGATACGACCTAGATCTGAATCTAGATCTAAATCTAGGGTTAGTTGGAACTTCGTTTCTGTTGTTTTACTTAAGTTTAACGCACAGATATGAAGTTGTTGCACTCGATTACAGCAAATCAGACCATACCCACAACAAATCCGGACTTGTTTCTAACTCTAACACACTAGATTTGATTAGGGTTTAGTAGATCAAGCTAGATCTATACCAAATCTAGTGTATTTAGGCCAGATCTACAATATCCACAACCAAGTTGCACCCCAAGTGCTCTTCTAACAACAAGATCTACTCACACATTCACAACACTAACAAAAACACAAACAGACAAAAAGTAGTATCCAAGTCTTGCTTTACTTCCTCAAACCTCCATAAACCTCTTCCATACTCACTACAACTTCAGATCCATACAATACCTCTACTTCCTAGCTCTCTAACCACACTTCACCATTCTAGCTCTAACACCCTAAGAGAGATCCACCCCAAGAGAAGAGAGGAGAGAAAGAGCCAAACCTCCAAGTCCTAGAGGGCGGCTCTCTACCCCCTCCAAACCCTAATCTTCTCTAATGGATGAAAGATGTCCGGATGGATGACATCCATGTCCGGACAGTTTCATCCAAAGTCCAAAAAATTTCATCCATAGTCATTTAGGACAGTTTCATCCACAACCCCGATTCATCCACTGTTTTACTTTTCAACCACAACTACTTAGTAACATCAAAAAATTACTACAGGGACCTTACAATAAGCCTAAATCTCCGGTTAACCGTGGGACCGGGAAGAGTTGCCTACCAGATGGGATTTGGGAAGTCCATGGTTATTTATAATAGCTTCCTTTAAGTGGGAAGTGTTTGGATTGGTGGAGAGGAGGGGTGTTATCCCCCCTGTTGGTACACTAGGAGAGATCCCGGCTAAGCTTGAGTCCAGATTGTTCCGGGGTTTCTACCCTTACAATGGATGAGGTCCGACAATCCTCGTGGATGATTTTCTTGCTTATGTGATTTGCTTAGCATTTGATTGTTGTGGTTCTTGTCCCTTCTTTGTTTGAGTCATTGGATGTGGTTGTAGTTGAAACACGGGCTTGCGTAACCGGTTTACCGCGATAAGTTTCCGGTGGACTAGTTGCAACCTTGTTAACTCTTTCAAGGTGTAGAGTAAGATTGTGGATATTGTGGCCTTTGGATTGCGAGAACGGAAGGCAATGACTTTTCGAGCACTATAAAAACTTATCGGAAAACTACTCTAACGTTCAACATAGTTTAAACTAAACACTTGTGGATATTTGTTATCGGTCACTAAGGTACCGGAGAAGCCATCCTCCTGGATGTGCAGAGGTATTAAGTGTGAAGTGTTGTTAAGATTTAAAGAGTTTGATGGACGATAAAAATCCCTCGCCACAATCTGATTCGGTGGGCTCTCTTACGATTAATTTCGGTTAACTTTGAGAATTACGAACTACTAGACTACGACACAGTCATAGTCCAAATCCGGCAGCAAGTGGGAGTCAAGGATCTAGTGGATGTCGTGTCATGGATGGAGGAGCTCAAGCACAACGCGCTTTAGCTACAAGTAGTGGAAGACAAACAGGCTGCGATCTTGGGGCACCGGGTTAAATTTCAAGAACAGTTGGACCGGACGAAGACGGCATTGACGGAAGTGCAGGCGATGTGTAAGAAGTGGAGGATTGGGCAAATGCATCGGCCCAAGCTTGGGCAAAAGTTTTTATAGCGCTTAACTTTCTGGTCGACACCGTCAACCGGAGTCTTTTCTTTAGAGAGCGATTGGAATAGGAGGACAAGCTGAATTGGGTGCAGATCATCCGACTCCTCCACAACCTCAACCGGAAGATGGAGAAGACCTAGGTCTCGATGTAAGAACTAGTGGCGAACATGTCTTTCGAAGGGCTAGAGACTCGAGGTACCCAAACACTAGACAACATGACTACCCTGGTGCGAGTCACGACTACTCCGGATGTGGCTAGGCCTTCAGCACTATATACGGAGAGCTTCGGAAAGCACAAGAAGACTGTGATGACTGCGGAGTTTGTCTCTTTGATGAGCTGGAGAAAATACCCTTAACCTAGCACAGAAAGCTTCAAGGAGTTGGAGGAGATGCTCACGGAAGGACTCTACATGGGAACTCCTCCTGCCTTCCGGATGACACCTACCTCATCAACTTCCGGCCGTCGGAAGACCATGCCGGCAGTGACAAAGGCGCTTGGAGGTAGATTCTCCTAGCCCGAGTGCGAGCTTTCGGGACTTCCTTGGAAGACCAGGTGGAACGATAGTAGACTCACCACTAGCGGCTATTCTAATGACGAAGTCGCCTCCAACAACTCCTGGATCTGGATCTCGGAGCCAACAGCCCGGAGCAACGTTGGTGGGAACAGACATTGGAAAGGTAGTGGTGGAGGAATCACCTAGGCATACGAGCATTAGGCTCAAGGGTGTTCAAAATATTGCCTAGTTAGATTTAGGTTTAGCATTTGGAAATTCTTAATTTATTAGGTTTAGTAGCGATTAACGATGGGCCCTAGGGTTGCACCCGGCTACCAAATCCAAGACTAAGAAATTTCATACCTACCATAGGACTTAGGAACGGAAAATTTGGATCTCAGATCCATAATTTCTAGATCTAAG
This sequence comes from Bryoerythrophyllum caledonicum, assembly GCA_963971425.1. Taxonomy (NCBI): domain Eukaryota; kingdom Viridiplantae; phylum Streptophyta; class Bryopsida; order Pottiales; family Pottiaceae; genus Bryoerythrophyllum; species Bryoerythrophyllum caledonicum. Next base: position 35,128,230 of record OZ020514.1, on the reverse strand, counting down.
ATCAGATTTTGGAATTCTATGGATAAGGTCTTTTTGCTGTTAAGATAATATTTTCCAGATTTCTAGCCAATGAAGTAGAACTAAGATTAGGAGACTTAGTTAGTACTTAGTAAATGAGTTTTAGGAAGCTCAATATCTTGTTTCTCTTGCTGAGAAAGTTTTCAATCTATTACTATGCTGTTTATCTTAAACTTGTGGTGATTGAGTGTATTCTTGTGAGGAATAGATCCATTGTGGTTGGAGTATGGTGATTTAGTTCTCTTGTCGTGAGTGTTAGAGTATTTGTATTTGAAGTAACCGGTTGGGACTTGCATTGAGAGAACGCCCGGGAGAGCTGAAAAAGATATTAGAAAGAACTCTAACATTCTTTAGGGTCCGAAGGTAGCCAGGAGGAGAAGAGGCGTATTGCAGAGGTGTGCTTGGTAGTCTCTACGGCACAAAAGATCTGTGTAAACCCGGATTCCGGTTGAGGGTGGAATCTCCCCCTTTAAAAGGAAAAAGCCTAATGTGTTTGTCTAGAAAGTGATCCTCTTGCAAACCATAATGCTCGCTCATTTAAAACCACCATAGTATTGACTGTAATGTCGTTGTAGTCCGGATTTGCCTCTGCGTGACCTCGTCCGGATCGTCCAGATGTTCTGAGAGTGTGGGTCCAGCAATAACAATCATCCATTGGTTAGAAGAGTAGGAAGAGTGGCTGTCTAGCTACTATAAGTTCCGGGGCAGTGGGTTTCTAGCCACTTTAAGTCACAAGATAGTGGAAAATCCGGCCACTTTCACAAAACAGGCTCAGTGGCCTTCCGGTCACTCGTTTAAACCGTTCGGAAGACTCTCTGAGGAAGAACAAAGATAAATAAAACTCCCTTCCAGCTATCCGGAATTTAGTTCCGGAAGCTATTGAAAGATCTCCAAAATCTAGAAAGAACCGGATATTGAGCATAGGAATAAGTGGAAATGCTAACCTCCAGAGTAGTGTTTGGTAGTTTAGTTTTTGGCAATTCATTTAGAATAGAAACAATAGATATTTGTGGAAACAACACCAGAGCGATTTGCTTCGGTTGTATTTAATGAAAATTAAGTGTTATCTAGAGAAATACTGACCCAACGACTTGCAACAACCGGCCTCCGCTGACAACCGCGCCAACTAGGTTTACATAGTTCGTGAGGTGTCGTCCTTTTCTTGTAGGAAATCTTGGATGCGCTGCATCTGATCACGCTTGAACCCATTGTACCCTACCTTTAGATGCGCCATTAAATGCGCCTAAAGATCGAAGGCTTACGGATCACCAACCGCCATCATTGCCGCACGTGTTGCCACGGCCAAACGTGACATGGCCTCCAAGCCTGATCGTTCAGCCTCAATGGCAATGTCCTTGCCCTCCACTCCTCACCAAGAAACCTCTTCCACCTTGGGCTCCTCGGTGGAAGTCAAAAGTTAGGCAACCGCACTCTTGTTTAGCATAGTATCCAACTCCACACGCTGGCGCCAGTAATCCTCAACGGGGCGCAAGTGTGCCTTGTGATGCATTGTCCACCTTCTGTATGATTGAAGCGCCTCTAGCTCAAAATGTTGGGGCAAGAGCTCGAACACATATCAATCCTTAAACGACGGCGTCCGCTAGCGCATTCTTTCATCTAGGTTTGGAATTGAAGCCGCCAATTAAGTAGGGAGATGCCTCCAGCCCGTTTCAAGGACTTGTCTCGCACGACGTGTCAGAGATTGTCTTCCATGTCGTCAAACGTGCCGACGGCCCTGACGCAAAGCCTACGATCGGTACCCAACGCCAAAATAGACTCAAAATCCTCATTGGTATGTGACTCACGCCTAAAGTCTGTGGTGGAAACCCTCTCTGGGTGGATTAATGAGGGAAGCGGTAATACCGGCTCTATGTACTCAAGATAAACAACAACCACCCTGGGTTCTATCTACGAGTACTACATTATGGGTAAGGGTACAAATAGACAACTAGCACCTGCAAAACCACCAAACTTTGTGGTTTCCCAGCCATCATCTTCGGCTAGTACATGTCAAACCACAACTTTCCGTATAGAAAGGTCTTGCCGGCCATAAACCTGACTTCACCCCTATAGTTCCCTATCACGATCTAGTACAACGAGAAATGGAGCCATAAAAAAACACCGGCAACAAGCTCGCAACACGGTGGAGGTACCGCACAAGAATCAAGAAATCAAAACTAGATCCTCGCCTCCAACAACATAAATGCGGAAAAGACAAGTGGTCAGAGCCAGTGGCCCACACATGCAGTAGATAACCTGAGTTGCAAACCTTTAATAAAAAGATAAACACTCGAAAGTGTTTTTCCAGGTCTCAAAACTTGAAGTTCAATGGAAATTTTTGGAAATTGGTGTTTTAAAACACAATTCAGCCCTTAGAAATCATCATTTAGGGCTGATGATCAACTCCAAATGCCAATTTAATAACTCTAATGGATTCTTTGGAAAATTTCACATAAAGTGAGCGCAAATTTGGCTCAAATCCAACCTAAATTGCCTCCACAAATGAACTTCAAAGATTAAACTAATCTATTTATTTTAAAATCCACAAAAATGTGGATTTTGAAAAGCTTCGTAATCAAAAGTTTCTTGTTCACTCTAGGTAGAAATTCCCCAGAAAGCTCAAATCCAAAGTCAAATTCCGAAAATAATACTTATTTTGGAAGAAATTAGCTCACAAATAAATCAATCAGCCCAATAGTAATGTTTCATCTACAGTGGATGAAAAGTGTGATCGCGGATGAAAAATTGATGGATGGATGAAAAATGGAAAAATGGATGAAGTTGTCGACAGCAAGTCCAGCAGTTGTCCTTCTTCACTTCAAACTTACATTGCCCACAATTTCTTCAAAAATTATTCATATCACGCATCGTTTGTTGCATTGGAATCCTCTAAATGTACACTACAACATAAATCAATGTACCCAAAGAAAAATTCCATCTTTCTAAGCTCTAATTTTATAGCTAAAAGGGATATGTAGGGAGGTCTTTGTCAAGCGAACAAGTATGAAATCACTTACGTAGTTAAGCATCTCGCATTCCATGAAGAGAGTCTCATCGAGTGCAATGAATGTAGGAGAATGCCAAGCCTTTACTAATGATATACAATCACTCACAAACAAAGGTAATCACTAACATTTTCTAACTCACTTACAAAGTTTGACTTGACAAAGATGTCAAGTCAAGGACATGTGCGGCATTATACAAATACTGTCGTAGTCTAGTGGTTCGTAATTGATCCATGCGGAAGAGTGGAATTATCTCCCAGTATTGACCGGAAGATAATTCCACTCTTCAGTCTAAGACGGAGATAATTAAACTCAAGAATATATCATAAATACTGTAGTGCAGAAATTTTACTTTTTGAACACTATTCGTCTTTACAGTGTGAATAGGGATCATAAGTAGCACTAGTTTACAAATAGTATGAAATAGTGTGAATAGGGTTCATAAGTAGTACTAGTTTACAAATAGTATGAAACAGTGTGAACATTTACCCTAATTTTTTGGAATAGTGTAAGAAAGACGAATAGGCGGTTAAGTAAGTTAGTAAAAGTAGTTATCAGGGAGAAGTTACCAAGAATATGTTAGACGAGTAGTTATGGAAGTTGAGAGAGAAGATCATTGGTCTAGGTCAAGAAACCAATAGTCACGAGAGGGATATAAAAAAACTGAATCCAACTTTGGATACACCACATTTTTCTCACTTTGAATGTGTGTCTTAGGCTGGTGATTATAAACTCTCAAACTTTTATTGAATACAAGCCTAGTTTTATGATTTCTGATCTGTTGGTGTAATTTCTGCATTACCAATAGTCTACAGTACATTAGAGTTGTAGATTGGAGGTTAGAGGATGACGCAGTCAGAATCCTTGGGATTTGGAAGGCTGATTGCAGAAGACTAGTAGTTGTTGATTGAGTCTATTTTCACAAAACACTGATTTGTGATAATGGCGCACAATTAATGGCTTAGGAATGAATGAGTGTATCTTGGATACAATTAATCTATGCTGCAGTCCATTCTCAATCACCACTTTGAGATTGTTGTAATATACAATTTGTCTTGAATACTACCAGTATTTATAACTAAATTGAGTATCATAAATGGAGAAGCTGTGAAGCACTATAGTAATTGAGTCCTTTTATTATATTACCATTTGTCAAATCCTTTCCGATGGTAAACACCGAGTGATGTGACAAATTATAAAAAACTATAAAGTGATAATTACAAATAGTCTTGTATGGCTGTTGTAATTCCCCCAAGTCTAAACTGAGATGAATGGATAGCGGGTGAGGTAAAAATGCATACAATTATACTATTTGTCTGATAGAATTGCCGAGTGAAATTACGTCCATAATGTGTGAAATAAGGATTGATCACCCTTAGTCAGTAAATCATAAGACCATAATAAATTTCCCAAAAGCAATTTATGTCATTGTAGTATGAATTGAAGCATTAAAAGATCATGTGGATGAAGCATGACAATTAGTGAAGGTAAATTGAGAAGAAAAGAATTGCTAAAAGAGAGAGCAATGGAAAAAATGAAAGAGTAAGACTAAAGAGCCAAGAGTCGGCCGAGAGAGTCTTGAGAATGACCATGTTGTCATAAGTTGGGGTAGATGCCTTTTATATTAAAGTTTGACCAAGTGATCATTAAGTCAAGCTAAAGAAAAAGAGATTGTTTGTATGTGTCATGAGATTGACGACATAAAACAAGACCATTTGCCATGAGGAAGTATTAGTGAGAGAACACATAGATTTGATAGCAAAGGGTTATGAATAACAACAATTATACTGAGAGTGAGATATAATTGTTGTCCGGTGTTTCTTTGAATGGAAAGTTTTGCAGGTATAATGAAATGATTAACTTAAGGCGGACCAGTGGAGCGAAAGTGGGAAGCCAAGATAGAATTCTGTACCCAAAAGCTCTTGACAAAATAGAATAGCTAGCATAGTTGTCAATTCTAATAAAAAAGAATTAGCAATTAGAGTTGGCAATGGAATTGGTTATGATGCATTGATTATGAACAAGACAAATTGTATCACTCACTAAAACACTTAAAGACTATTTGTGTCCTTTAGTAAGAGGATCCCACACAATCACAAATGCATGTTTAACCACTAATTGACTGTAAGAGTGTAGAGTGCACTCACGGAAAAAACACAAGGGTTAATTAACACACCTATAATAGATAATTTGTTATCTTAAGCAATTTGTTAAACAAAAGACATTCCTATCTAACATGTGACCTTAGTTATTCAAACTATAGACTGAATTAAGCCTCCCCAAGACCCCCCACCAGGAAATTATCTTGGATTTATTTATATTTACAAGACAAATTTTCCCCTACAAATACCCTAGAAGATAATTCCACTCAATCTTCCTATATTTACACCAATCATCTATCATAAATTATCACAAAATCCGGTCTAGCCCGGAAAACATAAGTATACCGGATAACCGGTGTACTACTCTGGAAGACTTTGCTAGAATACGTGGATGTAGGTGTCTCACATATCGAACAACACACTAACGAAACAAGATCACATATAATCATTACAAAGAGAAAACTTGGAAGACAAAAATTTTGAAAGAGACTTTCCCGGTTGACCGCGAAAAGGATAGAAAATTTGGGCTAGACGTAAAGATGATAGGAGGATGAAGAAAACCTAAAGGAAAGACTTGCCACAAGGCTAAGACAATAGAAATCAAATAATATGACACTAATGTAGACTCACACGTATAAGAAGTCACAATATGGTCTAGATAGAGTCCACCCGTGAACTTTTTTTGAAGATCGGAGAGGATGTTATCGGAGGTCACCCCGGTAGAAAAAGAGAGAAAAAGACTTACAAACAGAGAAGTTCCCACAAACAAGAGAAACCCAATATGGGCAAGAATCACCTTTGATTTCTAACTCCTTGTTGCACCCGCAACCTCCGTCAACTCTTGATCTTGTCTCTTGGATCTTTTCGTCGTGGCCACAAACCTCCTTGCACCACCAAACTCTAGATAGCACTACCAATCCCAAGGAATGTCCATCAACTTGTCAAAGACGCTCCTCCACCACCAAACCCTAGGTGCCATTACTCTCCTTCAAAACCCTAGCTACCGCACTACAACAGAACCCCTTTTTACTTTGTCGTCGACCACGCTTTTGTCTCTGCTCCAAATGGAGTGAAACTAGGCCACTATAGAGAAGACTCTAGCTACCTTGAGCTCGTGTAAAATTCTTTTGAAAAGGTGCTATCATCAAGGAGATCTCGCGCTCTAAAGTACGCTCTCTCCAACACGCGGGCTGCCAATCCCCTTGCACTTCGACGAGCGCCGCTCCCTCGTCGCTACTCCAATCAATATGAAATTCAAGTGTGTTGTAGAAAATTTTAAGCACCTTTAGCTGGCGCAAAATTCACCTCAAAAGCTACTACCATCAAGAAGAGCTTGGGCTTTGAAGTACGCTAACCTCATACACGCCGGCCGCCAACCACCTTGCACTCCGACGGAAATGACTTTATTATTTCTAATCCAAAACACTTGTGTAAGGTGTCTTTGGAAACAAGACTTTCTAATCTAAAAGCATCAATCAAATCTCTTTAAGATCTATCCTAGGTTGTAAGAAATTTTGCATCAAAGATACGATTTTCTACTTCTTCTATGTTGAAACCCCAGTTTTTTCTTCTTCTTTGAAACCCCAATTTCTTTTTCTTCCTTGAAACTCCAACTTCTTTTTCTTCCTTGAAACCCCAACTTCTTTTTCTTCAAAACTCAAATTTCTTTTTCTTTGAATCGCCAACTTTTTCTTTCTTCGAATCCCCAACTTCTAAAGAGAAAGAGAGAGAAAAAAAAGGGAGAAGGTCGGGAGGGGGCTGGAAAGAGGTTCGTACCCAGGTCTGCCGAGACTCGGCCTAGTTGGCCGGTTGATATCCAGGTACTCTCGGCCATCAGCCCAATTTTATTTATTTATTTATTTTCTTGTTTTTCCCTTTTTATACTTTGTTTTATATCACTAAATTCTTATTCTTTCAAATAAGAATTTGTGTCTACAACAATCAAAACAAAAGGAAGGAACTCAATCTAACCGCTTAATTAATCTAACTACCTTTCAAATTTTACTAATTAATTTAGGTTAAGTGGTGATTTTAGAATTACATCCCGGAATCTCTTCTCAGACTCTTTGAAATTGTTTTTCGGGACTAAACTAGTGATTTTAAGACCCGGTTTTATCACCACTATAAACCTAATTAACTACTTAAACATTACCCTATTTTCACTATCCGCTATATAATCTTATTCTACACAACACTAATTACTTTCTAGTTGATTAAGACTCAAAATTCTACTTTAACTAATTTTTTTGTAGGGGCAATCAAGTGGGAGTTTCATACTCCTATAGTGGCATCAACTGATAGCTAGGAAATATCATCCACAAGTGTAGAGGAGATTTTGATCGCACTAGTGGCCAACAATTTTGGAAATTGTGACCTCAGTCTCCGTGAGTGGCGTTTGGCTACATGCCTTGCTGCTTCATCCACATCCACATAAATGTAGCGCTTGACTTTGATCCCTGCTTCTCAAACAACACCCTATCATATGCCGATTCCTCCAAAGATCTCCAACAGCTTGATGCCATCCGTTGATGCTTTCCAATGGACGGTAGAAGTGTCCAAAAAAGGCCTTAGGTCATGCTCAACTCTGGGCTCTTGTTGCATTTGTTGTAGCATAGAATGTTGCCATGTTTCTTCCACTACTAACTCCGCGGCCTCCCTCAATTGAGTGGCATTGCTCCACGCCACCTCGATCCCAAATTGATGTGCACTCTATCACTTGTGTTGCCCATATGGACATCTACTTCCTTTGAAGCGTGGTTAGCAATAGGAGAATTTTTAAAATCTGCTTGAAACCATGAAGGTTCCACATTTGTACATCTAGAGAAGGCAAACACGTAAGCAAGGTTACTAGTAAGAACCCAAATAAATCGAGCTGGCAGTTGAGCCTTCCATCTATCTCCTGCTTGCCATCCTGGTCTGTAGATTGCTGACTCCTCCTAAAACTTCAAGTTGAATCCCATTGGATTTAGCACCACCAACCCACCAAGACATCATATGACTTGGCCTCCATGACAATTGGCTTCACTTTCATGGATCTTGCGACCGCCAAATCACCTTATTTGAGTTGCAACATTGTTCCAAGTTGTAGAATAAGTATTCCTCGAGATAGCACTTAATTATGGCTAAATGTATCCAAAGTATCCGCTCTTAGTTCGTTCCCACAGAGACCTATTGTTCCCTTCCTAAATGATAGGCAAAAACTAACTATAACACCATATTCATTATATTGGGAGATTGGGAGCCTCCCAAAATATTATATGAAGCTTAAGTCGACCTAAACATGCAAATAATTAGTGAATTTACACAATGAAATTTGTCCTATATGTACAATATGGGTACATATTCAGCTCGAGTTGAGCTGAATGTGCACAAACAATTTCTATTGGGAAAACCATTCATACCTTTTAAAGTCTTGGAAATCTCCCAATATAATGAATATGGTGTTCTATAAAACACTACTCCACAGGCTAGCTTTCCTATTCATCTCTTTGCTCCCGATTTGGATCCTTCCGGATTCTAGAGTTCTTACAATAGCTTCCGAAACTAATTTCCAAACAACATGAGGGTAGTTTGATTTATCTCTGTTCCTCCTCAGTGAGTCTTCCGAACGGAAGGCCATTGACCATGTTTTGTATAAGTGGCCGGATACCCCACTGTCTTGTGACTTAGAGTGGCTAGACACCCACTGCCTCGTTACTTATAGTGGCTAGACACCCATTCTTCCTACTCCGCTAACCGGTGGACGTTTGTTGAAGTCGGACCCACACTCTTACATCATTTGGATAACTACGGGTGCACTTCACATGTGACTCATGGTTTGCTGTCATCCGGCCAGCCCACATCCACTTTGAGGTCCACAACACTGCCGACGAGCCACTTCAGCTTATTTGGAACTACAGTCTTGCGCGACATAATGGAAGACTAGACCACCCGCCAAAGACTTCATTGGCGGGCCGCCAACGACCACAGTGACAAGTGTACAACACATAAACGGATGTTTGGTGACACTATGACCTGGGAAACCTCACTACACACTCTGCTTATCACCTCTGTGCGATAGACCTAAAACAAAATAAGCTTATACTAGACTGAACTGAGCAATCGTCGGCGGGCTGCCGACGGACATAGTCAATTGTGTATCACAAAATACCATTTTAAAGACCCTCTGACGTATTCATTCTGAAACCTGACGACATCCACTTGTGATCACTTCTGAATGAAAATTCAATTATCACACTAAGTTTAACTACACTGAACACAACATCCATCGGCGGGCCGCTGACGAAACACCATAAACTAAAAGGGCATCTCTAATATAGAACTCGAAATCCGTCGGCTGGCCACCGACTGTAACGATGTGCATACCTCTGCGTTGTCGCCATTTTGTCAGCACGTGGGAATTACTCCTCGGTTGATGAGTTGCGCTGAAGCGCCTCTGCTCGCCTCCGACGTCCGTCGACTGCTGGCGATCGGCGGATGAACCCAAACACTAAGCTTAAAGCCGTAAGCACGCTAAACTTAGAGAGAACGCGAAATTAAGAAGAACAGGATTAGAAATGACCAGAAATAGGAAGACGATAGGGTTTTGTACTCGAATCCGGTGGACTGTCGTAGCCGTTCAATCTTGCTAGGAAGATTTTCGGGCGGCCGAGACTTCATGACCGGGTGCTAAGCTTGATCCAGGTATCAATAACGAGGTGAAATGCCATCTCAAAGTGTTGTCTTGGATAAAAACATAGAAACTACGGTTTTGGGGCCATGATACCTCGAATCGATGTGACATCAGTAATGTCGCCTCGGCCATTATTTGGCCTAGGGTATAGGGTCCTACACCTACGATGTCACTTTGAATGATTTGATTTCATCTTGTTACCTCGTTCCATTTTGAATCTGCAGAATTTGGCGCGCTCTCGTCAATCCTTGAGCGCGTGTCGTTGTTCGATTTTGGCGGCTTATTTCAAATTTGAAGTTCGCGCGCGAACCGGTACGCATGATGGTGGGGATATGAACTAAACATGTGGAACTCATGCGGCATTTCTGGGCTGGCTCACCCCCTACTCAATGCTTTGGCTTCTCACGCTCGCAACTGGTACTGATTCTCTTAGAGGCTAATTTAGAGTCTATATATCTGATCATGCACAAGTCCGTTATCATTGGTCCAGCATGGGTCCTTTTTTTATCTCACTCCTTCACCTGAATATGCTTGGTTATTCACTATCAGTATCGGGCAGTTTTATTATTTTAGATGGCTCATTTGAAATCAAGTATTTCTAACTTAGTTCCCACCAAATGTTTTTTCCATGTTCCAAAGTCCGTCGGCGGATGATTATATCTGTTCGGCGGATGCCTGTCACATCCTTCACATGGTAGACTCTATGTGTAACATTCAGCCATTGGCATGCAGCCGACGGCATGGTTTACAAGACAGATTTCCCAGCGACTTTGAAGCTAATTTAGGGATTTCTATGGTTGTTGATCAGGTTCAACGACTTCGAGACTTCAGAGCCACCCTCATCGGCGGGCGGCCGACAAAATCATTGTTGCTGCCATTCTCTCATCCATTGTCTTCAGTGATTTCATATCACTTACTTTAGCATGAATCCCGAACCCATGTTGTTGTTCATGAGGAACGAAAAGTTTGGACGATGGAAGCCCCGTCGAGGTGTTGTTGTTGCTTCCACTCATTCCGGCCTCTACTTTGCTGGTAGGGCGATTGTAGAGAGGGTCGTTCTCAGGGACCCATGGATTATACGTGTGAAGGTTATCGAAGTGTCCGATGCACTGGAGATGCCCATTCCATTTCCTGTGGATGGCGTTTCCATGTTGCAGGACTGCGAAAGTCGATCGATCAACTGGGAGCCTGCTGATTTTCGGCCTTACGTTGACATCGATGAACTTTCAGAGGAGCGTGCGGAGAGTTCTACTCTCTTAGTTCAAGACCTGAAGCCCATTCGAGAGTTTCTGGACCTTCGCAACGGCATGGAGGTGGTCTTACTTGAGGCAGCGGTGATCAAAGACATTGTGCAGGAGTTGGAGTCATCGACGAATGCTCACCGAAGGATACGTGGGAGGGATTTTTCATTCCTCACAGCTTCTTTCTGCTTGTCAGAGTTCAACCTATCAATCCCAAATACGTCAGTCATCCCGCACATTGCGAGATTTCCTCCATCGGCGCTCTCGGCGATTCCGTAGGCTTACTAGTCCTTTGGAGTGGCTATCGGGTTCGCCCCTTTTCACTTGATGTCCGCTCCGATGATGCCCTGGGGATTGACTCTTCATTGATTGATACTGACACTGAAGCATCAGACGACGACAACCATTTCGATGGGATATATGAGGACAATAATAATCATGGGATCCGAATCGGAGACTGGCATGGCCGCTGGAAGTGACGATGATATCTTATCGGCGGGCCGCCGACAACATAATTATCACTCTTTTGAGAATCCATCCACTATCTTTGATGGTCTATTTGTTTCGAATTCGTTCCTAGACCGACCACAATGGCGGAACAAGTACTGCCAGCTCCTAAATGACAACTTCGCTTCTATCGGGCGTGCCATGATCCAAGTGTGCTTGCCACATGAGGCATGCGATTCAAAGATTTTAGGAGACACTGATGTTGGGGTCCTCTTTGTCTCAGAGGACGAGGATCTTCAGATGACAACAATGCGCTGGAGATTAACTCACACGCGCCTTGAAGGTGGTCCACTTCTTTCTGAGTGCCTTACATTCTGTTCAACGCATAGTCAAGTTGCATGCGAGGATGATGGGCTTGAGGGTGTGCCTAAGGATCCTTATAGGGACGTTCGTCGGAAGCTTTTGCCTATGGACGATGTATCGGTCTCCAAGTTTGGGCGCCTTCAAAGCCCAGATGAGTGCCGCCTCGTTAGCGCGAGAAGGTGTTGTAAGAAACGATGTTGCCAGTTATTTTGTTGGGAAGACAGCCGCAAGATTCGAAGGAAGTACTACGCGTCAAGCTTTGAACAACGATGCGAAATGGCCTATGCTCTTGCGGACCAGCTTCACCAAATTCCTGGAGTCCAAAAATTATACATCATCCTTATGGGTGTCGATGTTTGTGAAGTCGCTTGGTATAACATTCACGGCGTGTTGAAGTCCGCATACTACAACTACAAATATGATTCAAAGATCGGTCGCGTAAATTGCAGCCACGTTAATGCAGGCACTTTGCGGCCCACGCCTCACACCGTTCAGGCTCGTGGGACCATAATTAGCATTATCAACGACACTACGGGCCAGATGCCAAATGAGTTCCGTGTCATCGGAAACAAGAGGGTCGCCGCGTTGAAGGTCCTTCCCGCGGCCATGAATTGGAATCACTTACGTGACATGGCCAACTTTGTAAGTATTGTCATTACTTTCGCTTATCGTTGTATGTAGCATAGTCTGTCTTCTCTGTCGCTTCAACAAGCATCGTCGGCGGCCCGCCGACAGAACTCACACATTGCCTACCCATATCACCATCGTCTTTTTGTATTACTGATATCCTTAATAATGTCTTATCTAGGTAAACATCGAATGCAATGCCAAGCCGATTTTGAAATCTACGGTGAGTAACATGAAGTAGAGGTTCTTCAGGAATGTAGAAGTACAGTCTGTGGGCAGCAACTTCTCTAGGTGCACGGAGTGCGACTTTCTTGTCGAGTTTATTTCAAATATCCTCGTGGGTCAGATGAGTGGCAAGGACTCACGAATGACAGGATCAGGCACCTAAACTACCAAAGGCCATGCAGAAATGTTTATTCCGACCGGTCGGCTCAGTCTATTCAATACTCGTCTGAGTTCCTTTGTATAATTCATGACAAGATGGATACCTCCAAGACGGCCATTCCTAGAATGCAGAGGATTACCAAGGCCACCGCCGGGCTTGGTCAGATTCCGATTTCATGTACCGGCATGCTCACACATGGACACGGCGACGGTGCCTACGCTCATTACTCGACGTCGTTATGGCCGGGGGACTCGAATTTCACCATCTCTTCTCTCTGCCGTGTTCTAAGAGCATTAGAGAGGTGCCCCGTGCGAGAGTCTAAGGAGCTATTCACATGTCCACCTCTGAATCCTTTCTTTGATGCTCTACTTCATGGGAAGTCCATATGTATGACATCGATTCCAGAATCTAAAAGAGAGCCGTTCCCGAATACTTCTTCCGGTAGACCACAAGTCTCGCTTCCTCGGAAGTTGTTTCTCCAGCTTGATAACTCCGCCAAGGATAACAAGAATCGGTTCCTCATGGCGTTTTGTTCGCTTCTTACAGCTAGAAAATTTTTCAAGGTCACTGTGGGATTCTTGATTGTTGGCCACACTCATGAGGATATTGGCGCACATTTTAGTTACCTATCAAAACTCATCAAACGGAAGAATACTTATTGTTTGGCTGACCTTATGAAAGCCTTCATGGACTTGCAGAAGACTGTCGCTTTCATTCCGGAACTTGTCCAAGAGGTTGCGGATTTTAAGAGTTGGGTGATAGTCCACTAAGGTGGTATATTTATAGTGTCACAAATGGTTTTGGAAAGAGTCACGAACCTTCTTTTCCTGCATAGTGCGAATGTGGGATCAATCTTGGAATTCTATTGATGGAATGTGATAATTGCCTTGATTTAAAGTCTAGGAACCTCAAAAATATTGAGTTTTGATTTACGATTTGGCCAATATAGGTATATCTTTCATCAGTATATACCTGTCACAAGTATATGGCATTTGCCAAATATACTTACTTTGAGAGTTCTAGGAAGTTAAACACTCCAAAAGTTTTGAGACACATTCACGCCATAATGTGTTCATATATTATAATTGAAAATTCTAGATCAGAAACTTATTCTCACTTTTATTGCTAAAAAACGAGATATTTCTTCAAGGCTCCTAAAATAGGACTCAATGTTGATTTTTTCTTTGATTTCTTATCCAATCAGATACATCATGCATAGATCCATCTTGAAACATAATTTTTTTTGAAGAAAAACCTTTTTTTTCTATTAAATTGGGCAAAATTAAGTTTTTTTGGCCAAAAAAATATACTTTTGGGTATATTTTTTTGCCCAAAAGTGAGTAATCCTAGCTGACTTCTACCCAGTTATATTGGTGGATATCATCATGACGGGAGTAACAAGATTGTGGGACTGGGAGAGATGCACCTATTCAGGTTTTACGTGGAGGAGGAAGGATATGACGCTGGATGGCCGGTGATGAGATACAAGAAGTGTGCGACTGATTCATCCTGGCTTCCTCCTAGAAAGCTAGTCATGGTGGAAATACTCATATTCCCATCGCTCTTCAGCTTTCTCTACCTTTGTCGTCTTCCATCTCCGTCGGCGACCCGCCGATGGACCCAAACGTTTTTGCTAAGAGTTCGTATACTCATTCAATTTATGCCACTGATTCTTCTTGGACTCCTACATGTAAGCCTGCCAAGATGTGGACCGTGGATGAGCACGGAAATCCACGCCTACCTGTTGGAGATCCAAAGCCGGTCCCCTTTAAGCCTCTCTGGGGGATGTCCGAGTTAACCAAAACAAAAGAACCTAGAGAAGGAGGTTGCTCGGGCCACTCGAGTCAACGAGAAGCAATCCTTCATCAAGAACGGAATTGCCAAATATATTGAGGTCTAGAAGATCGGCATGTCCCCGGACGAGCGTTATGCAACGGATATGGCCCCCTACATTTTGTACTGGGAGCGTGACATCAACTTATTTCTGGTCCCCTGCCACCAAACCGGGAGTCTTTCCAAGAAGGGTTTTGGCCAACTTCAAACTGGATTCACGATCATGCTCGCGGCTCTACGTCGCCCGATGACGTCATTGGAATTCCGGACATTACCCCTGAGGATGACCCCAACACATATCCTTTCTGTGGCCCTGAATTGAGCCGTCCAAAGCTGTTCTTCAATCCATTTCGAGACGTTTTACTCAATGCTTTCGTTCTCTGCCGTCCTAGCAACGGTCATTACCTTCCCGTGTGGATGGGCCGAGTTCTTGAATGCGTCAATCTGACACCAGGAGATTGCTACGGGAATTTCAAAGTCGAATGGTGGATGCCCATGTCAGGGAAGAAGGAATCAAAGAAGATTGTCGCGAGGGAATGTTGGACCAGGAGATGGCAAAGGGAACCTTGTCTTTCAGAGGTACAAAACTGCAAAATTGTTCTTTACTCGCACCGCTATCCGTCGTACACTAAAAAAGGCCCTCCTAGTTCTCACCGTATTCCGCCTGAGGCAGCGAGCGCTGCGATTGCAACTCTGGAGGCTGGTGGCATCTCAGTCAATTGTAGAGATGACAACTGATTCTTATTTCATCGGCAGCAATCCGATGGATTGCTGCTTAATCCTTATCATAGGACTCAATTGTTGTCAGATGGCACTGTAGGTACTATTCTTGGTTATTAGATGGCGAGGTCTCTTTCTGGATAGAAGAGAGCGTTCTTGTTGGCTCCTCGCCGACTGCGGCTTTACACTTGACACAACATATGCAAACGTTTCGACTATTTCTCATATATGCAATCGTTTTTGTTTGTCAAAGTGTCCTAAACCGCTGGCTTCATTGTTTTGTATGAAGCTCATTTCTAATCTTTTCCAGCCTCCTTGTGCTTACAAACCACCCTCCTCTATCTTCACTAGTCACAGGATTTGAGCCCTTTATTCAAGATATTTTTACGCTCATGATCGCGGACTATGTGCATGACGCCATCCTCCATCACGGTTTGTTTCACCTTATCCTCGATCACTACGTCCCGGCTGCCCGCCGACACTTGCATTTAAATTCCTTCTACTATATCTCTACGATACGAAGCACTATTCCTGCTATTATGGAAGATGCAAAGTCTAGGTCGTCAACGCACCCTCATGGTCGGCTGCCCCCCGAGAAGAGAAGTCACGCGACATTTTAACAATCCTTAGTAGATTCTGAATATTCTTCAACCATACAAATTGTATATTTTAGGACAATCTAGTAGGCGTTTAGGGTCGTCACATGTATCTAATTTGGTCCACAATTGATCGTTATGTCAACATTTTGTTAAATATCCGATATTGCAAATTGGACAAATATACTTCCTTTGGGAGACCTTTTATTATGTAAAATAATTTGAAAATTTTGAAACACTGTTATATCATAATTTGTTCATATATTATGATTAAAAATATTAGATCAAAATCTTAAATTGAATTTTATTAATGAAAAACATGTTAGTTTTTTACGACTCCTAAATTAGGGATTAATGTTGGTTTTTGCTTTAGATTCTTATCCAACCTTATACACCATATGGAACTCTACATTGATACATAAAATGCTCTTAAAAAAACTTCCTCTTTCTACCATTTTCATTAAACCCTTGTTTTTGGTGTTTGGTTCAACATGTATATTCTAAAAAAATAATTAGTATACTTTTATCCTCTATAGTATTCACTATACTTTGTCTTGGTTTTGGATTGGGCCACCTTCTAAATGACACATGTTCAATCAATACAAAGTCCAAAAAATCAACACCTCGTCAAAGATATCTTTTATTAATCTAACACTTTGTGTCCATGATTTCTTTAGATTTTTTCAATGGACTCTTGTTATCCAACAACAATTTTACAAAGAAATCCAAAAAATAAATATTATGGAGTATATGATTTTGCTCAAAAGTGAGTAACCTTCGTGGACTTCTACCTGCGAATCAAACAAAGGTAGAAATAATTTGGAAGTTTTCTTAGTCACAAAATCCTAATTGTTGCTGCTATTAACCAATTACGCTACTTTCAAAACGACCAAAGTGCAACAAATACTCCCTTTGTCTTCCATAGAATAAACCGAGAAGGAAGACAACTCAAGTTTCACAAAACACAAGACAATATCTGTTCTACAGAAACACGCACAAACGACCTCATTGCCTCCTTGTTGACTCGAGTTTATTCTCTTTCAGCACCAAGAACACAAAGATGACCACTTGCCTTGACAACATATACCAATAAGAGAGATATCCGGCCACAAAGGTATTCTTGACACACACAATGAGCATGCCGGAGTTCTCTCCACCATACACCATACACCCTACCACCCTCAATAGCTGACTCTTAATGAGCAACAACAACCAACAATTATACAACTAACACTTCTCTGCACAAACAAAAGATTAAAATTATTTCAATGTATAAGCAACAAGCTTAGAGAGCACTCTCAATTGGTTGCTCTCTCTCTTGTCTCTCATAGCCGAATGGCATTTTTTATCAGGAGTGCAACCTTCCGCCATTTTCATTTTCTCTCCAATGTTGCCTCCATAGCCTAAGCCTTCGTACCACGTTGCTCAAGCCTTTGCCTCAAAGCCTTCGCCTCAAGCCTTTGACTCACGTTGCTCATATCCTAAGCCTTCGCCTCTAAGTCACATACTAGCATTCCTTTAACTGAACATGGCCTTCTTTTAAGAGCTTACAACTTCATGCCAAATGTTGTTGTATCTTCTTAGACCCAATTGAGATATTTAAACCTCGATCCTCAATTTGCATAGAGCAAATATCAAATCTCTGCTCTAGACACCAACCTGCTTTTGTCCACACGCAACACAAATGCACACCCCGGGCCTTGTGCGCTATCTCTATATGTACACACACAATGCCTTTTCCAAGACACTTGAGATCACACACACACCAAGGAAAGAGCGCCGGCCTTAACATGGTCAGTGTTCTCGTATGCACCAATTCATTCATTGAATCCATCGCTCTCCCAAGCTTCTTGTCAACCAATTTACACACCTCTAGCTAAAAACACATGAGAGAAAGCTGTGATTTCTTGGCCTCCTTTGACTACCCACGGACTCGCTCCCTTTGTAAACGCATCAACTCTATTTTTTTTGGGTACACAATGGAGCTTCAATCCATGTGCTTGCCAACGACTCTTTTCTAGATCCTTGCAACTACTCCTCACTAGATCTCGATATTCTGGTTGCTTAAGCCATTGACACCCAAGGTCGTGGTTTGTGTTGGCTTGCCTGCACCTTGAAAGAGAGCCAAAGTCCGCCTCCACCTAGGACACCTCAAACCCGCCTAAAAGACGTCTTATTGCCTAAATCCGCAATTGAGTTGCCTTAGCCGTTTTTCCCTTAATTCCGCCGTCTAGTTTCTAGTCCCCCTCTAGCACCTAGTGACCATTCACTGAATTTGATGTCCACCACCTAATAGCCTTGCATTCAACTTTCACCAAACTCACTTGTGCGTGTAGCTCTACAACAGGTGAGTAGTGGTATCAGCTCCAAGATGGCTTATGTGTTGTTTTTCTCCTTTAATAGTTAGGATCCAAGATATGTGTTTCATATAGTTGTCTTGCAATATTGTTTGCTCTCTTCTCTAGTTTTAAGATTTTATAAGATATTATTAGATGCACGCCTTCAATAATGAAAGAAAATAGCAACTCAATTGACAACCTAAACGTCCAAGTATTATGCATTTGTTGGTCCTTTGCTGGCCATTTATCAACTTTTTGGTTTTTTTGTTTTAAGGAGAATCTGCATTGTATTACCAGTGTTTTTTTAGATACACAAAGTGTGATTTGATAACCATATTAGGTTTTGAAGTAGCTAACATTTTCAATGGGCGATGTTGTAGCAGCAGCTTAAGAAAAAACTTAAAAACAAAGTAACGGAGTAAAAAACAATGGACGGAACTTAAACCTCAAAGCTTTTAAAAAACAAAGTAATGTAGTTTTAGAGCATTGAGGTTTAGTAGTGTCTGCAGCCTATGGGGGTGATCCACGATTTCCAGCACCTTGGCAAGGAGTAAACAACACGTGCAGAAAGCAAGAACCAAGGTTAGTTTCCTTTCTTTTTGCATTGTGTTTTTTAAAAATTAAGCAACGTCTCATATCACTAGCGGCGCTTCTTTAGTTAGACTCTACGAGATCTTGTAGCCTTCAATGTTTGGTTTAGGATATCCTAATTATTTCCTTGCTGCTCCACCAGCTGAATGAAAATTAACAAATCCAACCTCTGAAGTTGCTGCTACTGTAGTTTTAAGGAGTTAAAGGTTTAACTGCAACTGTTGCTTAGGGGGGTAGTCCACGATTTCCAACACATGTGCCAGGAGTCAATAGCACAAGCTAGAAGCAAGTACCTAAGTATGCTATCTTTCTCTTTTTGATTGTGTTTTTTTCTTCTATGCTCTGTTCTATGTGACTTCACATTGTATTAATTTTTTTAACTTTATTGTCTTAGCTAGTTATTCCTATAGTGTCTTTTCTATGCCCTTTTTCTTCTATGTTGTCTGTGTATCAATGAGGGTTAATGTTTGGGACGTACCTGAAGAGTTAGGGTTCATGCACGTGTAAAAGTTGATGCAGATGCAATTGGCGCAAGGAGCAAAAACGCGGTGCAAGGGATTTGTGACAAAGAAGCACTTTGCTAAAGACAGGTGTGGCGGATGACATGGTAAGGTGGTCCCCTGTTTTCATAGGCAACATCTAGTTTACCTTATTTGAACTTCATATTCACTATATTAAGTGCAAATCATATTTCAAGATATAAAGTTCTTCACGTTTTGAATTCCTTTTTTTTATTACCGGTTGTGCATAATCATCGCCCCTTTGTACATTTCTTTTGTTTTCTTCATGAGCTGATTTGGTTTTTTTGCATAAAAGAGGCGTGATAATATTGCCCCATTGCAAAAGTACCCTAATTTGCCCAGAAAGACACAAATGGAAGTAGTCAAAGCATTGCGCAAACAGACAACAATATTGAATAAAACATGGTCAACAAAACTCAACAACAAATTCTTTGCACCATAGGAGCAAGCATCGCACCAGTGATAAGTTTCCCACTTTGATGACTCAATTGTCATGTGCATCATACTATGTTCTAATGTGCATTATTTCTAATGAGCATTTCTTTCTCTTACAGGTGTAGATGAAGGAAATCAACGGATTTTCCAAGGATGTGATTGTGGCACTAGAGATTGGGTGGAATGTCAGATGCACGCTATCTACACGGATAGTGAGTTTGACTACCTCCTTGCTCCAGCCAATATGTTGTTCCGCAGAAACTATCGTCAATCATCAAAGGATGGCAAGAAAAAATGCGTGTAGTTATTTTGCATCTACTGCAACACATCTATTAGACAAGACATCCTTGTCATGGCATCCAATAACAACAATTGTAGGATGTGAGACAACAAATTTCCGAATAGGATGTGAGACAACGAAATAGTCCCATTCAGAAAGTTATCAAACGGTACAATATCCCCTTCCGTGGCAGTGCGAAGGGAAGGAAAAAAGCATGATGGAATACCCTGGTGACTACCATGTTTTAGAAGAGGTGCTTGGACGGACATCCAAGAAATAGGCTAACAAAGAAACGGCAGCCAAAAAAGGTGAGGACTTGGATGCTCCTAAGCATAGTCACACTTGTCTTTGTCAAATGCTTTTAAATGCGCTTACCAACATGGACAACGCCTTTGCGGAAAGGTGTGCGATAAAGACAAAGAGCCGCAAGACAACCTACAAGCTCAAAGATGTACATAGCAGTACGTGTCGTTTCAACAAGTTGCACTAACTGCAACTAATTCTCCTTACTAATGGCTTTCTACTGTCTCCCATGCATTAGAACCGGCATGGTTGATCTACAAGTGCGGCCACTCCAACGCATGTGTCACCTTCCCCTTGCACCAACCCCGTCACGCCCCTCTTCAATCCTTGCACTAATGTTGTGATCTCTCGCGCACAACCTTAGAGCGTTTTAATTACCCCCCTCACAATTGACACAATTTTAATATCCAACGTCCGACGGTCAAATTCCTTTGGACTTGGGTTGGCTGGCGTAAAGCGTCGCGTGCTTCTCCAATCAAATAATGAATCAAATGATAACCCAATCTTGCGTGAAGATGTCCAAGAGATGGCAAGGTTGGAAATAGAGTCAAAATTCCTTGGAGTGGACTGTGCCGCCAAATCAATGAAGTCTGACAACACTCCCAATTTGTACTTGCTTGTAGAGTATGGCGGTGGAGACATCATGGACGCCATGGAACTTGCAAATTTGACTTGAGTAAGGCAAACCATCCACTCATTACACAACTCAAGTAACGTGCCACTTCGGATATTCTAGTTGTACATGGTGTTGTTTAAGACCTCCGACGTCATGGTATATCCTATAACCATTCCTATTGTGAAAAGGATAAATTTTTTACATGGTCAAGTTTTTACCAAATTTTGTGATAGTCAATTGCTCTTACCTTTGTTGTGAAGGATCCTATGCCAAAGGTGGATCGTAACAACATGAAGCGGTACCTTGAAGCCTTTTGGAAAGGCGACGAGGTTCTTATGGAAGCGAAGATTCACGCAAGAGAGGACTTTAGCAATAAACTCCTTGCATTTGACAAAAGTCTACGCGCTTGGCACTAAGCTGAAGCCAGCGTTGCCCTAAACCGCCAATTGCACATCCAACAGGCGGTGGAGAGGTTTGGGCTTAACTTTGCAATGGAAGAGGAGGTCAAAACATGTTCATGTTCTCCGTTGATTCTTGTTTTTGCGCAAGAGCCAACGGCATCCTTCTTTAGGAGACCGTATCAACACTCTTCCTTAGAGTTTACAAATGTCTTGCACTATTTGAAGGAAAATTACTGGTTCTTCAACCTTGGGCAGCTTCTCCACTTAGTATGCGCAATGAAGCTGTTAAATTTATCATACTTCAACTAGAGGAGCCCACTCCTTTGCCCCGTAAAATCCCCATTGGCGTCCATCCTCGCAATGAAGCCCTAGCTAAAGTACGAATGACGAGACCATGTTAGCACTTAGAGAGCGTTCACGGTAAGCAATGAGCGGTGAGCAGAAATAAAGACCTAAAATTAGCAAAATTCAAGCAAAAAAATCAAAATTTTCTAAATTTGAATTTTAAAAACTATAATTTCTAATTTAGACCATCTAAATTTGGAAAAATATGGACCTATTACCATGGAACTTTTTAATCATTCACCCTTCTAACAAATGTAAATGAATTGTGAATCATTTGAATTTCAAAGATATACTATAAAATTTGGAAAAATAGGGGTCCTATCACCATGGAACATGTTACAAATTTCCCTCTTTTATAGATGCAAATAATAACCCATTTGTCTGTGGATGACTTTGTTGGATGATAAATTGAAGTAGAGTTGTAAAAGTTGAAACAAATGAAATGGAAGACATATATACAATGTCACATTTATCAAATGGCATGAACATTGAATCTATAGATTCAATGATCAAAGAAAAATATGCAAACATGATATGTGGCAAAAACTAAACACAACAATATTGGCTTCTTGTAAAATGCTCAGTATTATAGCAACGTCCTCAGTTCTTATGTGCCTATAAAGTTTCAAGCAAACTTCTACAATAGAATTGCTTCGGCAATGGATATGAGTTCGTTGAATTTGAGTGTTGAGGCATAGACAAATATGTCCTCCCGCTCGTCGAGCTTGCACATGATCCTATAGATGAACTATACATGCTTGCAATTAATCCATGACTAGCCAAATTGGTTGGCCTTCGGCTGTATTGAAACAAAGTCCGGACATGTGCAAGCCGGAATTGAGTTCAACGTAACAATGCTCCAAGGCGTAGATAGTGAAGGAGTTAACCTCAAGATCTATAATGCAGCCAGTCCGGAGAAAGGCAACATTGAGCACCTCCAAATCATTGCCTTTACCGTAGAGGCAGACCTCCATTGGTGAAATTGAGCGGCAATTAGTCTGCTTGAATGGTGCTTCATCACTTAGATGAATGGAGATGTAGAATGTTTGTCAATATCCTCTAGAATTGGGTATACAACATGGCCAACACCATTGACATTGGTTGATTGGAAGTATTGATGGAGAGACAATTTTTTCTTCTATGGATGCACGAAAATTGGCGCGCTTAACAACAATGATCTCCAACTGCTTGAGATTGGTGTCTCTCATAATAGGCAAGATTTATAGGACGTTATGGTGGCAAGTAAGAACCTACTTATGGCAAGAGCCCAAAACACAACGGTAAGTATTGTTGGGGCAGAAAAAGAACCCATGACGCTAGATTCTACCAATGTAATAGTGGATCTAGTTCCTGATGAATGTGGGATTTAAACTGATCTTTATTGTGCACTACCTTGAGACGGCGTGAAGAGCCTATTATGCTAGACTAGAGTAATTCTTAGGTACTTTGATGATATGCCAATGGGTAACATCATAGATGGATTCATGTACCTCGTAACATGAGTAAGTCAATTGTGCCCGACAATGTCCATATATTCTGGATTTGGCAAATTGTATGTACTGGTAGTTAGATCAACATCCACATCCAGGTCCACACCCTCACCAATCTCTCAAAGAACTTTACGAGTCCTTCTCGCCTAGCCAACTTGGGAACGGGAAAATTGATTTAACACCATATTCATTATATTGGGAAATTTCCATGACTATGGAGAAATATGGTTGTTGAAGTATCAATAAATATAGACATTTGTAGGTGCAAAGCATAAAGACAATGTATCAAGAATACTGTATTTTTTACCATGGATGGACCAAAATAGCTGATTGTCCAAAAAAGTGGTAACGATAAAAGAAGCATATACTATTAATCCAAGCTTTATTCAAAACTCCATGAAAAAAAGTCACACACAACACTCATTTACCTCGACGCAAAACACAATCGCCCTATTACTAATCAAACAGTCTAGGGAGTCCCTCCATAAGCCTCTATACGCGTCTTCAGAAAAGCCCTCTGACGTTGCCGAGTCCATGTTGCGCCATTCTCTTGCATTAATGGACTCTCAAGAAGACGCTGCAAACCCCGCCTTCGCACCTCGTCCGTATTTGATTTGGGCAGCGAGTGACGGCGGGTGGGAGCACAAGGAGAGCATTTGATTCCAGCAGCATTTCTTGAGAGAATACGGGGGCGAAGACATTTACCAGATAGTTCCTGCACAATAGGCGCCACAAACAATCCAAACAAATACACTTTAGGTCGAATACACCTACACGACAACACAAAAAAACTGAATTATCAAGATCCATCCTAGTGCACTTTAGCTCAAACGGAGCTAAAATGCAGAAGGGGAAATTCACAGAGCACATTTAATATCCAATGAACAAAAACAAGCTCAAATGAAGCAAAACTACAAGAGTGCAAGGTACCTCAACAACAAACCAAGACTCTCTAGGCAAGAACGACTCAATAGTGCAATAACTTGGAGGTCAGCATAACACGCACCGTGAGCGAGCGGTGGTGAGTGGCATCCCTTAAACCGTCATAGAGAATACGCTTTGCCGGAATACAATTATCCACGTTTAGGCGCGGAGACCCCGGAACTGAACGAGGCCACTGCAGCGAAGGTGAATTGTTCCTTTCATGAATGGGCTCCCGTACAATAGGGCTTTCAACAACTCCGTCGTCCACTGCCATGGTCGAATAATCCATGGTTGACTGCGCGGTTGCAGCAGAGTGCAACAAAAGCCCTTTACTCCGAAGGGAAATGACGAACTCATGTGGGCCCAACAAGGAATCCACGGACGCCCGACAATCACAGCCCTATAGAAATTTCAACAAAAGTGACACTCACAAACCTCATAACAATAGATAAAAATTCCAATCATTAAAAAAAGGACAACATTTCACCAGCAGTAGGTATCCAATCCGCACAATAAATTCAGTGGATAAACATCACCATTTGTATTATCAAAAAATATATACAAAACACGGCCCAACAAAATTTACAAAATGGAGCTGCAGTCAAACGAAACACTTTAGCTCCATTTGACCTAAAGTGTATTAAGGATCTAAGCGTTTCCAACCACATTAGGAACAGAGATTCTGATAGGCTTGAATTGCGTTACAAATACTCGCAAACTGACCACACGTCTTCTGATCATTATAGAACATCTCCCGACCCGAGGGATGTTTAGCACGGTACTGCGCTAGGCCACCCGAAAATTGATGAAGGTCAGAGAGATATGGTAGCAATTCCTCCAGCAGTACAGAATCATGTCTCGCGCCATCATGGTTGTGCGACCATGACGGAAGAAGAAGGACGTTCTCCGGCAAATTGAGGACATGCTTAATCGGGCTATCGTCAATGACAAGTGTATTTGCCGGAGTATACTCACGGCCCAACCTATTAAAGAGATGGTTCGATAACGTCTTCAAGAAGATGTCCTTCTGAGTACCAAATTCCTTCATGTAGATTGTTCTCGTACCGACTCTATGCTCGGGAACCCTATCGCAACTCTCCTGACCAAAGATCCTGAGAGGATACGCAGAACTATGCTGAAAAAGATATTGGCATATCTCACGTGTTGTAGATTCCATCATTGAACTCCAGATCGTGATGGTGGCAATCATAGACAACTTCGTAAGGAATTCAGCACAACCAGGGCGCACCCGAACAAGCTTAGGGCCTACTTCGGCCGGCAGCGAGGCCGAGTGAATGGACGGGATAGAGTCCCTGGATCTCCTGGCCTACCACGATGGCTTACAAGTGCATAGAATCCCATTTAGGTCCAGCACAACATTCAACCATTTGCCCTCGGAATCTGAATAGACTCTAGGTATTTCTTCTAGATTACTGGCACCACTTATTGATGCCTCGCAGACCTGGTTCGGAAACGCCAGGAGAACGAACAATATTACTAAAGATTCATTAACAACGACAAGTCAACATAATGTAGAACGAAGAGAGCAAACGGGGGGGAAGCAACATGGGGAAGCGCAGAGTGTGGATAGTGTTAGAAGAGCACCTCGAGAACTTCATCGTCTTGGAGCAATTCGTTTCGGACCCCCATCGATTCCAACGAAACTTGCACGGTGTCAAGGGCCCTCGAGTGCTCCAGAACCATTTGGGGGCACGGTTCCAGGACAAGAAGAGCGGGCTCCTGGACAAGAGAATCACGATTAATCTCGTCTACGAGCACGGCCGAAGATTGGACGACATCCTCTACGACTGGGACTGCAGTTTGGACGACCTCATCTACGACTGGTTGAGCAATCGCGTCATTACCAAAACTAAGATCTGAAAAAATTCAACAACTTCAACCCATCAGCTCATGCGCACATTGGACACTGATACAATGTCAGAGTCGTCAGATGTCAAGCAGTTTAGCTCGAGTCGAGCTAAAGTGATCACTGAGCACTGTAATATTAACAAAAATACTGGAGTACAAAATTGGACATTTACAAAATGTTATGCCTCTATACATTCGCAATTACGTTACACTAACATGACGATGAGTTGGGGACATCAACGACAGAATCATCCCGAGCGGGCGACTTCGGGGAGGAAGAGGGGCGGGTCGGCGGGGACGGGGGATCAGGGAGCGATTGAGCCCCCATGGAGACGGGGGAGGAACTCGCCGGCGACGGCATAAGCGAACCGCGAGGCAGACTCCTAGTCTCATCGTCACCTGAGATTGGAGGCTGAGGGATCGTAGAATTCACTACGGTTTGTGTCGTGGCGATAGGAGGCATAGTAGCCGTCATGAATCTCTGCATCATGAGCATCATGTTGTTATGCCTCTGGTCCTGGTCCCTCTTCATCTCCTCGTCACGCCTCCGCTGCATATTCCTGAGCTCCTTGTCACGCTCCGCCAGCCGCTGCTCCATCAACCTCATCCAGGTGGCCTCCTCTTCGAGCTTCTTCTCGAGGGCGATAAACCTAATGTCATCCTGAGCACTGCTCGCCGTTGCCAACGGTGAGCGGCCCGTCGCGCTGGCAACTTTCCTCTTCTTGGCTGCAAGGCGAGCGGATGACCCATCCAAGGTCGGAGCTGAATGAGGCCTCTCGGAGATATCAAGCGATTCCAACTCCACGAAATCGAGCCGCTGCCGCGAGGTACCCATTGTCTCTCCCGCTTCAAACTGAGAGCCACTATGAAGCTCCGCCGGAGTGTTGGTATCGAAGTCATCATGGGAATCGGCATCAGGTGTGACCGTACTGGTGCTCGAGCACACACCAATGGGGCTCGGGACCATATCCTCCTCCTCCTCCTCATCGACGAGATCGATAATCACTTTCCCTTTCCCCTTGGCAACAGCGTCTCCAAGCTCGGGGAAGATCTTCGCGCTAATATATATGAACCAATAACAAAATCGGCCCGATCCAACATCAACGCTACATCCTGGGCGTCGTCCAGGTCCTGCTCATCGGTGTTGTGGGATATGCAGAATGCCTCCAGATCCAACATCTGCACACCAATGGATTAAACAAGTTACACTTTAGATCGATTCGAGCTAAAGTGAGCACAAAAGAACACTGATATGAAAACGCAGCCATTAAAACTTGGAAGAATTTGATGCGATTGACGACTGCTAGAAAACCATATAAGTATAAGCCGACACTTTTCCTCGACTCGAGCTAAAGTGCCACGCTACAAAAGCATGAGAGATGACCTCTCTGAAACAATACATTCACAGTCAGAGAGGGGATCAACAGTTTAGCTTGAGTCGAGCTAAACTGCAAGGATACTCACCACACTCGCAGTCAGTAATTTCGTCCCGCAAAACAGCTGGACAGTAGAATCCCCTTTCTTGCAGAACAACTCCAGAACCTTGATGAAGAACTCCATTCTCAGCTCGTTCATGTTCATGGAGTATGCCAGCTCGTTGTACTTGCGTAGCTTGGTGTGCAACACATGCTCCGGAGCTGCGTAGATCTTCTTCACGGCCGGAATCTGCGTAAGCTCTTTCTTGAAGAGAAAGAGGAGGCGAACCGGGTCGAGAGCGTTGTTGGTCTTCCGCGCGAATCCTCCAAAGCGCTCGTTGTCGGAGGGAAGATACTTCGACTGCAGAACGTCGTACGCATGGCACAACGACGAGCCCTCAGCAAACGCTGTCACTTGAAGGTGTGACTGCTCGTCGCCGCAAATGAAGAGCCACGCTGGAAGACCGGTGAGAGAAGGCTGCCCTTTCGATGCGAACATTGTCATGAACTCGTCGAAGAAGGGCTTCTCCAATGACGACGTCGCCTTCCCTGCGAACCCAGGGATATTACGGAAGTCGATGATGTCGAGCTTCACGTTGCAGCCCAAGTTACGCCACGAATCCGAGGGCCATCCATCGAGCGAGTTGGTTGCCGCCTTGTATGGACGAAAGTGCAAGGCCCCCACAGGTGCAACGAACCGCGCCCGCACATCGAGGAAGACTCTGAAGAACTCCTTCGCATACGGAGAGAGATCTTCACATTTGCAGTTGCAAAACTGCGTCTGCCTTGGATTTGCGTAGTACGAATCCGGTGGACCCCAATCCAAGAGGGCACGCTTTGAGGCCTTGTTGACGTTGTAGTCCTTCTTGAACTTTCGCCAGTTGGAACGACTGTACGCCCTAGTGCTGTTGAAGAAGGCGAGCTCCGGCCTGATCAACTGAAGCTCCATCCGAGCGACCTCCTTCCTCTTCCTTCGATCGACCCAGTCCCGGGCGCTGTAGCAATCCTCCAACACTGATTGCGGCTGCTTTACAACCACCTTAGGATAAGGTAGTTTTGGCGATGGCCCTGATCGATTAAGAATATGCTTACACAGCGTTGCGTGATCAGCCTCGGTCATATTGCTGAAAAACTTAAAGAACTCGCGCGTCAATACCCCATCTTTCTCAGGCACCTAGGACTTGGCGTCCTTAAACTTTGACAAGGGCGACGTTGTTGAATCCACGTTCATGAGGTCGCCTTGTGCCGCCAAAGAGATGACATCCAACCAGAGCTTGAAGGTCTCATCGGATGAGGTGATAATCTTCACCTCGTTCGTAATCGAGAGCTCCTTCGCCTTTCCGGCTTTCTTGAGCGCTGCCTGGCTTTTGGCGACGTCAATCATTGCGAAGCGCTCACGAACCGCGTTTAGAAATGGTTGTGCAGAACATTGGCAGTGTTGATTTAGCGTACAACCACAGAGGGAAAAAAACCAAACCAGCAGGACCCAAAAATGCAGGTTGACTCGAGTCGAGCTAACTTGCAACCGGAGAGTGTACACTCTAAGTGCTTGAATTTGTATACAGAACTATACTAAGAAGGACAAGCACAGAAGTTACCTCGAGTCGAGCTAAAGTGCATGACCTTGGTTAAGATTAATTACCTCAAACTTCTTGTCATTGGCAATCTCCACTGCCGTTCTCCGACCTGATCTATGGGACTCGTGAATGCGAGCGGCGGAGTGCTTCGGCATCGGTCTTCCAGCTTGGATCCACAACGCGCGAGAGCCAAAGATATTTGTTGCCCACGTTGGCTTGAATTGGACCAAGTGATTTACGCGATTATAATACACGGAAATCTTCCTCAGCTTCTCAGGGTCCTCCGTCCAGACAATGTAACACTGCCATGTTCGGAAGTGCCTTGTCATAACCTCCGGCACGGTACCGTTTATCATCGACTTTGATGCAGCAACGTTGTGCTGGCCGTTGATGATATAGAAGTCGCAGTTGCTGAGCTCCTCAACCTTCGTTGGCATATGATCGAGCTTGGGCATGACGCAGAGAGTCTGTTTCTGCGTCTTGTCCGGCATTTCGAGATAGTAATGCTTCAATTCCTCCATACCCCGAGGTTCGAATGCACGGATCGTCCACTCCGGCAGTGCATTATGCAGCCTCATCACATCAAGCTCAATCTTCATCTCTCTGTCTCCTTGGAAAAAACAGCTCTGACACTCCGTCCAGAATTTCTGATATATCTGTTGGACGTTGGTGTAGTCTGTTACCTCTCCGAACCCAAGCGCCGAAGGGAGTTCCAACAGTGCAGAGGCCATTGAATTGGCCAACTCTTCCTCTAAAACGAGTTTCGTCTTCTTCCTGGAAGAAGTCTCCGGCTTCTTGGCAGCTGAGCGTTTCTTGACGGGAGACGCTGACAGCGTGTTGTGCAGGGTGCTTCGACTTGCTCTTCCACCTGGAGTTCTTACCGGTACCGATGCTTGACATATATTCTCGCTACCTGTTACGGCACCAGAAACTACCGAAAGTTCTATTGGGCGCCTAGACACGATTAATTTTGCCTTCTCAAGAGCGGCAAAAGTACCCAGTATGGAAAGAATGACGCGGAGTTTGTTCGCTTCAGCCTTCGCTTTCAGCGGCTGACCACTACTAGTCTCCCATTTCTTTTGGGAGATTTCGTGGTCGACCTGAGCCACTATGTCATCAAACTCTGACCCCCTAAGAGAACTGACTAAGTCGAAGATACAGAAGGGAGACGAAGTATTGTTCACTACAATAGTGAACATACAAGGAACGACAGACTCAGTGGTTGTCTTACACGACAACTTCACTATATCGTTATCTTCGTGGACTACATCAATAATTTTGGTCTTGAAGTCGGTGTGCTGGGGTTCATGGATATCACCAGCGAAGGTCTGACCAAACACTAGATTCTCTGTGTAGGGAGCCCACAGCAGCGTCCACTTTAGTGTCATCGAAGGATCCTTGAGCTCCCAGCAATCTAAGTGGTTGTTGTCGTCTCCATCGTCATCGTCAATGTCGACAGGCTTTGGCTGGAAGAAGTGCTGCAGTTGAGACACCATCCCGTCCCTCTCAGATCTGCACAAACACGAAACCGAGCACAAATATTAGATTGTTTTAATGATCATCCGATTAGGACGGCGAGGTCACACATTAGCTCGACTCGAGCTAATGTGTAACTAAATACAAGTATGTTAATAATACTCTGCAACAAAATCTAGTCAATTAGACCATTCTCTTAGACGCTTACAATCAACTCATGCCTACTTCTCGTTCAACTCTCAGAACTGTGAAAGAGCTTCAGTTCACGCTTAAATCACTCACGAACCTCACTCTTTGAGGTTCTCAAGTGGTTGAAGCGGGACTGAAGCTCTTGCACGATTCATGAGAGGTGAACAAAAAGTAGACGTGAGTTGAGTTAGGAGACTACAATTTCACCAATGTATCAATGTTGTATTCAAGTTTAACCTTCATCTTTAGCTCGACTCGAGCTAAAGTGCTCATGCATGGAATGCATAGCTGAACAGTTCTGACACTTACAATATTCATTCAAACGACTATCCTATACATTTTTTTTCAAATCATGGCTACTTCTCGTTTAACTCTCAGAACTGTGAAAGAGCTTCAGTTCACGCTTAAATCACTCACGAACCTCACTCTTTGAGGTTCTCAAGTGGTTGAAGCGAGACTGAAGCTCTTGCACACATGTGAAAATATAACGAGAAGTGGACATGAGTTGGGTCGTCGATATCATTGGTTTACTATACCTTTGGAATGTTTAAAGTTTGAGTGTTGTTGTGTTTGAGTTGTTTAAGTTTATTGTCATACACTTTAGCTTGATTTGAGGTAAAGTGTGTTGGCTTTACTGGAAGGCCATGACATTTTTTCAGACCGAGAGTTTGAGAGTAGTTATTATGATTACTGATCCTGCAGCCGGCTTTGGCGCAACCATAGACGTATTAAGTCGAACATTTCTCTTTGACTCAAGCTTTAGAGGGCCTCCATTGTGCACTATTGACCACACTTTAGCTCGAGTCG
The DNA here is from genome assembly GCA_963971425.1 of Bryoerythrophyllum caledonicum. Lineage (NCBI taxonomy): Eukaryota > Viridiplantae > Streptophyta > Bryopsida > Pottiales > Pottiaceae > Bryoerythrophyllum > Bryoerythrophyllum caledonicum. Next base: position 35,096,643 of record OZ020514.1, on the reverse strand, counting down.
AGCTAAAGTGCCCTCTCCAGTGTGCTTCATTGGCCATAGTTTACCTCGAGTCGAGTTTAAATGTAGCCAAAAGAGCACTGGAGAGCGCACTTTATCTCGAGTCGAGGTAAATGCAGCCACAAGAGCACACGGGGGATCTCACTTTAGCTCGACTCGAGCTAAAGTGTGGGCCATATTGCTCAGTGGTGGCCCCACTTTAGCTCGAGTCGAGCTATAGTGTGGCCCATTTTGCACAGTGGAGGCCCACTTTAGCCCGAGTCGAGCTAAAGTGTGGATAGTAGTGCAATATCGACTAGCACAAACCACGACAAATAACCACAAACCACCACATTCAAACCACCACATTCAATACACAATCTCATCTACCTTCTCACACATACATCAAAAGCAATGCTATCATACTGTTTCAATACATCATATCTAAAGCAAAACTACACAAATATAAAAAGAAATGCAAGACTGAATGAGTGCAGTTACCTTTAAAACTGAGAAATCCGACTGAAAAAGCTGCAAGTCTTGTTCCTTCTTCACGTCAATCCTCCGAGCACCGCCGTTTCAGACTGTACGTGCTCACAGAAACTCGCAGAAACTCACACACACTCACAGAAACTCACATAAACTCACAAACTGTCACAAACTCACAGAAACTCTCACAATCTCACACAAACAGCCCTAAACTCCAGCGCTGCAGTGGACACGAACTCACACAATTAAGAATCACACGTCCTACAAACCCTATTTGCAGGAAACCCTAACCTCCACGAAAGCCTAAACGCACGAAAGCCTAAACGCAGCGGTACAATATACACAAACTTAACAGACCCTGAACATTACGAAACCAACACAAACCGCAAACTCGCCTCAAAAAACAACAACACCTAGACAAACACACACAAAACCCTGACAAACCGACGCATAAACGCACAACCCTCACAAAACAAGAACGTGTAGACGTACACACACAAAACTCACAGCAACGAAAAGGAAGAGAAAATGCGAGCGCCAGGATTTCGTAGGGTACCTTCGGAGGCACCTAAAGCCGTGAGGGTCGAAACCCTGTGGCCGTGTGGTGCTCCCGACATACCCTCGGGATACCCTTCGTGATATTTGGGTGAGACCCTCGGATATTACAGATGGATGCACCACAAATTATTCACCTTCATTATTGATACCCAGAGTTTCAAGAAGCCATTTTAATCTTTCTAATGTAAGTTCTAGATATTACGCGCGTGTTGTATTTCTGTACTCGTAAATTTCCTACACAATTTTTCTTGGCCATTAACACTACAATTTTGCATATTCTGGGGCAACGAACAGGTAGCAAAAGAAAAGTGATTATTTCCAATTTCACTCGTATGATCTCAATTAAAACTTCTAAATTGGCATTTTCTCAATAATACACAAACTTGGATTGGACGGAAGTGAACGATTATAGTGTTTACTGTTACAAATAGGATTATAGTGTTTAGTTTTTTGTCATGCTTTCAGTGGATCAGCTGGCTTTCACTTGATTGGATTTCAATTTCTGCATTAGAGAAGGAGTAAATTCATTACCATCGATGTATATAAGTTCCTCCTACACCAATTATTAGGTGAAGCACACTTAAGAGAGTTACAAAGCTACGATTTTAAGATTCTATTACTTTGAATTCACGTTTTGATTTTTTATGAGTTTGATATTATATACTTTGAGAATCAAACTGACATTAAGTATGTTAAGACCACATCTTGCAATTGTATAATTATAAAATAAATGTCGGTGTACACTTTAGCTCTATTGGAGCTAAAGTGTGCATATTTTCTTTTTAGTTTCCTACATTTCCTGATGGTGCACACTTTAGCTCAAATAGAGCTAAAGTGTGAATTTTTTCTTTACTTTTCACTTCATTTTGCTTTTACTTTAACGGTACAAATCCAGTAGTTAGAGCATCTCCACCCCTGACGGGGAATTTTCCACGCCAGCGGAAAGGTGCCCAAGTTTGAGATGAAGGGAGGGGGGTTTATCCTTTTCTCCCCGCCCCGTCCCCGAATTGGCCACTGTTAGGGAACGCCAACGCCCAACACTTACGCCATAGTAGGCTAATTTGTTTTGGGGTTTTTATTGATTTTTTTAATTCCCTCGTGTAATTACATGATTGAACACATGCTCCCGGGGAATTTTAGTCTCCCCTGTACTTTCTGTAAATTTATTGTTTAGAAGAACCGGCGCCGCCACTCCAGTGGGCCGATACACCGGCCTAGGCCTCACGGAGTGGGCTTTACCGTGTTTATTCTCGCATCCCGGTCCCTCGGCCCCGGTGGAGATTCTCTATTTCTAACACACAAATGCAAATTTCACACACCCACAAACTCAACTTGCAATTACAATCTCAATTTTATACACCCACAAACTCAATTTGCAATTACAATCTCAAAACTTGCAATCTCACCTCAAAACTTGTAATTTCAATCTCCACAACTCGAATATGCAATTTTGCAACTCCAACTTTGTATGCCAACCTCCAAGATCACAACTCCAACTTCATCGCGTGGTTTTATATTACAAACTATATTAAAGAAAAGGTAACATGATTCACTATGCGGTTGGCTGCACCATTCCTAGCAATTGGCGCTTGCTTTGCAACGCATATGTCCAACCATTATAATGCAGTTTTTATAATACAAACTATAAATAATAAAAAGGTAACATGGTTCACTGCACGCTTGACTACGCAATTAACTGTGCGTTTGACTGCACTGTTTATGTAGTTCACCGCACGGTTGACTACGTGGTTCACTGCGTGGATTATGATTTTAGTAGTATGATTAGTCAACAAGTTGGCAACTAGTTTTAGCCACCATTGTCATGAATATTATCCCTCATTTGTTCACCTACTACAGTTCATTTTGTAATAGCCCTCTATCAAAACTCTTCCCTAGCACACAATTTTGATACTTGATAAATTGTATAAGCTCAATATGTTATGCCTACCGAACGCCATGCATTTATTCTTCGTCTCATCTTCAACCTCAATTTCTTATCGTCTTATCCACAACTATTCTCATTCCCATCTCTTGCATTTTTTTAATATTTTTTAATATTATCCAAATGAATATTTAATGTGTAATCATATAATTAGCCAATAACTAATGACTTTGTAATGATTTTTTATAGGATACTTCATGTATATTTGTATATCTAAAACTTCTATGCACAATTAAAGAATATTTAAATTTTACTTAATGAATGTTTAAAGTTTTAAAAGTATATTTTAGGATAGTTTAATTAATATTTGTATATTTAATGATTATTTATAGAGTATTTAATGCACTGTTAATGAATTGATAATGAATAGTGCATAAATTTCTAATGTAAAATTAATGTGTAGTTGAATATTCAATAAGTATTTAATGAATATTTACTGAATATGTAATGCACATTGAATGCATAAAACACCATATTCATTATATTGGGAGATTGGGAGCCTCCCAAAATAATATTTGAAGCTTGAGAATGACCTAAATATGCAAATATTTAATAAATTTGCACAATGCAATCTGTCCAATATCTACAATATGGGTACATATTCAGCTTGAGTCGAGCTGAATGTGCACCAAAAAAATGTATTGGAAAAACCGTTCATAACTTTCAAAATCCTGGAAATCTCCCAATAAAATGAGTATGGTGTTATAATATGTGATGGATATCTAATGAGTATTTTACTTGTATTTCTATATTTATTGTATGTTTAAGTTTTTTCCTTTTCCAATATTCCTTTCTTTTCTCATTTTCGTTTCCAGAAGAATGTTCTTATATTTCCAATCTTCTACTTGCAGTTTCATTTTCCCTCCATATTTTACATTCTACTTTGTCCAATTTTTGATATTTTTCGTTTGCTCCATACCTACGTCCGATTATTCCCAAGCTCTTTCTTGCAAATTCTTGTTTTTCTACATGCACTCAACCCTTCCTTACTATGATGCTCAAGATGTAATCAAACCATGATTATGGTTTCCTAAACTAATTGTCCACAAGTAAAAAACTTTATGTTCCACTATTTACTAGGATTGACATTTAGAGTAGTAGTTGACATTGGGTGATGTATAGTTTTGAAACTACTCTTATTGTTCATTTTACAATTACTGTATGGATTCCTATTTAGTGTCCACTTCTCTAGAAGCCATCTTCTGTATACTGGAGCTACATAGTGCATTTTTGCTTTCTAATCTACTCCATTTAGTGATGGTGCACAATTTAGTGCTAGTAGAGCTAAACTGTGCATATTTTCTTTTTAGTTCACTGCACCCAGTGATGAGGCACACGTTAGCGCTACTGGAGCTAAAGTGTGTGCACACTCCTTTTGGTTCATTGCACAAAGTGATGGTGAACACCTTTGCTAAAAACCGAGCTGATGTATGTGCAATGTGTATATCCACTTCTACAAACAATCATTTTGAACTCCGTACTTCTCTTTATGGTTAAGTATTTCACAAGTGAAATAGTAATCTTTTGAATTTTAAAAGGGTTTTCAAAATATGTGGACCTAAATCTCCAATAGTAATATTAAAAAGCAAAAAAATATGACGATCCCCTAGTCTTTAGTGGATATGAAGTCTAAGTATTCTTGGTACCCTAAATCAATAATATGTGACAATGTGTGAAAATGTATGAATTGGGATGTAATCTTATTTTTCACTAGAAAAATAACATGTTTTTCCACAATATCATTCGTTCTAATATTACTTCTATGTATTCAAAATATCACATTCCATACTGAGTCATAGCAAAACGTTTTTTAGGTTGCTCGACGTGCCGGCAATCGAGAAGTCTCTCTTTTGGCTCGCATAACTTTTATTGAAGACGTTCATTGAGAAAATAAATTACTAATAATTATGCCTCATGACTTTTATCATCCTTCTACAAAATTTTGAGAATTTCAAATATAATTTGCGACCACTAGAACGTGCTCAAAAACTAATTATTCCTTTTTTGCATGTATAAATAAATTCAAAATTACTTACATTACGAACATTAAATTATGCCTGATGCACTAAGTGATACACTTTGTATTGGTTATATTTTATATTTTGATTATCCTTTTTTTGTCATGAGGAGGTCTCTCCGTTCCTTGTTGAAATCTTTAAAAAATGTTCCACTCTCTATGTGTTACAAATGACAAAGTCTTTAATTTCACGTCAAAACATGAAATAAATTGTGTATGGTCAAGAATTCTTCCATCTTTCATGTCATGCTTAGACTGCCACACCCTAAACTCATGATAATGCAATGTGAACTCAAATATAAGATATTTTAATTCAAAATATTAGTAACCATTTTCAATTCCAAATCTAGACCATGGAGACACTTGGGATTCTTGCCAAAGAATGCACATTCTAAATTGATGACAAAATAGTAACATGATGCACATTTTTAAAACCCCAAAGAAATGATGTCCAAAGCATGTTTGAATACATTTTTTTTTACTAAAAATACACGTGCACATAAAATATGTTTTTTTAAAAAATGCTACTTGTTTGTTAAGGTCTTTGATTTCAACATAATAGATAAGTCCTATTTGGATTGTAATACAAATTATTTCTAATCATCTCAATATCTTCTCGACATTTCCCTATACCTTAGTTGAATTGTCAATATCTTGAATGTTCAAAGTATTATTATATTGAAATGAAATGACATCAAAAGATAACACCTAAACCAAGGACCCTAAACCTTGAACCCTAAAACCTGAACCTAAATACCAAACCCTAAACCCTTGACCCCAAACCCTAAAAACCCTAATCCTAAACCCTAAACCTAACCCTAACCCAACCCTGAGCGTTACCCTAAAACCTTGTATATAACTCGCATGTGCGAGTATATTCGAGGTATGTACTCTTCCTTATTTTAGTCAGCCAGGAAATAGTTGATTCCGTTTTCCGCTAAGATTTCGAATTTGCACCTTTTTAGGGGCTGTGGAAAAGCCCCCCCGCCAATTCTGAAGTTTCCTCCCGCCAATTTTGAAACGGTCGTGTGTCCGTGAGTGACCTCGCCGATCCTCAAAAAAATTCTTCATTTCTTTCCTTCTCACTTTGGTTGCTGTGCAAGGTTGTTGTGGAGAGGCTTGGAGGTAGAAGAACTGTCGGAGGTTGAGGAGGGTAACATCTACAGGTTACGCACGGTTGAGCAGGGCGCTTGCACGAGGCAACAACGCACCAGTTGTCTTCTTCATAAGGTACACAATGTATACTTCTTGCATTCTCTGTGCACAGTCTCTAGCAATTAGGATGTGACAGTGTGTAGGGTTATTGCGGTGGTTTCAGTTGCTACTGTGATTTTGAAGCATCACTGCGAGTTTCGTGATGACTAACGGGAAGATTTGGATTGTAGTACACAGAGAGTCAGATTCATATGCTGAAGAGTTTTACCATATGAATCCCTAAAAAGACGCCGAAAATCACGAAAGGACAGTTTAGCTCGAGTCGAGCTAAACTGTCTTACAATATTGTATTGACAGTTTAGCTCGAGTCGAGCTAAACTGTCATACCTTCTTTCCTAGTACAGTTTAGCTCGACTCGAGCTAAACTGTCGATAAATATTATTATCGATAGTTTAGCTCGAGTCGAGCTAAATTGTCTTACCTTCTTTTGAAGGAAAGTTTAGCTCGACTCGAGCTAAACTGACATACCTCATGTCCTATTTCTATTTACCTCGACTCGAGTTAAAATGACAATGAGTCTGATAGTCATAAATTTAGGTCGGGTCGGGCTTAGTTGTCTTTGTCAAGGGTGAACTAATTTCATATTCGGATTATAGCTAATTGCATGAAATTTTATACTTGTCATCTTATACCGCATGAGTTTACCTCGAGTCGAGCTAAATTTACCTGGTCTGCCATGTCAGCTCACTTGAATCATAGTTTTTTTTCAAGCGCCAGACCTTACCTCAATTCGAGATCAATTACCCTCCTCCTATGCTTCTTCATAAATGTCTATTCCAACAAGGCGTTTACCCATTTTTATTTGTCAGGGTTATTTAATATGTATCTCATTGGAATGCAGGATGTCGTCTTCAGAGGGCGACGATGTTCATGTTGACGCTCCCATGAATCCAGACCTTCCTGAGTTTCATGTTATTCCTCGCCGTCTCTGGGTCGGGCTGACTGTTTCGCTTCACAATGGTTCGGGTGTTTGCGTTGCGGAAGGGTTGGTTCGCAATGTCCGGTCCAGTGCACTTCTAGGTTCCTCTGGTCCTCTTGGGGATTCGAATGTTGTAGTACAGGTGTCCAGTACTTTTGTTTTAGACGAAGCTCTTGATGAGTGGAGGTACTCGTTTAAGTCCTGGCCTATTCAACAAGTCTTCTTAAACGGTGTGAGTCTCTTTCATCATTGCCTTAGGGACATTTACAATGTCTGGTTGGTTGAGCGTAACAGACCTCTAGGTGGGAGCTCCCGTTCGTACGACAATTCCTCAAGGAATACACATCCAACAGTGTCCAGGAATGCTGAATTCCTCATGACCCCTCTTTCCATTAACGCTGTTGCGAGCAATAGTTGTTGCAGTCAAAACTGTGTTCAACACTACCCTAGAGATAAAATAAGAGTCCTTCGGACGCGCTTGTATAGTGAGACCATCGTGCAGTTCAAAAATCATATCAAACTCGACGTTCACAGACAGTTTCATAGAGACGCTGTGGGTAGGAAGGTTGTGACCCTAGAGGGTGTGGACGTTTGTGCCCATGCCTGGATGAAAATCATGGGTGTAAGTTCGAGTACTTTCTATCGGAATGCGAAGGACGCTGCCGCTGGTCATGCGGCTCAACACCATGGGAATATCGGTTTGCGTAAGCCTAGAGGTCATACGGTTGTGGCTACTGCCGCTCTTGGAGCCATTCTCGATAGACATGCGGACCACATGCCTCACAAGTCTCGTGTTCTCCCATCTGGCGAGAAGGCTGTGGCAAAGGTCCTCCCTGCAAGTTTTAAGTGGAAGGATCAAATACCGCTTCTTGATGATCATCTCGCTGATTGCGGATTGCCGCCAATCTCAACCTCAAGCTTGAGTAAGATTCGGCGTGTGAGCTTCCCTGAGTACTATGCCAAGAAAGGTGGAGACAACTTTGCCCGTTGTTCTACTTGTGACAAATACCAGGATCAGAAGAAGCTTACTCAACCTGGAACACAAGCATCACTGCTATGGCAAAAGAAGATGCAGGCTCACATCGATTCTGCTTTCGCACATCGGGACTTGTACTACCTGAACTGGTTTCGATCAAAGTCGTCGCCCCAGGAGGTTCTTACCATCATGCATGATAAGATGGATCACTCAAAGACCGCCTCTCCGGTTTTTTCACAAAAAACAAAGCACCTAGATGGGCTTATGAAGTTGCCTCTTGCAATCACAGGTATGCTTGCCCATGGTCATATGGACCAGCGTTACGCCCATTACGGCCTTGATTTATACTCCCATGATGCCAATTACACGGTCGGGTCGTTCGCAAAACTATTGCGTGACTTGGAGGCGCCTCTCAAGTCATCGTCCCGGCAACTCTTTCCAGAATCTAGTTCTCATCCATTGTATGCGGCGGTATTATGGGATGCGGAGATGTGTTTGGATCCATTAGGGCCGATTCCAGATATCCTAGTTCCAGGGAGGCCTTTGCCACCAATATTGAATGTACAAATGGACAATGCAGTTGGTGATAACAAAAATAGATTTGTTTTCTGTTTTTGGTCTCTCCTTGTTGCAAAACGCATCTTCCGCGAGGTGTATGTTAATTTTATGCTAGTTGGGCATACACATGATGATATAGATGCATTATTTGGACGTTGGAGTATGACACTGAGGAAGGAGAGTTTTCCAACCATTCCTTTGCTCATGAGGTCGTTCATGAGAAATGAGAGTGTTCCCACAATCCCGCATCTCATCCAAGAGGTTCCTGACTTTAAGAAGTTCATTGGGGGTATGATTGCGGACGGTGATGAAGCTTTGGAGGGTCATACAAAGGCTCATCAGTTCAAGTTTTATGTGGATTCAACTGGTTGTCCGGTAATGAAGTATAAAATCCTTTGTCATGATGGGGATTGGCTTCCTAAGGGAGGAGAAGGTAGTGGCATCAAATTGTGGAAGGAGGATTGTGAAGGAAGATCTTTATGGCCTCGCGGAGAACCTGATGCATTGAAGCCTTCTATGATGCGGCATCTCCATGAGGTGGTGAAGGGACTTTCAGGATTCATCGATCACTGGGAGCAATCATCTCCGGAATCTGTTGAAGCCTGATCGCGCTTTGAGCCACTTTCGTATTATTGGCGTGATGTTATAGGTGCTCTGATTATTCCAATGGATACGCCGATATCATTGAAAGACGGCTTTTGGCCGACGACGCGAATTGCCCATGCCATTGAAGATGAGTTCTGAGCGGAGGGTGAGGTTCGTGAGGAGTACCGTGAAGATGAGCATTTTGTTGGCCAAAGACGCAATCGTCCACCTCCTTCTTTTAGAGTTGGTCGTGATCTTTTTGCTGGCTATTTTTTTGCATTGCGGCCTTGTGATGGGGACGAGCGCCCATTTTGGATTGCTCAAGCAATTTCAGATCCTAACTCTAACTCGGATATGCCAAACACCGTGCCTATCTAATTCTTCCGCCCTATATCGCGCGATCGAGATGTTATGAAGTTCTGTAAAGATTGGGACACAGATTGCAACCTTTGTTGGACAATTGAAAAGGGGATAGCCATAACGTGGGAGAGTACCGATTCAATCTTGACAGCATGGAAACTTAGGTCTTCAAAGAGGGATGGAGGTCATGTGCAAGATTCAACTACAAAAATTCCGAAGGGGCAAGTAGCAATTATCAAGGCCTCCTTGGAAGCACTTGCTAGGTCCGAATCGTAATAGACTTAGATAAATGGATTTCCTTTTCCTAGATTTTAGATTCTGATGCGTAATACTTCATGTAGTATGGTTAGATCCATTGGTGCTGAGATTATAGATATTTGTATTTCATTAATTTACACTCTGTATGACTATAATATGTGATGCCAATGATTGCTATGAAATATTCTCTCCATTGTTTTTGTGTATCGGTGATAATTTGCAGTATGGTTTATTTTCTTTTTATAATAACAATGTGGTAAATTGCTTCTAGTCTTGAAACCAATAATACCAGTAATTGCCTTCATGGTGAATGATAGAAAGTAAATGTTGGGTCGCACTTTAGCTCTAGTGGACCTAAAGTGTGAGCAAATCTTCTTATTTAGTTCAGTGTACTTAGTAATGGTGCGCACTTTAGGTCAAGTGGAGCTAAAGTGTGTGGAATTGCCTTTTTGAGTTCATTGCACCTCTAAGTGATGGACACTTTAGTTCGAAAAGAGGTAATGTGCAATTTTTTCCCCACTTCTGAGCACCATCATTTGAAACTCGTTATATATATTTTTTGCCAATGTGTATTCCACAAGGAGAATTGAAATTCTTTTAAATCAAAAAGGGCTCATCAAAATGTGTTTAGCTAATTCTCTTACAAGTGGATATTTGTCCGTCATTTAGCTCACTTTTAGCTAAATTGGAGCATGGTGTTAATCCGGGTTAGTAGGATCGAGTGTGAATATTTAGCTATTCATATTCAATGAACACATGTGGTATAAAAGAAGTGTCAACTAATGTGTTCTTCTTTTCAATATTATAGTTAGATTCGTAATGTAATGTTATCTGTAGTACTTATTTTTCTACGGGTTTTTGTAGAAAACATTACCTCCCAATTTAATGGAAACTCATATCTCTCCATATTGTAGAGTTTAGATGTGCACTTTAGCTCTTATTATCTACATATGTTAATTTGGGAGTCACTAAATCTCCCAATATAACGAATATGGTGTTATTTTCTCCAAGAGGAGAGGAGGATGAGTCGAACTTCGATTATGGGGATACTAGGTCAATTTTTTTGTCATGTGCATTACATTTAGAAAAGATTGATAGAAGATGTGATTTATAGCAAAAGCTCAAAGAGATGTTATTCCAATACATGTTCATATAGTTGAGGGAAAGAAGAAAAGAATGAAATGCGGTTTTTTATTTATTAAGTAATAAGCAGTTGACGAAGGCAAAGATGGAAAGACACAAGGCCTAGAGGATGACTAAGAAGATACACATTGTGCCCTATCTATAAAGATTAACAGAGGTGAGAATTTGCCAACTATTAGAGAAGATGGTGAAACGCCATCTATACGATAGAAAGAATGCATCAAAGACAAAGAAGACAATAAGGACATGAAGGGCTCAGATTCTCAAAAGCATGCTCAAGGGGGGTGCCGGTACCGACACGTTTTTGGGAGTGCCTATAAGAAAATCCAAGGCATATTCAAAAGAGATGCCATTAACAACACCCCCATGGTAGTGATTGATAAGTCAATTCTTATTAAGCCCCGCTATAGAGTTTGTGACGCACTTTATGAAATAGTGTGGCACGTTAAAAATTGAGCTTAGAGCATTATTGTATGCACAGATGAAGTATGTCAACAAGAAATTATATTCATGCATAACTTTCTCATCCAAGCTCCATTTTTTATGGACCATACCATATTCAAAATGGAATCAAAGTGTCAAGAGCTTGCTCTAGGGGCCTGTTTGCATTGGCAGCCCTTTCAGAGTGCCAACAAGAAACTCCAAGGCACATTTATAAAGGAATTGATGAATGACAACCCCTTGGTAGTGAATGATAAGTCTATTTGAATTCAACTTCACTATAGAGCTTATGAAGCTCTTTTTAAAATGGTGTGAAATGTTAAACATTGAGCTTCGAGCAGTGTTCTATGCACAGATGAAGTATGTCAAGAAAGAACTTCATTCATGCATAACTTTCTCGTCTTAACTCCATTTCTAATGTGCTACATCATTTTAGAAATGGCATCAAATTCTCAAGAGCGTGCTCTAGAGGCCCGCCGGCACGGGCTGCCCTTTGGAGGTGCTTACACAAAACTTTGTTCACGCAAAATTCTCTCATTCGAGCTCCATTTCTATTGTGCTATACCATTTTTGAAATGGCATCGAATTCTCAAGAGCATGCTCTAGAGGTCAGCTGGCACCGGCTGCCCTTTGAGAGTGCTTACACAAAACTTCTTTCACGCATATCTCTCTCATCTGAGCTCCATTTCTATTGTGCCATACCACTTTAAGAATGGCATCAAGTTCTCAAGAGTGAACTCTAGAGGGATGCCGGCAACGGCACTCCTTGGAGAGTAACTTCAAGAAACTTTGTGGCACTTCCTTACAGAATGAAGGTTCTTCAAGTGTCATATTTCATTTTGATGTCATTCCGGCAACTCCAAGTTGATATACGCATGTAGTCTTATTGGATTTTTACTTGCCGACTAAGATTCTAGGTGCTACCAAGGGGGCTGTCGGTGCCGGCAGGGGTCTATAATACAAATTTAAACTGTGAAAACAAGGCTTTCTTGTCTTTTGTAATCTAAATCAAGAGGTGACAGCAAAGGAAGATAATATCTAGGGATGGAAGCAACATTTAACAAATATTGGATTGTTCATCCTCAAATACAGTTTGAGAGCTTGGTTATTGACCTCGTGAAGCAAGGTACCATTGCCCTATGGATGCTCAAATAACAAGCTATATGCTTTCCTCGACAAATATGCCATCGATTTAGAAATATCAACTATGAACATCTTAGCTGCGACCACGGTCCTTTGGATGGCTTTAGATGGAGAAGTAACCTTAGTGGCTTTTTGCTGACGTGGCCAAGAAGGCCTGCCAATGTCGGCACCCTCCAAACTCTTCATAATCCTCATTTGATTTCACAGAATCATCTAATGGAATATCAATGAGTAGACTGTAAAATTTCTTCTATTGAATGTTGTAGCTCTTTGTTTCAATACGTCAGTGTGGGAAGTCGTTCCCCCAAGTTTCCGGATAATTACCATAAAATCCGGCTAAAATGAAAAAAAAATGGTGATAATATAAGTAAGTTGAGTTAGATAGTATAGAATCAATATCTAGAAAATAGGATGGGCTCCGGATCAGTTAGGTCCTTAAAAGGTCTAACGAAGTGCCTAATCCGGTCGGCCTGGCACATGCGGAACTGAGTATAACCTAAAGAACCCGGCCATGCCTTAAACCGGGAGAAGAAATCAGAATATACCTACCCTTGAACCGGTCATAATGGTGATGGTGACGTCAGAGCCGTTAGAGGGCTTTGATGGTGACGTCACTACCGTTGGAGAAATCCCGTACTTCGAGGCCGTTATAAAAAGCCCAACCGACAGGGAATAGCCAAAACAGTTATTCTCCTCCCTCCTTCCTTTCTGCTTCTCTTCCTCCCGGCTCTTTTCGATTTTTCCCTCCCTTAGTCTTTCTACAGGTTTCTCAGCCGGTTGCCCCTCCAGCATTCGGCAGTACTAGAGGGCTCTTGTGAGGTCAGTGCGTGCAGGTACAACCGGAGGCTGACGGAGGAGCGCCATGGCCGGCGAGTGATCCGGGAAACAGGAAAAGGTGAAGAGCGCTGCCACCGGGGGACCACCCATCGTCAAGGTGATACCGGAGTACCCGGTTGCCGACCGAGATATGCATACTCTGGTCCATTTTCTGGACATCATGGGCTGTTCCGGTCTGATGGCAGCGGCATGGGGAACGAAGGATGAGAAGGTCGTCACGGAGCTCATAGGCGCACCCGACAACTAGTATGACGGTAGTATACGCGCACACACGAAGAAGTGGACTCGGGCGGAGTGGAAGCGGACCTACGGCTTCGCCGATGGAGACGTCAAGACGACGGAGCGGAAGGACGAGATCACGGACGGCGAGTTCCGGGGACCGGCTGATCCGAAAGAGGGATACTCCATCGCCGACCTAACCGACCGACGAGCTCAGATCGTAATAGGGTTTCTAAACCCCATTTTTCACCCGGAGAAACCCAAGCGGTTAGTGTTGAAGTGGGCAGCGACGTTTTTAGGAGCTATGCGCGAGAAGATTACTGTCGACTGGGGGACCCTCATGCAGGATTCGGTGGAGCGACTGATCAAGAATCTCCACCGTAAGCGGAAGGCTGGATCGCCGCTTCCGGCGTACTTGACCCACCTCTACCACCATCATGAGCTACTTAAACCGGAAGAGCACGACGAATACGAAGCCCTGCTGACCATTTAGAGGTACGGAGGAGTGGAGGCTGATGAGCAGGGTGATGAAGACGAAGAAACGGAGACGGCTCCGGCGCCAACACCCCACACCCGGAAACGAAGTCGCTCAGCCCAACCGGATTCACCACCGGTGCGCTCTCCATCCACCCATCTAGACCCGGCTCTCGAAGGTGAAGAGGAAGATGGAGCGGGGCCGTCAAAGCGGCCGGAGCGATGCCCGACCCCGGATATTCCTACACTCACCGGGAGACACAAGGAGGACATCATGGAGCTGCTCCAACATGTCGCGTGGAGAGCCACCCGGATCAACCAACACGTGAATGACAGCACCGCCCTCATCTACACCATCATGGGGAGCTCCGAGTAGAGAGCTCAGAGGAGATCCTACCTCGCTTGAAGACGCTGGGGGAGAGCGATTTCCGGTTAGAACAAATGGAAGCCCAACACCGGATCCTTCTGCAAGCCCGGGCGAAGATGCAGCAGGACATGTCGAAGGCAGATGCAGCTCTCGAAGAAGCCCAAGTATTCTGGGAAGCAGCAGAAGCGAAGACAGCCGCATCAGCTCAAGCCCTTGGTGAGGTACGAGAAGCGTTGAGTTTTCCGGTTGACACTGTCAACCGGAGTATTCTCTTCACAGAGTATCTAGAGAAAGGAGGTGAAGCAAACCGGGGTCAGGTCATCCGTTTCCTTCTAGACCACGCCCGGAAGATGGAGAAGACGTGGGGACAAATGCAACTACTGGCGAACAACGCAGCCAGTTCTGTCATTCCGGAGAAGCCGGTGGCGGCCAACCCCAACATCGACCTTACATCTTCCCCGGAGGCGACCGGACCATCACAGCAGGCACCGGAACCCTTGGGGAAGGGTAAGGAACCGATGGAGGAGCCAATGGCAACTCCGGAAACGAACCCTCCTGGACCCCAGGGTAGGGCCCCTCCCAACAGTCTAGTGACTTCCAGGAAGACCCCTCTCCCTTCAGCGTTGTTCCAAGAGCAGTCTCCCGGCTTCCGGATTCCTCTCTCTCCACCGACCTCCGATCCCCGTAAGACTACTTCACCCCTGTCCCGAGGCTATCCGGATGTTGCCGCCAGCCCCAAGATAGCGGAAGGGACTACCACCGGTGCAGCAGACAAGGGCACGCAGGCGGCGGCTTCCACCGAACGATTGGAGCCGGAAGCACCAGCTTCCGGCAGTGGAGCGGTACCGGATCCAACTCCGGACAAGGTAGGCGGCAGAAGGCAAACCGTGGGAGCATCTCCGATGCGCCGGAGTGGACGGAATAAGAGGACTCTGTAGTTAGTTTTATTAGAAGGTTAGTTAGTTCCGGTCATCAGATTTGTCGTAGCAATTAATGATGGGGCTCCAAATTGCACCCGGCTACCAAGCTAACTAGCAAACCAGACACTTAGAATTGTGGTCGGCGGAAAAATCGGATCTGAGATCCATAATTTTCGGATCTCAGGTTTTAAATCCCAGACCTTTTGGGGATAAGATTTTCTAGATTAGATTCTCCGGATTTCTCGCAGATAGGGTAGTACGGTGATGAGGTTGATTTCCTAGTACTTAGTTTACGGAGTTGTCTCAACTCCAGATCTTGTTTTTTTCTTTATGACTGAATATATTCCGGAGCTATCACTAGATTTGCTACCTAGTTTGGGTGACGAAAGTTGTTCTTCGTAAGGTACAAGGTCCGTTGCTGTAGTACGTTTTGCACAAGTTTCTTTGAAGAGAAGGTTGTTTTGTTGATCTATGGAGTGAACCGGCGTGGATCTTCAGCAGGGGAGTGTTCGGAATCAAAGGAGGAGGTTGCAGAGGTGTTCTTGGTCACCTTCAGAAGTCCGGAAGAACCAGGAGAGGAAGAGATCTATTGCAGAGGTGTTCCTGGTAGTCTCTAGGGCACGAAATAGTCCGTGTGAACCCGGATTCCGGTCCCCGAGCCGGAGTCTACCCCCACGATAGGTAGAACTTGTTATGTGAGTCTAGAAGGAATCCTCCCAAGTGAAACTACATCCCTATCTTCATAGTGCAGCAAATGTACCGTCGGAACGTCGTTGTAGTCCGGACTTACCTTTGTGTGACCGCATCCGGAAGGCCTTCCGGGTGTCGTGAGAGTGAAGTCTAGACTCAACACCCTATCACCAGTGAGTAGATTAGGGAGAGAGTGAATGTCCGGACACTATAAACTCCGGGAAAGTGGGTGTCTAGCCACTTAAAGTCACAAGGCAGTGGGGAATCCGGCCACTCACACGAAACAGGATCAGGGGCCTTCCGGTCACCTGTTTAAACCTTCCGGAAGTTGCTCTGAAGGGAAACAGAGGTAAATCAAACTACCCACCTGGTTCACCGGAAATCCTTTCCGGTAAACACTGTGTACAATATACCGGAAACCTGCTCCGGTATATTCCGGATAAAGGTATCGGAAACCAGTTACGGTTTACGGATCCAGTTTCTGTTCGGATAGCTTCTAGGTTTTGGATAAGTTTGAAAGGGTAAATAGGTCTCTGTGGGAACGAAACCGGAGTGGTTTACTTTGGACGTGCTTAGTGATGAATGAGTGCATTCCGGAGGAATACTGACTCTGCAAACTATGACAGTCAGACATGACATCAAAGCTCACAAAAGATATTGAAGGTGTGATCTTTAAGAACATCTCATTCGGTGAATGTTTTCATACTGAATGGCCAGTCAACATTCAGAAGTCGGCATTTTATCTATAAAAGCAATTATCTAGCGTTCTAGTTTAGGGAGTTTGGTACGTGACCTATTTGTTTGTTTTGGTTTGTACAAGGAGATATGGTCATCCTAGGAAAGTCGTTGGTGCCACAGGTGCGAGTCTTACTTATAAAAAGTGACATTTTTATCCACTCAATCTCCGTTTAATTGTTTCTAAATATGATTTTTTAAAAGTTAAAGATCTTCTATTTGTGCAAAAAAGAGGCTAGATTGACGTGCTATGGGCTTGGAATCATTTTAATTTATCTTTACTTATATTACTTGTTCTTTGGCAAATTGATGGCCTCCGCCATGTCTTTTCAAAAGTCATATCACTTCCGACATATGCCGAGACTATTGTACACGCCTTTGCTACAGTGCATTGTCTATCGTCAATTCACAAGGGCGGTGGTTTGAACCCTAGCATTTTTCACTTGTAGATGTGGTAGCAATAGAGGGCACTAAAAGTTCTTTGTCGTAGATTTTATATTATGGTTGTGATTTATGCAAGTAGTGTTCCTCTATCCTATTTACATATTTTGTACTTCATTCATTGGCTTCATACACGGTATCAAGATTCTTTGGCCTAGATTTTAATTTATGGCAAATGATATATCCCATACATACATTTTATTGATGATTGGTTGTAAACATGAACTAAATTTTCCTTCAATATTGACAATTTGTTTTCATCATGGTGTATTTGACATAGTTCAATATTCCATATCGTTGGTCAAGGATAATTAAGTCATGTATGAAGAACAAGAATAGGCACAGTTTAATGGGAACTACAATTATTTGAACAATCCTAGGGGTGACAATCCTTTACCATTTGTAAGTAAAAACCTCTAAAACAATGAAAGGGTGTTTACAATAGAGAAGCTTAAATTATAATTCACATACTTTGAAATTTTGTTTTTGACCACAAATAGTAAAAGAAGTAGTATATAATAAGATAAAGAAAAAACAAAAAGTAACATGAATAGACTCACACGTAAAAGATACTTAGTTTCATTCATATCCACATATGGCAATTGAATGAAATTAAGAGCATGGAATAATCGAGAAATGCCCAAACAATATAAGTTAGTATTTGGTTTTTCTAAATCACCTTCTAAGGGGTGCGGGTAGCGGCGACCCTACTATGAAATCAAGTCTCAAAATATCTAAACATTTCAATGTTCCATATCATTTGTCAAGGCAAAGTAAGTAATCCATGCCCTATACAACTTCACCCATATGTATTTATCCACAGTAATAGGCATCCTTTATCATCCTCTATCATTGAACTTGTCACTGTAAGGATTTTATATTGCAATTATCAATCTTTTGTGACGCTTAATTCCACAGCAATAGGATACTATACTCCACTATATTATTTGTAATTCCTTAATAATGTAAATATTGTCCCCCAGTCATAGGATTACAAAACAAAAATCAACTATCATAGTTGAAAAAATTCCACGGCTTTAGGTCCTAATAGTTTATAATTCCAAAAACAAAACTAGAAATCTGCCTTTATTTCTCTGCTCAAAGCTCACCGCTCACTCCTACTGCTCTCCGATCGCTTACACGGTCAAGTTCTTGGCTAAAATATTGCACGATTGAGCTAGCTATCCTTGTACCACTCGTCTTTCCACGCCTTAATACTAAGACATTGTCATTCAAGTCTTTTCTTGACGCTCTTAATGTGTAGGTAGAATATGATGGCATGTTGGTCTAAAGCATCTTATTGCTCCGCGCTTCCTTCTTCACAGCATGTTTGGATACAATGCACCTACAAAAGGAGGGGCATTTGTGTGTGTTATGGATCTAGCCACTTTCTTTGCCTCAGGAGCCGGCCCTTGCCTCATTCCGTGTCGTCCTCTTGGCTCAAAAGGCTTTCAACCTGGGACTTTGTCTAGTGGTTGTGGACATGGATCGGATGTTATCAAAACGTGTTGGGGCATTCTTTGCCTTGGCAAAACTAGAACAAGAAGAGCCGAACTCACTATGTTGTTCCTTACTGTATGCCACTCCTGAAGTTTCTCTGAATGACAACATCGCCATCAGTGACAAAGAGGCTCCAAAGGGCTTGGAGAGATTTGCAAATATTTTGCACGTTGCTTAACATGTCAAGTCTAAACCTTCTTTCCTCATCCTTAACTATCTATTTCAAATTTTCTATACATTGACTTTGCAACTCATTTCTTTGTAAGTAGTGGACCCTAGTACGCTAACTTCCTTAATGTGCGCAGATATGGAACAATACTTGCATGTTGCTATATCATGAATGGCATCGTGCTCTATTACTGCATGTCTTTTTAATTTTTAAGTTCTACGTTGATTTTTGAGGTGGATAGTTTGTAAATATTTATGGCATTTGTTTAGATGGTGAGCATGGGTCTATCAAATTTAGGGAGATCAATATGATGCATACATGTTTCTAACCATGGCATATGTTTTATGGCGGTCAGTTTTGATGGTTTGATTGCCGAGTTTTGCCATTTCGTTGAGAGATGTCAAATTGCGGTTGGCAGGTGATTAAGTTTATACGCATGGGCCATTCTATTCCCTAATGACTGGCTATGTGCGGTGCGCTTTTATAGGTGATTCTACTTGGTTCATGTTTTGCAAGTTGTTGCTGTAAGCGAGAAGAATTGAGGAGTTCAACTCTGATCACATTTAGAATATTAACAATGGTATGTCATAAAAATGACGCCATGTAGAAAAAGTTTAAGATAAATACTTTTCCACATATTTTGATTCCTTGTAGTGCTCTCACATTGTCAATTTGGTCATGTTGTGAAATCAAAAGTTCTTCTCTATTGTTACAAAATACAGTTCAATAATCCCCATAGTCATCTTTTATTGTACTGCAAGTGGATGAAGGAATGTTTGACTTTATAATGTATTTGTGTACAATAGGGTGACATTCAAATTGGCCGTTTAGTAGTTCCAGGGATAGTGTCCTACACTGCTGCCAACTTTGAAACCCTTCCCAAAGCTGAGAAATTGTTATTTTACCATGAAAATTTGAGGACAGCATCATCTTTATGTTGAAAACATGCATACCAAATTTCAAGTCCAGGAGACTAATACAAAAAAACTTATGCAAGATCTACCAACATGGGATAGCAGTGAGAAAAGTGTCACAGCTGCCAACTTTGACACCCTCCCAAGAATTGAGGAAATTGTTTTTGCCCATGAAATTTTTGGAGAAAAAACATTTTTATGTTGTTTGCATGTGTGGAAAAATTCAAGTCCTAAAGACCCATACAAAATATAATATTCCAAATCTACCAACATGTGTAGTTTTGAGAAACAAAGGGGAAAACCATTTTACTACTTCCAACTTTGACGCCCTCCTTAGGATTGAGTTTTTGTTGATACATAGTGAAATTTTTGGCACAAGATCATCTCTACGCTGGTAACATGTGAGATAAATTTCAAAGCCAAAAGATGTACACAAAAAAGTTATTCCATATCTACCAACGTGTATGTCCTCCATTAGCGTCAATCACTGCAAGTAACCTAGAGGGCATAGAATGACATAGTTGAAGGAGCTTTGTACCATTGACTAACTTCCACTCTCTTTCAAGAACTACCTTCAACACATCTAAGCTTCTAGGGCATTGTTTGCCATGTTGCACAACATCTTTTAACATCCTCCAAACGTTCTCAATTGGATTGAGATCGGGAGAGTTTACAGGCCAGTTGTGCTTTTCGAGAAGGTGGCTTTGTCTCCATTCTTCACATAATTTGCTCCTATGGACGGGTGCCCCATCTTCCATAAGCACTCCTTGTGGAATTTGACCCATGAAATGAACCAATTTGGCATCGTAAACCACTTCTATAAAATCCTTAGCAGAACGTTGACCTTTAGGCATAAAGACAAGTTCTGACTTTTGTCCTCCGGCAAATGCGCCCCAAATCATTAAAGAAGTCCTTCCACTTTTAAAAGTAGGAGCTAGACAACTTGATGAATAACGCTCGTATGCACTTCTCCAAACATGAATTTGCCGAGAATTTTTTCCAATTTCAAAAGTAGATTCATCTATCCAAACAACATGCTCCCACTCTTTTGCACTCCATCCACGGTACTTCTGAGCAAAAGCTAATCGTTGAGACATGTGACGAGGTGTCAAAAAAGGTTTTTTGACTGCAATTCGTCTAAAAATGCCACTTTTATGTAAGACCCTTGGAATAGTACGTCTACACACTTGAGTAGGACATGCATTAGTAATCTCTGAGAGTGAAGAGCAACGATGAATTTTTGAGTAATGCACAATACTACGAACATCTCTATCACTACGCTTTTTAGCGTGACTTCCACCGCAAGGTTTGCGCTTGTAGGTTCCATCTTCTCTAAATGTTTTTACTAACCTTGTAACTGTTCTAATAGGAACTCCAATAGTAGCTGCAATTTGAACTCCTGTACTCACTCAAACCTATGATGCGAGCACAAATTTCATCTGAAATTGCCATCATAAACTTTTAGAGTGCGTGATGCTAGCTACAGCAGTAGAGTAGAGGTTAGAGCAGAGCAAGGGGGAGAGAAGGGGGCCAAGGGGCTAGAGCAAAGCAAAGGGAGTTGCAGGATTGACACGTGACAATTGGCAGAGGAAGGAGAATAGGGCTGGAGCAGAGCAAGGGGGAGAGAAGGGAGCCAAGGCGTTGGAGTAGAGAGGAGAGAGAAGGGTTGCCAAAACACAAGCCCATATGCATATATGAAAAATCGTTTTGCTCTTAATCACTCATCATGTATGCCCAATGTGAATCAACACTCATGCATCCCACAATACAACACTCTCTATTTTGAGGATTGTCTCAACATTCAGTCTATCACAAATCACACACACCATTCCCTTTACATAGTGTTCAATAGATATTTAGAAGAAAAGATTTGTCATGTGTCTAATGCACACTTTATGGCCAAGTGGATTCTTCTGCATGGAACACCTCTTCACTTCTTCATTTAGATGTTATTGATCTTTTTGAGAAGCATTTATGTTTGGTGGCTAACTCACATGATTGAGTTCAATGAAAAAGCATGAGGTGTCAAAGATATTTTGACATTTTCAATATGACCTTCAAATTGTTTATCATAGTTACACATGTTGATAGATATGGAATAACTTTTTTTATGTATGTCTTTTGGCTTTGAAATTTATCCCACATGTTACCAGCGTAGAGATGATCTTGTGCCAAAAATTTCACTATGTATCAACAAAAACTCAATCCTAAGGAGGGCGTCAAAGTTGGAAGTAGTAAAATGGTTTTCCCCTTTGTTTCTCAAAACTACACATGTTGGTAGATTTGGAATATTATTTTTTGTATGGGTCTTTTGGACTTGAAATTTTCCACACATGCAAACAACATAAAAATGTTTTTGCTCCAAAAATTTCATGGGCAAAAACAATTTCCTCAATTCTTGGGAGGGTGTCAAAGTTGGCAGTTGTGACACTTTTCTCACAGCTATCCCATGTTGGTAGATCTTGCATAAGTTTTTTTGTATTAGTCTCCTGGACTTGAAATTTGGTATGCATGTTTTCAACATAAAGATGATGCTGTCCTCAAATTTTCATGGTAAAATAACAATTTCTCAGCTTTGGGGAGGGTGTCAAAGTTGGCAGCAGTGTAGGACACTATCCCTGGAACTACTAAACGGCCAATTTGAATGTCACCCTATTGTACAACTAGAATGCATTGTATACAAATATATATATGCATGAACACAAAATGCAAGACACTAAGCTCCATTATTACTTCACCAAACACGATGCTCCACCAATAATTCACAAAATACTATGTTGCAGCCTTATTTCACTAGCAGTGAAGGTAAATTGACGCTATACTATACATAATGAATTGCTGTCAAAATGCATTAAACAAAAAACAATATATAAAATGATGGCAAATTTCAAATTGATGGCAAATTGCATTCTACAAACCGCACTCACTGACAAGAATCCTAAACAAATTATTATGGTGTGTACGGATATTTCTACACACAAAGTAAAAAATATTTCCATTATCCGTAGCCACATTAGGTCCATATTACGAAATGAAAACATTTCACATCATCACCTTGATTTGAGAATAATCATTTGATTAGGGTTCTTGTGAGTAAGTGCAATTTATTAGAATGCAATTTGCCATCATTTTATATGAGCAAAAATGTCCGTATACACCATAATCACATTGCGCTTAAACAAAATTAAGTCTGATTACCGTCGAGACATGGAGGTAATTGGATACGGATACAACTAAGGCAATATCAGGACCATAAGGGCGAAATTGGACACACGAGCCTTGGATTTCTCTAGCACGTAAAATTGCGTTGTCAACTATTCCCTTGACTATGCGATTTTTAACTAAAAAAAATTGTTTGCAATAAATCGCATACCTGTAGTGGGTGATAACATCATCGACCAGGTGATACATCAACCAGTCCATGCGCCTATCCCCTAGTCTACCACACATAGTGTTAAAGGATAACCTTCATATTTTTGTAATAGGACTCCACGTCTCCATAAGTGTCCTAATTGTTGTGGGAATAATTTTTGTTTGTAGTAATCCACATGTGTGTCTTGCCCATCCATTGATCTAGAAAGTAATCAATAAAATCTTTAGCATTCGGGAACAGTACTGCAAGAGAGCCTATCTTAATCAATGCCAATTCTCCAGCTTCTGGGCCTTATACGAGATCCTCGGAATACATGATAAATGTTGACGTTTCAAGAACTTTAACGCATAATGCTTCATCCTTGATTTTGTGGATTGCAATCTCTGCACGCGCTTTACGGACACCCTAGTAGCAAAGGAGAACATGAATTTCTGGCCAAACTTTTTTACACACTAGGAATTAAGTAAAACATAACGTAGTATTTTGGAAAGGAAAATTGGTACCTTAAGTGAGAACATGTGATTGGATAATGGGAAAGGATACTTAGAGTCTACTCTAAAAATAAGTCAATGAGCGCGAGCATACTATTTGTAAGTTAACAACAATCTTAAGACCAACGATGGAATTTTTGGTAGTACACTAATGATATAGATTTGAACATGTAAGAGGAGAAGTAGAGTAAAAAAATGATATGCAATCCTAAAAATTGAAGACATAGAGTGGAACACAATTCAAAGAAATGAATCAAAAATAATACAGAGAAAGTAACTTACATATTTGCATTGATTTTGGCCTAAGCATTGGCTACAATCATGCACTGGGGCCACCAATCAGGTCATATTTTAAGACATGGGGAATCACACTTTTTCAACCACGGGAGGATGTCCTTCTCCTTTGATTTTCCTACCATTATAAAGTCCATTGGATTGCCATTTTCCCACTTCTTGAAAACAAAACAATTACAATGGATACTCAAAGCAGAATATGAGAGTAATATAATTAGTCAATACATATGAATGGACTATGACCAAAATTACATATAATAATGATTTTGTCAAGGTAAATATTTATTAAGATGGAATGTCATATCAGAGAAAAAAGGTGTTGATGTAAAATATATTTCAATGGATTTGGAATTAAATAAATCCATGGACAAGGCTAAATTACTAATAATAGTCATTTGAGTCAAGTAAATCTCTAAATCTTATGTTATGCATAAGAGCATGAGTATAGCAAAATCAAGATAGACAAGTAGATTGTAAAAATAACGCATTATTGAATAATAAAACAAAAATGTGTATTTAATGAAAAGTGCCGACACAAAATGATCGAATGACATACCTCAATTGTTTCCATGTGAAATTTTCAAACAAATTATCACTCTACACAATTTTGTAGATTTATCTCTAAATATTGCATTACATATGCATGATCTAATGGCAATATTTTCCATAGACAATTATAATTGCACAACCTCGACTTTGATGATCATAGATCCCATTTGTCAATGAGGTAATCATCATGGATAAAACATGAACATCATAGACCTGCTCTATTTTGCAGGAAAAAAAACAACAAATAAATGGGGAAAAAAACAACAAGTTAATAGGGAAAAAAATAGGGATGGAAAAGAAGATGTACATAGAGAAAAGTAATCAATTCATATCTTTGAGACTATGGCATGAATTCAGGTAAGTGATCCTTAAACACATGGAGGAATAGATGGCAAACACGATACAAACTCCATGGCAAATGGAGATCATGCTTGAATATGGTCACAATAAGGTGTTGTCCGTGGAAAGTGAGCCTCTTCTTTTGCCTTGGGCATTAAGTTGACATCAATGACTCCAAATTTTTGATAGTGGAAAATACTGTCTTTGTTGTTTTGAACCTAAAGTCATACACTTTGGGGGTTTAAAGGGTACAATTGCCATAGTTGTTGTGCCCTCATATTCACAATGTTATAAACATTATGGAGCATGAAAAAAAAAATCTTGAGAGAAAGCCTCAAGCACCTTTCTTTTGTCCTTGGCCATAACTTGAAATGGTGTCGAGTCCAAAGTGAGGCCCATTCTAATCAATGCCTTTGTTCAAGAGGATAGACGACAGCCAAAAGAATGGTTGTATCTAGCAAACAACCGTTTGTGGCACACTTTTCCGTCTTTGTTCACATAATCAAAACAATGGAATTGTATGGTGCAAAGAAAATTATCCAAATACAGGTGTTTTGCACCAAATTCACATTGATAATGCTTTTTTATGGACTCACCTGCTCGAATCAGACTAGCCCTCCACTTATGAGTTGTTGAAACGGTGGTGGTGGTGGCACAATGGGGATGGAGAAGTTTCAAGTCTTTGACAACACTATGGATGCTTACTTTGGCCACCTTTGATTTTCCTTTGCAACCTTCAAACCAACGTTTGTTGCCTCTTTCTTATCTGCTACAGCTTTTTCCGCACCCCTCTTGGTAGCAAGTTTTTGTCATTTAATTTTTAGGCCTTCAAATGACCTACAACATGGTTGATGGCTCCCGATCTGTCATCCGGCCCATACTCACAAAAAAATCCGTATTCAGTCGAATGTAAAGCAGCAGAGACGAATCAATTTCAGAATAGATGTAGGGAAGGTTGAAGACATAATGAAAACCATGCCAATGTGAAAAGCATGAGGAAAAACACTGATGTGCATACCTTTATACATGCCCATGGCCAAATCCTAATGATGAAAAAGGATGTCTAGGGCAAATTTTGATAGTATTGAAATATAAGAAATGATACCAAGACTATCGAAGAAGAACATGTCGAGAATATAATAAATTTGGAGTAAAGCACGTACAATGTAGCATTTGTATACAAATTTTGATGTGGTCACATCACATCAATGAGAATATCCTCAAGTGGTGAAAAAAGTGTCAATTGAAGAAAAAAAATTGTATAATGAACAACGATACAATTATGCAATTGTGAAAATAAACAAATAGGAGTTATAAATCACATCCCCACTACATGAGAGATAAATTGGTATACCAAGTTATGAAAAAACAATTATATTATTTTAAAAATAAATGAATGGAAGAAAAGTCAAGGATACCGTAGAAGAAAGGATATACAATTCATTATAAAATATATAAACAACAAAATTGTCTAATGATGATCAACGGAGCGATTTGAAGGGGTTACAAAAACAAAAAAATGAAGGAATGCTATATTTTAAATTAATAGTCCTACACTCGATTAGGATGTTGAGTTCCACATCAAAAATTTCTAAACAAAGTATGCTTGTGTGTGCTATCCAAATTAGACCTTAAATCATAGAACTAAACCAAAAGAGACGCACCTCAAACTCAGAAGTTATAGTGCATGGTTATTGAGGTTAGGAATCTGAAATAAGGGATCTTTGAGAAATGTTCCAATTTCTACATAAATGAATATTTGGGAATTCACCAACGACGTTCCGCACTTGACGGCATTCACAAGCAAACCGCGCAGTAGAAGTAGCATCCGTAAAAAAAAATGTCCGTAATGTCGAAAACCCCCTTTTTGGACATTACGGACATTTTTTTTTTAAATATAGTTTTCGAGTAGGGTTGTGGTGTCTTGAGCGGGGGCAAAATTGGACTCTCTTTTTTGCTGCGAGGAGGCTAGCCCGAACTACGGCCTTGGGCGGCAATGGCTCGAGCAACCAAAATATTGAGATCCCTCCTCAAATATTCTACTACATTTGTCTTGTCTCTTGGCACCTTCTTTCCGATTCTTGTTGCTTCCTTATGCACGTGCATCACATGGGTGTTGGATTTGCTGCACTTGCTCCAAACCATTGCAACAAGTGCCAAATTTCTCCCACAATTACACGGCAAATTTTTATTTTTCTGATTACTGTGAAATTTATTTCAAAAAAGTCACACCTAGTAGAGTTCATCAACACTTGTTTGATTCCCAATAGCCCTTGATGTGCAACATGATCTAGAGCTTGTTGGCACATAGAAGAAGCATTGGTTTAAGTTGTAGGACCTTGATTGATACCATAGCCTTTCAATATCCAATATTCTTGGCTAGTTATGATTCTTTTTTCCTCTTCTTCCTTTTCCTCCTTTATTGTTTTTTTCTACAATTATTTATTCTTTTTGGTTTATTTTTCTAACTTTTTTTGCACCTTCAAACTTTCTTCTTTTACATTTGTCCTCTCTTTTCTTCTGACATTTTTTTCCTTCCGTTACTCCCTTTCATATTTTTTCCACTACTTTTCTACTACGAACCTCCTACAACTAATTTCTTTTACTTCCTTCTATCTCCTTCTACTTTTTAATTTATCTACTTCTCTTCTTTTCTTCTACTCCCACCTCTTCTATTCAAGAGTTTTTCTACCTCTAAAATACACTCATCCTTTCAATTTTTGGCTACCTCCTAGTTAATGCTCTAAATAAATTCTTCAGCTCTTCTAATAAATATCTATATCTAATTCTCTCCTCTAATCCTTTTTTTTCTTCTAATTCTACTCTACTGATTTTTGTAAAAATTCTTCACTAATTAACTAATTCTAACACTAATCTCCACTAATATCTACCAGTTTTTTATCTTTTTAGTCTAAACTACAATTACTCCGTGGCTTTGACGATAATACTTGCACGAATGGATTCAAAATTTAGATCTTGCAAGCACAGTCTAGGCCGATCCGACCAAAAGTGCAAGCCAAATTTCCAGCGTGTACCGACCTAAGTGTACCAGACAATCAATACAAAGTATATACTGAAAACGAAACTTTGATTTGTACCTTTTGCGAGACTAAGGAAGTTGCCGCCGCCAATTCATCACACAAAATGCGCTTTGTAGGATTACAAAGCATTCAATGTTCATGAAAAGACACCGGATCAGAACGTGGCCAAATGGGTGAAGGAGTGCCATCTCTTTCAGGAGTCGACATTGTCTAGGAAGGCTATCAACAACTCCTTCATCCACCGCCATTGTAGAATAATCCATAGTTGATTGAGCTATTGCATCAATAAAACTCCCTTACTTGGAATGGAAGGTGTAACATCCTCTGGATTCAATAGAGAGTCCAAGGACGCTCTACATCCAAGAACCTGAACATATGAACAAACATTCCGCCCCAACCCTCAAGACAAAATAATAAAGAAAGAACAAAACAAACACCCTTTTGCACGTTGAAAAGAAGCAAAAAACCATCTAAGCATAAAGGGCCAATAGATCAATAGATGTATTTTAAAAAAAATATTTAATATTATTTCTTGAAGAGAGTACGATGACATTTACATTTATAAAAACTTGCTTTCATGTGAATACATTCTATATTGCAAACTTTGGGCGGCAAACCCCTCCATAGGTTCATACAATCCAAAATTTGGTTGTACGTATGTAGTGTGAGCGGATCCTCATAGAACATTAGCCAACCAAACTGGTGGGACGATCTATAATTGGCAAGCACATCCTTGAAGATGTGAAGCTCTTGAAGATAAGGGAGCAACTGATCTACGAGAAACGAATCCTCTTGAGCAAGGGGGGCGTACTACCACGAATGAAGTAAGAGAACGTTTCTAGAGTTGTTAAGCAAGTGCTTAATCGGGCTATCGTCAATCGCTAGAGTATTTTCAGGAGAATATTGATCAGGAAATTTCTCAAATAGATGCTTGGATAAGGTCATTAGAAAAATATCCTTATTTGTACCTTCCTCTTTCAAGTATTCTGTCCTTCCACTAATGTTACTCCGGTCAATCTTATCACAGTCCTCCTGACCTAGAACCTTGAATGGAAGCTTATTGCAATGAGTGAAAAGGTACTGCGCGATCTTTTTGGTCGTCAATGTCATCATTGAACTCTAGACTGTGATGGTAGCAATCTCGAATAACCTATTGAGGAACTCTGCACATTCCGAACGAACTTTCACAAGTTTTGGGGGCACGAGGGTATGCATTGATGTAGAGTGGACCTTCAAGTCTCTGTTCAATATAGCGGAGAGGCATAGAATCCCGTTGAGGTCGAGCACGATATTCAACCACGGAGTTCAGGATCTTGCTGGGACACGATCTATTTCTTCTACATTGCTAGCACTACTTATTGATGCCTCGCGATCCTGGGATGATCACGCCAGGAGAACAAAATATATTACAATCGATACTAAATACGTCGCTCCAAAAACAACATACAATATTAATGGGAGGCACTAAACCACATGGTAGTGAAGAAGGATATATGGTGAGAGAGCAAGGAAGACGAAACAAAAATGAAATTTCTAGAGAAGTAGAAGAAATACATGAAGAACACAAACATCATCTTCACTTTCATCACGAGCCGTCATCGATCCTAAAGACTCGTGCTCGGTTCCATCTTGGTGGTACAGCTCGACGGAAGATGGATTGGGGCGGGAGTAGATGATTCGGGTGGATTTGAGTTGCACAAAGGTGAATCTTCAACATGGAGAGAAAGATCTTGGACCTTTTCAAGAACTTGGACTGGACGACCTCCGACACCAAAGCTTAGATCTGAAGACCGAGAGTACAAACATAGAAAGAGGATCAGAGGAGGACGGGTGAGCAAGATAACAACGACAAAAGTTTAGCTCGAATCAAGCGAAACTGCTTACACTTAGCCTGTGTAATGGACACAAAAATATTATTCACAAGATTTTAATACACTTTGCTATCCAGGCTATAACATATTCTATATATTAATCAAAGTTGGAGAGGTCTCGGTGTGGAGACGAACTTGATGATGACTGGCATTTCAGGCTGAGAAAGAAACGGGGAGGCAATACAGGCGGCAGCTAAGACGATGTATCTATTTGTGGGAAAGCTGATCAAGGAATACGCGCAAGGGGAGCCATCGCAGTAGGGGACGCTGTTGGGACGCTTGTAACGATGATGTCAGATAAACCTCTGGCGAGACAATGTCTTCGGCATCGGCTTCCATTGCACTCAATGGGACCTCAGCAAGAGGGGGTGCTACAACTACTATCGGTGCCGGAAAAATAGATGCCGCAAATTATTGCATCATAATCATCATCTAAGAGTTTTGTTGCATCACCATCGCGACACTAGCTTCCACCTGACTAATTTTCACCGATTTGATCTTCTCATGAGAATCGCTTGAAGTGGTTCTAGAAAGACGCAATGCGTCCGGGCTAGTTTCGGAAGATAGGAGCGGTCTTCTCTTTTGACGGCTCCGGCCCAAAGATTCACGATGAATGGCTAGCGATGAGGAGGGTCTGTCTGTTTGCATGTCGGTGTTGTCGTCATCTTCAGCCTCTAAGAGGCTAGCTTAAAGGGCAAGCTCATCCTCCACAATATGGATGTAGTCGTCATCACCAACATTGATGAGGTCTCGAGGTTGAAACTGGTTGCCCTCATTTACGACTTGTTCATCCTCTTCTGCGGCTTCCGCAACCGGCTTCTTTCCTTTCTCAGAAGTTCAAGGGATCTCTTTTCTCTTCATGGAAAAGCTCTCTTCATCAACGGGGTATCCCAACATCATGAAGTTGATCATATTGAGCTTCAGCGCATCAACGTTTGCGTCGGAGAGAGAGTCAATTTCGTCCATATGCTCAATGACATAAGCCTTTAAACATGACCTCTGCATAACACGAACCATAATGAAATGACATCTTAGCTCAACTCGAATAAAGTGTATGATATGTTCATAACATGTTACAACACCAGTAGAAAAGGAAGGGACAAGCTTTTAACACTTTAGGTCGAGTCGAGGTAAAATATAGAGATATGTAGTCTTATCACAACAGTTGTAACTAGCTTCGTGCCGTTGAACAACAACAATACCACATCTCCAGGACTGCAAAATTTGTCAAGGACTTTCAAATAAAACTCCATCCTCAGTTCCGTGTTGAGCATGCAATACTCCACTTCATTATACTTCCGTGGCTTCTCAAACGTTGAAACTTCCAGTGCATAAAACTAAAATGGAGGTCGTGGAATGTTTGGTGCAGATCTTTTTAAAAGCCACAGCATCCACACGGGCTCCCTCGCAAGCTTGTGAGAAGCAGCAAAGTCACCGAGACGCTCAAACTTTCGAGGGTAGTATGAGCTGCGCACCCGCTTGTACTCGGTTGAGAACACAGAATTTGAGCAAAGGCATTGACTTGTAAGTCAGCCTCATCGCCACCAGCGATCTACAACCACACTGGAGGATGAATTGGGTTTTGGGTCTCCGCCTGCGTAGAACATCGTCATAAATTCGTTGAAGTAAGGCTTCGCCACTGAGCTTCTGGCCCTGTTCCCAAACCCTGGCATATATATGAAGTTGCAAATAGCCAGCTTGATGTTTTGAGCGTGGGTGGACCAAGACTGCTCTGGCCATGCCCCAAGGGAGTTGTTGTCGCTGTTGAAGCTCCGGAAGTGTGCCTCTCCTCAAGGAGCCTTGAAATTCTTCCGATTTTTAAGAAAAACCTTGAAGAATTGTTTGGCATAAGGGAAGAGCTCGTCGACAGTGCGGTTCCGGTTCTTTGTTCGTTTGGCTTCAGCAAAGTATGTCTCCCCAGGCGCCTCGAGGAGTATCCGCATTGTTGCACGGGAAACATTGTACTCCTTGAATTGTTTCCAAGCTTCAACAACAAAGTTCTAAGCTTTGTTAATCAAACCGAGGTTGGGCCTGATGTTGTTCAACTCCATGCAAACGAGTTGCTTTCTCTTTTGTCGCTCGATCTACTCCTTACAAGTATAGCAGGAATCGAGCACTAACGACGGCTGCTTAACGACCACCTTTGGATATGAGAACTGCCACTTGGGCCCTGACCTCTGCAGAATATGCTTGCAAAGCTTTACGTGGTCGGCCTCGGATATGTTGCCCAACAATTTAAAGAACTCCCTGCTCAGAACACCATCTTTCTGAGGAGCCCATTTAGCATTCTCCTTGAATGGGAGATACCCATCGGAGTCGGGGTCAACTAAATTCTCCTGAGCAGCTGCAGCTATGACCTCACTCCAGAGGGCAAACGTCTCTGGAGAGGAGGTGATGATCTTCACCTTGTTGTGGAGACTGAGTTTTTCGAGCTTTAAAGCGGCATCCTTTCCAGCCATGCGGAGCTCGTCTAGGATATTTTGGATATCAATCATGGCAAACCTTTGCCGGACTGCCTGAGTAGTGCTTCTGACCATGTGGTTGTATGAAGAAGCAGAAGTGGAGTGCCACTTCATCACTTGTAAGAAAAGAAGTAAAACCACGATTTACTTCTTGGTCTTCTTGGGCTGTTGGTCCACCAGGAGCAACGGGCAGACAGACTGACGCCTATTATATAGGTAGATTAAGATCGTTTCAAGGTAAAACGCGTGCGTGCGCACAATACAATTTAAATATGAAATAAAACTCTTAATGCACTACACATTTGGAGTATTTTGTATATTTAAAAACTTGAGGCACTACTTTGTATACATTTTTATTTTCTTCGGAATTTTAAAAAAATAAAATATTATGATACTAATTTAGGAACATTCTAAATTAAAGGCTTTAATTTATGAGAACAAAAAAATTACATATCTTTGGAGACCTACTGTAAATTTCATTTTCCACCTAGAGTAATTATTCTTTGGTTTCGATACAAAATTATGCAAAGATCATATCTTTTTTTTCACTAGTTTCTGAATAGCTTCTTTTTTTCTTATAGCTGCAGTAATATTAAACTCATTTTTATTGAAGAATATACTTTTACCTTTATGTTATATAAGTCATTCCATTTTTTTTAATATTTCATTTACAATGGCAAGTTATAGAATTTTACAAAACAACAAAAAGAACAAAGAAAATGAAAACAAGTACAAAAAGCAACAATTTTAAAGACTCAATCCTTTCGGCAAACAAATATCAAAACTTTATATGATGCAAAAGACATGTTGAGGAACAAAAACATTATTACAAGTTCTTTATTTTCCCATGTTCAAAATTATGCAATTGTAAATATTTTTGAAGTGTATTCTTCACTACATCTAGAAATAGTGCTCAAGATTCATGAAATAAACAAAAATATTATTATATTTCATACTATCATAAATTATCCAAAAAATATTAGGATTATCTAAGTCCAATTGAATGACCTAAATGTGATAAAGGGAATACGAATTTTTGAAAAACATACAAAGCGTAATTACAACTTTTCATGAACAATCAAAATCAAAATCCAAACTTAATAAAACTTTCATAATATATGTATAATACTATTATTATCCATGTAAAAAACAATTTGGGCCATTAAAACCTCATTTATAAACAAATATGAACAATCTTCTTCATGGTTTTCAATTCAAGGTCTTACGAAAATGATTTTTATGAAACATCAATATTAGAAAAATTGGTATCGAACAAAAAATGCATATCATGATTTGTTTATCACATATTTCCAATGATTTAAAAAAATTCGAATGTTGCATTACCTTATTGGATTCGTTCAACTTATAATTAAAAATGGCAATATATTTATATGTAGAATAGTGCATTATGGTTGTAACAGACAAGGTTTATTCAATGGTTTTATATCATATGACAAATAAAGTTATTGACTAATGAGATTTCAAAGTTTGTCAACGAGATATTAATATATTTGGCCATGGTGGAATCATGGCTATCTAGCACATCAAGGCATATCTTGCAGAAGTTGTTCCTAAGAATTTTGTATGCATAGGAATACAAGGATATCTACCTTAAGTCCATGAAATTCACATTTCGAGATTTCATACATCTAACCTCATATTCATAAGTTTTATAGGGATGCAAATTCTTTAATTTCATAGTGTACAAAAATATATGTGCAAAGAAGATCCTTTGGTGTATTTCAACCATGTTTGAACTTCGATACCAATACATGAAGTGGAATATTTGTACGTAGCAATTAATAGGCCTATAAAATATTAAGATTTTAGAAAGTATTGTAAGGAGTTTAGGTTTTACAAAATAGGGGTAAGCGTTAGGTAGCAAGAGTCCACTTAGTACAAGAATCAAGAATCAATTTAGATAGGAAGCAACAAAAATTGAAAAAATCTAAGTGCATCAACTACTAGCAAAAAAATTCTATTTTCTACATAAAAATTGGAGATCTGGATAATATACATTGGTTCTAATTTTTTCTATTTCAAGATGTGGCATATTTCAATGTTCTATGTCGTTGGAATACCCTTTCTCAAAAAAGTTTTACAAAAGGTGTCTTTGCTATTCCTAAGCATTCGTCTCTTTTATAATAGTCTTAATTATGCTACCCAATGACTTTGCTATTTGAAACTGGTGTATATGGACTACATCATATCCTTTATGTGTACACAAAATTGAGCTTGTGCATTGCAAATATTTGACACCAAAGGACTTCAACGTTTTCTAATCTTCTAGATGTAGAGAATGAAAAAAAACATTGGTTGAAATTTGGATATTTTATTTTACTTCATAGTAAAAGGTCTTGTAATTAAACATGAGAATCATAATTTATTTATGCTTCATATGTCTTTGCATTCATAGAAAGCATTTTAGAATTGTTTTTAGAAAAAAAAACTGAGGAATTTTAGAGCTTACATTACAAATAGGAAGAGAATATTTATTTTAAAATAGAATATAGAACTGTTCATATTGGCATTCATAAATATGATAATGTGCATAAGTACAGAAATGACAAGCAATACATTTATAATGTACCTAATATAATAGAATTGAAAGAATAAAACACTATGAACAATGTGGTTTTATTTAAACTTGAATAAAAGTAGAAACCCTAAAACCCTAAAGCTAAACTGCACTAGATTACATAACACACTGAAATTTGATTGAATTACTATTTTTGGAAAACAATAGAAAAATACAACAAAGAGTAATAGAGTTTTAGATCCCTCCATATTTTTACAACCTTGATTTAGGGTATATAAAAAATTATACTCTCAAAGAAACATGTTTCAAAAAATATTCGCCATGACCATGTAGAAGTGCATACATATGTACATGAGAGGCAAAACATAAAACCTAATTCCTAAAATGAGAACCCTAAATTAGAAACCCTAAATCCTACACCCTAAACTCTAAAATGGAAGCCCTAGACCCTACATTGTAGAGCAAAGACCTTACATAGTACACCTTACACTTCAACCTATTTATATGATGTTCTCCATTTAAGCAAATTTTAAAATTTTCCCGCCAAAATTTTGGAAGATTGCATTATGGGTCCAAAAAATATTTTTTGACATTCATGTTCCCGCTCATTTTTTAAAATCGCAAGTCCCGCCGTTTGCAACTTCGTCACCTCAACGGCTGAACCAACTTTCTTTCTCTCTCTGTTTTATATTGCTCGTGCTTGCCTGGAGCGTTCATGGTGATTCGTCAATAATGAAGTCGACTGTCATGGCTCTGCATAGTTGAAGAATGCAGCTGCTTCAAGTTGCGGGGACCGCTTTCAATCTCTCCCTCACAGTCCTGAACGATGCCGTCTTCTTTGCTTTGTGAGGTACAATATCTATTTTTCTTTCACCACGGTAGATACCAATTGTGTGATTCTTACATAGGGTTTCAATTTCATGCTTCAATGACTATGTTCATCCCATTTAGTTAGGATTTTGGGTGTTCAATTTGACGGTTCTTTCGCCATTGGAAATTAGTGTCTCCGTGTTGTATAGATGAAGTCATCAGAGTGGAGTGATTGAGGTGACAAAAACGACTCCATTTTTATCGCCGTGTTTTCCAGGAACCATTATGATCTTACAGTTTAGCTCGAGTCGAGCTAAACTATGAGCATGAATAATATCTTACATGTATGATCTCTATCTGTAACAAGTGAGAAACTTTACATCACTAACAGTTTAGGTCGATTTGAGCTAAACTGTCTGCCTTGATATACGACAGTTTGAGTCAAGTCGACCTAAACTGTCACATCATAAGATTCGTTATAACACACCAAAATAACGCATTAGATGATGCGTGACAGTTTAGGTCGAGTCACCCTAAACTATCGCAGCTCTTAAGATGTGACAATTTAGGTCGAGTCGACCTCAACTGTTACGTATCATTCAATGGTTAATGAGTATTTCACGGTAAATTGTCGATGATCTTTTGATTCAAGTATATTTGAAGTTAGATTTGGTGTAACAAATTGAGATTACAAAATTGGTTCTCGAGGTATAATAATTTCAATTTTACAGATGCCTTGCTTACATATTCAATTTTACAGTTTAGGTGGTCTTGGCCTAAACTGCCACAGTACATTCCGAACTAAATAATGAATGTATGATCAAGCCTATTTAACAAAATAATATGAACTCATTCAAAACTTGAATCAACACTACTGTGTGAATGAAATTTCTATCATCTCTATTTAATTGAACTTAAATTAAGATCTTCATCTCCTTTCAACAATATTAATAGATAATTTCATGACTGATTGGGTAAGCACAAATTGTGCGTCAGTGTAAACTTGTCATTGCATTTGCTAGTATTGATTTCATGATCATCAAATTTTTTCAGAACAGTTTAGCTCGAGTCGATCTAAACTGCCTTAGTCTTTGATATGCTATTCTAACCGTTCCTTCTTCTCTATTTCATGTTGCCCAACTGCATTGCAGAATGTCATCTTCTTCGGAGGATGACTTTAACCGCGATGGGCCTGTCAACCCTGACATTCCCAATTCTGACGTCATTCCTCGGAGGCACTAGGTAGGGAAGACCATCGTCCTCCATAATGCCCGCGGTATCGCTATAGCTTCTGGACATGTTCGAAATTACTTTTACGCCTACTGTGATTACAAATATCTCGGCTCTTCTCTATGACTCTCAAGTTGCCATTCAGGTTACCAACCCGTTTGATAACAATGAAGCTCCTTAGGATTGGATTTACTCATTCAAATCATGGCCTATAGTTGATGTTTTCCTTAATCGGGTTAGTCTTCATCATCACAACGAATGAGATGTTTTGAATATGTGGATAGCTGAATGTGAACGACCTCTAGGTATTAGCAGTCATCCCTACAATTCTACGTCAAGGTATCCTGCTCGAGTTGACTCTCGCAATGCTCACTTTCTGATGACATCCGATTCTAACAATGCCGTTGCAAGTAATACTTATTGTAGTGAGAATTGTGTGCAGCTCTACCCTAGGGAGAAAATCACAATTTTGCGTACTCGGATGTATGACTATACGCCAGTGCATTTTAAAAATCATGTCAAACTCGGTGTTATAGGCAGTATCATAGAGATATTGCTCGTAGAAATGTAATTACACTCAAAGGTATTGAGGTTTGTTCTGTTGCGTGGATGAGGATTATGGGTGGTAGTTCAAGTACATTCTATCGCTACGCAAAGTATGCCAACTTTGGGTATGCTGCCCAAAATCACGAGGACATTGGTTTGCGTAAACCCAGAAAGCATACGGTTGTTGCTACTGCTACACTTGGTGTCATCTTAGATAGGCATACGGACCACATACCTTATAAGTCTCGGGTTCTTCCATTTGGTGAGAAAATTGTTGCTAAGGAGCTCCCATCAAATTTCAAATGGAAGGACCAAATTCCTTTAGTTGACGAGCACCTTGCAGACTGTGTGTTCACAAATAGCGGCTGTTTGTTTCAAACTTGAGTAAAATTCGTCGGATGAGCTTCCCTGAGTATTATGCTAAGAAGCCAGGAGACAATTTTGCTCGTTGCTCTACTTGTGACAGGTATCACTCTCAGAAGAAGCTCACGCAACTTGGGACTCAAGCATCAGTGCTGTGGCAGAAAAAACTAAGTGGTCACCTTGATTCAGCATTAGCTCATCGGAACTTTTACAACCTTAACAGATTTAGATCAAAATCATCACCAAATGAGGTTGTTACTATCATACATGATGAGAGAGATCACTCTAAAACTGCTTCGCCAATTTTTTCACATAGAACGAAACCGTAGATGGTTTTATGAAACTCTCCATGGCAGTTATTGGAATGCTTGCTTATGGTCATGGTGACGAGCGGTATGCACATTATAGCCTTGATTTATATCCTCATAATGCCAATTTCACTGTTTTTTGTTCGCTAAGCTACTAAGAGATCTAGAGGTTCCTCCAAAATCAATATCTCGAGAACTCTTTCAGGAATCAAGTTCCAATACGTTGTATGCAGCGGTGCTCCGAGGTTCCGAGATTTGTTTGAAAGAGCTTGGAGATGCTCTAGAGAATCCTGCTTTAGCTCAGCCTTTGCCTCCAATTCTGAATGTCTAGATGGACAATGTAGTAGGCGATAACAAGAACAAATTTGTTTTCTATTTTTGGTCTATTTCGTTGCTAAACGTATTTTCTACA
Source organism: Bryoerythrophyllum caledonicum (assembly GCA_963971425.1). Taxonomy (NCBI): domain Eukaryota; kingdom Viridiplantae; phylum Streptophyta; class Bryopsida; order Pottiales; family Pottiaceae; genus Bryoerythrophyllum; species Bryoerythrophyllum caledonicum. The sequence goes on along the minus strand of OZ020514.1, from coordinate 35,058,169 downwards.
AGGTGTATGTAAATTTCATGTAGTTGGTTACACCCACAATGATATAGATGCGTTGTTTGGTTGTTGGAGCATGGCTTTGAGGAAGGAAAGTTATCCGACCATTCCTCTTCTAATGAGATCGTTCATAAAGAACGAAAGGGTTTCCACAATCCCGCATCTTATTCAAGAGGTTTCTGACTTTAAGAGTTTTATTGCCAGCTCGATTGTGGAAGGAAGTGAAGACCTACAAAAGCTCATCAGTTCAGATTTTATCTAGATTCTAGTGGATGCCCGGTGATGAAGTATAAAATGCTTTGTCACCATGACGATTGGCTCGCAAAAGAAGGTGGGGGTATTAAGCTGTGGAAGGAGGACTCAAAAGGGGCGTCGTTGTGGCCTCGTGGAGAACCAATTGCCTTAAAGCCATTGGTGATGCGTAATCTTCCTGAGATTGAGAAGGGCTTGTCGGGATTCATTAGTCATTGGGAGCAGTTATCGCAAGAAGATTTATCAGGTGAATACCAAAGGCGTTACGATCCTCTAATGTGCTGTTGGCGCGGTGTAAGGGATGCTTTAAGACTTCCAATGGACACACCTATCTTTTTGCAGGATGGATTTTGGCCAACATCGCGTGTCGGGCATGGTGTTGAAGATGAGTTTACTGAGGATGGTGATGTTCGCGAAGAGTTTGAGGAAGATGACCATTTTGTTGGCCAGAGAGGCGACCTTCTCGCCCCTTCATTTTGGGTTGGTCGTGATCTTTTCGCTGGGTGTTTTTATTGCTTTGCGGCCTGACGATGGAGAAGAGCGTCCGGTCTGGATTGCTCCGGCATTGTCAGATCCAAACTTTGACCCGGTAAGACCGAACTGTGTGAAGATTCTATTCTTCCGCCCTATTTCACGCAATCATGATGTTCTTAAATTCTATATTGGATGGGATTCTAATTGCGATCTTTGGTGGAAAATTGAGGAAGGTGTGGCAGAAACTTGGGAGAGCACCAATTCTGTTTTGACGGCTTGGAAATCTCGAGCCTGAATTGATGGTAGTCAGTGTACAACAAAAATACCACAAATCATCAAGGACTCCTTAAGGGTCGTAGTTGGGTCCGAATCATCAAGGACTCTTCAAGGGCATAATCATCAAGGACTCCTTAAGGGCAGTAGTTGGGTCCGAATCCTAGGCTATGGCATTGGACTAATAGCTTCGATGGCTTAGAATGTTGGATTGTTTTGAAGTATTTCATGTGCTTTGTTCATTTCTAACATGGTTCATTGATATTTTACTTGATTTCGTTAATATTTTATTTAGAGTATATGACTGAGCGCACTTTAGGTCGATTCAAGTAGAAGTGTATGCTATATATTAGTTTTGTTCACTATTTCTATGTTGGGCTCATATCATCCATTGAGATGTAAATTATTGCATATGACATTGAATTGCAATCCGTTTGGCTGCAATATCAATTTGGGCTGCGGTACGTGATTCTTTTACAAAATATTCATTCATCTATCATTTGGTTCCATTCTAGCTAAACTGGAATAAATGCTTTATGCTAGTTGGTAGTTATTTGACGATGTAATTGTTGGTCCATCATTTGAGCTAAACATGGTGTTTGGTAATTGTTGAGTATGTAAAATTCTCGGAATTGACGTATTTAGTGATTTGCATCATCTCTCAATATAATGGAAACTATTATAAAAGGAAATGATATTCGTTTTAACTATAATGTTGACATGAGTATTTTAGTTCTAATGCACGAAAAAATTATTTTGAGAGACTCTCAATCTTCCAGTATAACAAATATGGTGTTCTTCTTGTTGAATTGTCACATGGTAATTGTAGAATAGTTATGAAGTTGATAGGCACTAGTATTGGTTTCACATTTCAAACACATTTAGAGATTGACTAAGGTATTGGCACCCAAAAGCATCCCAAGGTAACTGAAGATGGAGCTAACGTTTCACCTTGACTATCATCTTTTAGTCTCCAATACATTGACTTATAGAAACCATCTGGTAGTCACCAAACCAACTTCAATGGGTAAATCCGTTATAACAACATCACAATAGCAATCGTCTCAATTGTGTATGCTTATAGTCTTGGCTAATTAGAAGTGTTCTTAATTTGCTTTGGGACACTTGAGGGCGTCTTTGTTATGCATTTCATATTGCTATATGATTGCATATTTAATGATTTTTATCTATAGTCTATGATGATCTTTGTTTATACAACACTTCGAATTACACAATCACTAGCTTTTCTTTTGAGTTTATCAAGAAACAAGTCTCATTTGTGAAGATGAAGAGCTGCAATGTGGAAGGAGGTTTGATTTAGGATGATAAATGTAGAAATTATAGAAGGTCCTTTTGTAAGGTTTTGATATAAATATACATGAATACTATGTTGTCATCTTACATGTCACAATTATTGTTTGAAGTTATATTCACATTGTATATACCATCATTGTAATCTAGATTAATTTAGAGGGAATCTTAAGAAACTAAAGAAAGGACTAGAACTGAAGAAGTTCTTACCACAATAGTCAATAATGGGAAATGAATCAAGTAGGTAGTATCCAAAGCAACTAAGAGAATCCTCCGTAAGTTTAATCAAGCATCACTTGCACGTCATATTAAATGAGACATTCATTTGAAAATATTCAAATTTATGAAAATGCCATGGTCCTTTAAGAATGACATTGCAATGCTAAAAATAAAATAAAATTTGGAAGTTAAATTAGTTTCAATATTACTTTGAGAGGTCAATATTACTAAAAGAGTTTATTGTCTTTTAAATAAAAGCACTACTTTGTCAATATTTTGAAGAAGACTCATATTTTAAAGCCTATTGAAATTCAAACTCAATTTTCATATTCTGACAAGTCTTTTGTTGTATTGGATGGAAACTATGACCACGTGGCTTTCAAAGTCAAAATATGATTTCACAGATAGGAACAATCTTTGCACAAGAGTATTGAATTATTCTTGTTGATGGTCATTTGTTCAATTTTATCTATTTGCCTCTATTATCTTTAGGTGTAGCACAAAGAAGCCATGAAAATGACAAGAATGAACAGACAAATCTTTTTTGACGTTTTGCTTGAGTTGCATACAATTAATGACAACATTGTTGTAGAACGTAGAATAGTCCTTCTTTTTGAGTTAACCCTTTTTTGTAGTTAAAGTAAGTTAGTTACAGGTCTAGGAGCTTAAATATCGGGTTTCCAACGGACTTGAGCTCGGAAGGGGTGTCGGTTGCTGTGAAAGGGAAGGCAGTTGGAAGTTGCGGGTGCTTAAGTAGGAGTTTTTGGAACTGGCTCGGGGCCCAATTGTGTTGATCAGTTGTAGTGCCGAGATACGCGTTGTGCTATCTCTTTGTTTCCTTTGCTGTATTGTTTCCGGAATTTAATGTAATTGAAGTTGTGCATATTGAAGAATTGAGAAAGATTACGCTACGCTGGGAATGAAGTCAATTGGCAGTAAATCAATGACACCGAGAAGGAGAGATGAGTGAATCGAGTGAAAGAAAATCATAAGAAATTGATATGAAAATAAATCTGAGGACCGCAATTGCGGGTTAATTTAGGTGGTAGATGATAGAGCGATCAAATAATGATCAGAATAAAAGTGTGTTTTGAATTGAACATAATTCATAATCAGATTATGAAGATGAAGTAATGCCAGGATTGGAACTAATGGACGAGGAGAAATTCAAGGCATTCAGGTGTTGGCTGAATTTGAAGTATGGATGGTTGAACAGCAATAAGAAAAGAGTGACAATCGTAAAACCGAGTGGAAAAGGAGAGAATCGACCACGAGATTTACATACGGATCAGAGCGAATCAAAGAACGGAGATAGGGGCGAGATTACGAGAAGAAGATTACAACTGGTTAATGAGGTACGGAACGGAAGAGGAGAAGAACGGAATTCCCACTGAACCGATAACAATAGAAGAAGCAATGGAATGGAACACAGGGTAGTACGAGACAACAGAAGTTATAGGAAGAGCAGAGTACTTGCACTTGGATGTGGAGGATGTTATGGAAGATTTAATGGCATTTGACTTGGAGGATTATTAACGGATTATGGTGTTAAATTAAGGCTTCGTAAGGATTACGGACCACACTTACATATAATAGTGACACTAATATTACGGCAAAACATAACTTTCAATTCCCTAGGGACGAACTCGCTGAGTAATAGTTATTTTAACTATCTCGGTTTTATGCTTCACAATTGTATTGTCCTTGGCTCCAATTATTAGTAGTAATTGTACTTTCTAGATGGTCTATGATATTCTACATTGTACATCATATGTGAAGCAAGTGGTTTTCTGTATGTAGAAATTCTTTTGTCTTTATAAAGGCCTTTGTTGCCATAGAATTGGCCATTGGAAAAAAAAGTTTTATTTTTGAAAGCTCTATATTTCTTTGTTTTTTTACCATTGTAGTTTAAATTTTATTTTTATGTTAGTTTTACAACGAACAAAGAAAAACCTCTACAAAATAATGAACAACAAGTACGCAAGATATTTTTTAGAAAATTAGTACACAAAACAATTTTTCTAATTTAATTGAACTAATATCTTAGAAATTCGGTTTTCATCTATATGTCTCCATTAGATAGCTTAATTTTTTCTTCTAGAAAAATGAAGAAAACTTTGATTGCATTTTTTATAGTACATTGATGAAGAATCTCTGTATATAATATAAAACAATTAGTCGTGACAGGTTTATACCAAAAACTTTTCAAAATTGTATTGAATTAAGAAGGAAACAAAAACTTTTATTTCTAGTTTTGACCATAGGATCTCTAATAAGACTTATTAAGTAACATAGTTTCAACAACTTCTGCTTCAAGAAGAACAGTGACGTTTTTGGGAGCCGTAGCACGTGAGAAAGCAACATACAATTGACCGTGGGAGAACACGTTCCTCGTGAGGCAAATGCCAACCCTTGGAAGCGTCTGCCCATGAGACTTGTTGATTGTCATTATATACGCAACAGATCGGAAACTGCTTGCGTTGAATTGGAAATGGAAGCCCAGATTGTTCAGTGATTAAGGAATTTGTGGGATAAAAGCAATGTAATTGGCACGATCTCCCATCAACACTTCTGCTTCGATCACCTGCAGCGCACATCGTCAAACAATAAGGCGCGTGCCGTTACATAGACCATTGGTTGGATCCAGGTTCCGTAAAAGCATGACGATTGTTCCAATTCTGACCGTGAGCTTGTGCGGAGGCCATCCGTTGATGTCAAGCTTGTTGAGGTATTTCTCGAGAATCAAGTTGGCACCTTCTTTGCTGTCCACCTTATCCGCGCTCGGAAACTCAGACGTATCATCTAGTACCATGTCAAGCACGGCTGCGTTGATCTGCGAAACGTCGTCATTCCGTGTAGCAAGGATGACACGACCGCTGAAGTACTCGCGCGCATTTGCTTCAACATCAGTAATTCCTCCATAGACGGCATTGATCAAGCCGTTCAAGGTGTGATTGCCGACAATCATCGCTCGTGGACACCTGATCATGTCATCCTTCACCTTCTCCAGCCTGTCCTTCCTCGACGCCAGAAGAAACTCTGGAAATGTACGGTTGCCCAAATCCACACAGTGTTCACCAACAACAACGCGCATGTTCCGGCGAAGTCGGCAGACGTGCACTCAATTCCACAGATGAGATTCCTTGATGGATGCCGCAATGATATCTGGCCGGAGGCCCTTGGGCAATACCGGCAGGACTTGTAGAAAATCACCGCACATGACAAATGTGATGCCGCCAAACGACTTGTTGTGACAATTGGTGATATTCCTCAACGTGCAATCCACCGCCTCAAAGGCAAACTTGATCATCATCGGAGCTTCGTCCCACAGAAGCACCTTTGCACGGCAAATTGTCTCTGCGAGATCGCCTTGCTTGTTGGAGTTGGAGACAGATGTGGGACTATGCTGAATCTGAATCTTGAACCTTGAATGCGTCGTCTGCCCAAGCCTTAGAAGAAACGCTACAATCCCTCACAAAGCAATTGCCAACGTGATCTTGCCCTGCCTTTGGACGGACTTAAGGATCAAGTTCTCAAGGTATGTCTTGCTTGTCCCACCGGGGCCATCAACGAAGAAGATCATGTCGGCAATGTTGCGCAGACAGGAGTCCATGATCTAGCTGTTGATATCCCGCTGCTCCTCGTTCAACGTCTCAACCTCACGCTTAGCTCTAGCCCTCAGTTGTGCAGCGTTGAACGGTAGTTGCTCGGCCATGAACTGATTCCCCTGCAGCTCCTCCATTGCAAACTCAGGCTCCTACAGGTTGAAATCCGCCAAAGCCATCTTGTTGTTCTGAAGGATCTGCGCAATCAGGTTGAGGGCAAGGCTGATAATCTGTTGCTGGGATGGATCTTGCAAGCCCACATTCTAACAAAGCCAAAGAGCACAATAATGAGACAGGCTTGTGTTGAATTGCTCCCATAGTTGCCTCGGATCCGATGGTGGGCCATGGGTGAGGATCGTTACAAAGAGCGATCGCAGTTGTGCTCCGCTAAGCATCAACGCGACTTCACGCAAGCACTGCTCCCACTCCTCGTCGTTCTCGTACAACCCGCGCACCATGCACGTCGCCTTGAACGTCGTGTGCTGGACACCCTCAAACCTCCGAAGCGCCTCTAGACTTGTTGCAGCCTTTACCACCGTCAACAACGTACGCATGGGGTATCTCTCGCCAGCGTTTGGGCTCACAAAATAAAGTCGGCCAATACGCATTCCACGCTTGCGCACACTCTACTCCTTCCTTGAGTTGTTCAACAGGAAGCGTGATAGAAAGTCGAGGTATGAGGTGTCACTTGCGCACGACAAATTTGCACGTTTGACCTCAAACCACTGGGTCAATGTCGTCTTCCGCGCTCTCTCCGCATTCACGACCTGTGTTAAATCTCCATCGGCATTGAACGTTACATGTTGTAGGTCTGGCAGGTGACCTTGGTGACGCTCGATCAGTGGGGTGTGGTTGTGCATCTTGAAGCTGAGAAACCGCCACGTTGCCTTCGGAGCTGAGATATAGCGCGCGTCAATGTACTGTTTGATCTCATTGACATCCTCAATGACCATGGTTGCCCGATCATCGCCCTTGTACAAGTACTTGAACATGTATTTGACGGCAAAAATGGATGAATACACCTGATACATGAAAATTCGTGAGATCGATGCTTTTGGGTGTAAAGATTTTCTGCACAGCGGGCCACCCTCTCACCTCGACATTAATATGTGCGTTGTATTTTGTACTCAGGTAGAGGTTGTGTGGGACGATCCATCGATTGTTCTCGCGTTGGCCTATGGAGTCAATAAAAGACCTCCAATCATCTCGCCGCCTGTACTCGGGGTAACCATCATGATCTGTGCTTGTCTCCTCTCAGAATGTCTTTGGCTACCGCTTGGTAATTTCTTCTCTTTTATGCATGGCGCATTTGGGTATTCCGCCCCGCACGGTCCATAAACCAAGCAATGCGTGACTGTCTCGTATGCATCCGGATGCATCTCCCGCACATGAATATCTGCATAGACAACAGGTTTGATCTCGCCAACCATTCTCAACGTTGAATCTTTGTCCAAATCAACAGGATGTGCGCGTGCGGAAGGCCTCGCTTCTAAAACTCAAGCACCCACCCAGGTGTATCCGAGCGCAGTCCCAAAAACTTTTTGATCCTTGAGATCGGTCATGAGCTCCTCAAACTTGATGTTGAACACACGCGCCACCAAATCCAGCCGATCATGCGCCATCTGCCCTTCTTCGAACTCCTCCGTGATCTCCGACCTCTTTAGATTGCAAGTATAGGTAATGAACTCGTCAAGCTTTCCAAACCGACGCACAATGGCCATTGCGTCTTGGTAGAGCCGATTCATCTACCGGCCCCCTCGGAAAACGTTGCCGGCAGAATCATCGGTTGCCCAACCTATGTTGCGTCGTGGTCGCCAACATTCAAAGCGTCCATGACTACCGAATACAGCTCACATTGAAGATCTTGTTGATTCTCCGTAAGCCAGTTTAGCATGTTCTGCTCGGCGTAGGCCCACACATCCACCATGTACTACTAGAGCAGTCAATCGGCTAGGAAGATGTGCTCGCCGTGCTCACGTGGATGCAGCATGTACGCGTAGTACTGCATTTGAGACACACGCATCCCGCCGCCACGGCCCCCTACGGCATCTTGATTGAAATTGTTGAACAGTTGAGCCTCCTCATCATACTCAAGTCCTTGCAGCGGCATGGTTTTGGTCCAACCTTGCTGCCCATCAGGAAAGAGCAGGACGTAATGGAGTGGAGTGTATGCCGAGTGCAGAGCCGAAAGGCGCTGGAGCGGTCCTCAAAGGAACCTAACAATGACGTTGCGATCAATCATGTTGCCATCGTGCCCATATTTGACCATGATCCCCCCCAATTTTGTCAGCTTTTTGCGTGTTGTACACACGCCGGTCTTTTAACGACACGTATAACAACCAAAGTTCAAGCTCTGGAAGAGGCTAGTCAGCCATGCGCTGTTGTACCTGCTTATACACCTGTGCATACGGATTGCACTCTTGCAGCATGGTCTAAAGCTCGGCTAGCGTCCATCGATCAAGGCTGCCAAAGACGTTCATCCGATTGTCAAGTGCGGTGCTGTTGTCGGTGATGTACAACTAAGAGAACTTTGGAGCTTCTCCCGCCTCCAGCAATAAGCTTCCCATCCTGTGATACAGGGAACCTTGGAGCCAAAATGTGTACACCCTGCCCTACGTGAACCGTTCATCAATTTGAGCGCCTAGTGACGTGAACGACAAAGCGTTGTTGTACGCCCGGATGTTTGTTTGAAATGCCTTTGCGACTGGCGTCCAACTGCTCAGCAGGTCCTAAGAGGCTCAGGCGGCAGCGCTTGCGGTTTAATATTTGAGACCTTCATTCGGTTGCAGCACATCGTGAAATGCGGCTCTGCAATTGTCAACCCGTGCCCTACAACGTGCTTCTTTAGCCAATGAAGAGCACGGCATGCCCGACAGTAGATGTTCATGCGGCCAAGGACATGTCGAAGTACACCTCTAGCTGCATTAATTGCTTGCCGCGCAAGAGGGATTTCAAGATTGGTCGCGCGTGCCGCTCGATGTGCTTGCTAATCTTGTTGACGCACTGCCGTTGCCTCCTCCTCAGGTAGAGCCACCCTCTGAGCCACATGCGCTTTAAGATCAATCCGGAGTTCCTTAAGCCGTTCCTCAGGTGTGCGTGCGTCACGGCCATCTACCACTTGTTGCTGTTTGCGCTCATGTTTTCCTTCTTGCTCCAGCTGTCGAGCACGCTTAGTTTTCCATGCGGCGTTATCTGCCTCGCGTTGAGCTGCAGTCCAATTTGTTCGACGCTCGTGAGCAAGGCGATTTCTCCGTGATTGCGGGCTTTCGTTGACCACCGCCTTGTTGGCCACGGTCGGGACGATTTCTAAATTGCAATGCAAAGTGTCGTCAGAGATGGGCCATTCAAAGCGATAGCAGACATATGATGTATGCCTCTTCACCTAGTATCGGTACCCGTCGTTCCGACCGGGGAAGGTTTTTTATTAGTGCACCTCAGAATATAGTTTGTTTAACGTATCATATTTTAGATTATAATTTGCATCCCTCGTATTTCAGGCATACTTTCAAGAATGTACTCGTCATTCTCACGGGTTGAGGTTCATGCATTTATTTAGCATTGCACACAACACATAGTGCCCCCTCAGAGTGCTTCCGTTTGCAAAACGCTAGAGCCACCCCCTGCCACACACTAACCCCACCCTACGTTTGTCGAGTGCAACGATCATGCGCCATCCGCCCAGAAGGCATTATAAATTGAGTGCTTTTATTTTAAAGCTTACTATGGAGATCCTTTTGGTATTAAATGTTATAGTAAGAGACCTGGTCACAGGCGTTGGAGGTGAGGTAGTTCAACAAACGCCTTCAATTATAGGTAGATGCGAAGCCTCAAAATTGTGTAATCCAAAAATCTAGAGCAGAAAATCAGATCTTGACAAAAAACCCTGAAATTTCATAGTTGTCTGCTTTTCAAGCACCATGTTCAGCTTCTAACTCTCAGAAAGAACAATCAATTTAGATGGACTTTGTAGACTTTGTTTCATGGGAAAAAGACTATAAAATGAAGACTTGTATGTTTACGAAACAACATCAATTTCTTATTTTGACTCTTAGCAATTCCGTGCAGAAGCTTGTCCACCGCCACACGGTAGAACGTGGATGGCGTAAGTTGTGTTCACCAGGATGGCAAGGTCGATGTTCACATCACGAACAAATACCAACCTTGCCCTTGACACCATCGCTTCTCCTTTGCCACAAAATCCAGTCTCTCTCATGTGAGTGACTCTGGCAAGGTGGATGTTTACATCACGAACAAATCCTGACCTACAGTAAAATGGATGAATTCATTAATAGGTGTTCTATACACTCAAAAGAGAGTAGAAATTATAATACACACTATTACCTTATACTGGTCCTGAGAATAAAAATTGATGAACCTAATTTTAGAAGTTTGTTCGAAAAATACCTCGCCTTAGAGATACTGGTCAAACTTGACAGCTGCATTTGGCAGCAGCACTCCTCCTGCAAATTTTTGCACAAATTAACAACGTTCTTCTCATAAAAATATAGCTCCAGACATGTCCTTACATCTAGAAGAGAGACATATCTAGAGTATGCATCCAATTATCTGAAAGATTTGCAGAGCTTCGACGACACGGTTGGGTTTGGGTGTTCCACAGATGTCCCAGAGGTAGATCTGCGCATCGTCCGACCCGCTGAGGAGGTCGCTATCCTTGTTAGGGCTCCATGAGAGGTCGTAGCCCTCGATTTAGTGGCCGCCAAGGTTGATGTCTGAGGTGCACTAGCCGTATTGGGGGGGCTTGGACGGGTGCTTGTTGTAGTCGAACACGTAGAAAATCGCACTCACTATCTTGGTGGCAATGTAGAAGGGGTTCTGCGGCATGTAGCGCGCTTTGTTCACTTCTCTCTCGTGGTTGATTTGTTGCACCACTTGCACCTGAAGTCATCACATCAAAAGCCCCTCGGTGAGATCATCCACCAATACGACATAAAACAATACTCTCTCCCATAGTAAACCAATGATATTGTCACTGACACATGATACTCTTGGAGAAGAAAATGCAGAGTTCACACCTACTTTGGTGCAAAACCCTCACATAACCGGCTTTATGTGAACTTCAGCTCCAAAGGTGAGAAAGAAGTTTTCCTACAGTCTGCTCATCTAGACGATAATTAGAGTTAGCGAGGAACTTAACCCTGTCTTCCACATGAACAACGCTATTGCACACAACATCATAGTCTAAATATTTATGCTCCAGGAGATTGATTGAGCTTTAAAACCCTTCAAAAGGACTCCTACTCCAGTGATTGTAAGGCAAAACCTTCATATAACCGGTTTCATCAGCTCCAAAAATGAGAAAATCAACGTTCTTATAGGCCTAGGCAACATCGAAATCTCCTCATCTTTGAAATAATCTCAAGGCTTGCAAAGAACTTAGCCTTGCAAATCTTATCCACAATTCAAGAAGAGATCCAAAAACATTGAATCAAACCTAAACTTCAACCTACCAAATAATCCCTTACCACGACAAATTCCCAAAATACAAACAGAAAAACCTTCAACCCGCTAAAACTCAAAAAAATTCAAGAAATTAAAAAACACGACGCCATGAAAACCCTGAAAATTCAACATGCAAAAACCTATCAAATACAAAAATTTAGATTAAAGCCCTAAAACGCCAGCAACCACGTCAAGATGGAAACCTTGGCAGCGCGATGTTACCTTGCAAGAGGAGAAATCAAAGCCTCCCAAGTCGTCGCGCTCCTCGTTGTACTGGCGCGCGTTGTTCTTGGAGTCCTCGAGCGGCAGCTACACCTGCACGATCATCAGGTACTTGGGCTCGTTGTCGTTGGTGTCGGAAACGCTCTGCTCAACCACTCCGTCTCGAGGGGTGCAGGCAAGGCGGGAACCACCTTGCGCAGGCAAGGCAAGAAGATAGAATGGACTATTGCACGTCTTCCCACAAATCATCACGTTGTACCGTCGAGCATATTTTTCACAGCTCAACTAACAAAGGCATAGTCAAATCTGCAAGAACAGGCCAACATGCAATTGTTCAAGTCACCATCAAATATAAAACTCCTCAGCAGAAAGTATTATTCCTCATTCACTCAAAAGTGGCTCCCTTGGAATTGCAGTGACCGCAAGCCCGTCCATGTTTACTACTCCATTGACAAACACATAAAACACCAGGTGATCCCAGATGCCAAACCCTAGAAAACCAACATAAATCTAATCACACTCACGGTTCACCACCAAACTATAGTACCTGCAGCCACAGTAACAACAACACCTTGTCAGCAATCGCTCACACTCATGCTGCACAATTCCACAACAAAGTACACGAAATGTAAAAAATAAAAAACACGTCCGCCACATCGCAAGATCTAAACCCGCTACCGACAACAACTCTCAGATCTGTCACAGCCCTAGCAACAGTGAGGGTTACAGCAGATCTATGCAGAGAGATGAGAGCGCGCAGTAGTTGCGGCGCACGGCATCGAGGAAGGGCACGCCGGAGGGCGGAAGCAGCTTGGAGAGCAAGGACGTGTAGAGGAGCACTGCAAAACCTAGACTGCCGATGTAGATGAGCAGCAGGCCCCAACAGAGCAGCAGCTGCGGCGAAGCAGACGACTAGCGCGTGAGCGACGGCAAGCGGAAGAGCGCAGGCGCAAGGCGACCGTCCATAGCTCGCGGCTTACTTGCCTGGCTATGGCGCTGCTACTACAACGGAGGTAATCAATGGGCAAGGCGAGAATCATCTTGCGCAGGCAAGGCAAGAAGATGGTCACCTGATTGAGAGCGGCGGACAGATAGACTGACGCCTATTATATAGGTAGATATAGAATTTATTAAATCATGCTCACTCTTAAATGACAAAAGGCCTGATGTAGGCTTTTGTAAATCTTAGACACGTTTTCATTGTTGCAATCTGTAATTATAATTCTTGAAATATTGTATAAAGATGCTTGAAGACAATAGGTACATAGATAAATAACTCTTATTGGACCTACAAAAAAATATTTATGCCATCATAGACAAACCTTCTCAAGAGCTCATACGTCTAAAAACTCTTGAAATTGATGGTAGTAAATTACATTAATTGTGAGATTTTTAATACTAGCAAGTGATATTCTTTCTTTTTATATCAAGAAAAGAAATTTTCTTTGGTGAAAAATAACATACAGATCCAAGTCAAACATTTTCACAAATTATCACATATTGTTGGGCTAGGTATCAATGATACTTCTTTTACGCATAAAACTTCGAGGACTTCATTCTTATACGTTTTTTTTTGTTCACAACAATATGTGATGTAAAACTTCTTCTTCACTTTTTGGACATAAAACATATTCAAACATATTAAGTGCACAATGAAAAAGACGTGAGCTGACAATTTTTAAACCTCAACTTCTTGCAAGAAGTTTTGAATATGCTAAACTCCTTTATCACCTCAATTGATGTACAAAGGAGTTGTAGCATACTTAACATGATAATAATTAATTCAAACCTTGTAAAGAGCAAATATTTGACACCAAGATAAATCAAAGTTAGATGATTCACTCAATGCAAGGGAAGAGTAAGGACCATTTTATCTAGTTCAAAAACTATAGTCTTTCTACCCATACAATCAAAGATTATGAAATTTTAGAAGACTTGAGTTATTTGATAAGTTTTGATTGAGATCCTATGGTTAAATCTTGAAATAGATTTTTAGTTTACTTCCGTATTCATTGCACTTGAATCAACAAATTTGAAGTGTCATAGATGTGAAATTGTTAACAAAAATTTAACAATTAAATCATCACTTGTTCTTTACAACACTCAAGAGTAAGTTAAAGGCTTTGTAGATGGAAGTTCTCTATGATCTTTTCCATAATCTTCTCTACAAAATGCTTCTCACATCTTTTGAGAAAGAAAATACTTTGGCATATATATTATTATATTTTTTCATAGATATATGTATAATATCTTCAAGAATTCATTTCTATCTTAATGAATAGTATATTAGATTGTCCCATTGTTTCGAGAGCATTTTCTTAAGACTATCATACGAGTCTAATTCTACAGCACAATTATAGCTATCGCTTCAATTCTATATGTAAAATATTTAACTTTGCATTCAATTAAAGAAAGTGCTCAATGTTGATTTCTTGTAAATAAAATAACATTTCTACTATAGAAACCAATGCAAATACGAGGAAAACCTTGAATTTGGTGATTTTCCCTCTTTAAATTTAAATTCTCTAATTTTCCAAAAACTTCTATAATTTCTATTAAATATAAGGATATTGAACCTATTTACAAACTTGAAGCAGCTAAAAGTACTTTATTTTGCCTCTTTAGATGGTCCATGCAAAAGTTTTTAATATTATTTATTTTGTATATTTCTCGCCACAGTAGTATATAGTGTTTTGATTATTTTAACTATTATCAGTAAGCAAGAAAACTTTTATTTAAACTTAAAATGTATATGAGCACTTTGAACTTTTGTTTTAACATTAAATGTTTAAAATATGCAACACTTCCAATCCTACACGTTGGTGTACATAGAACCATCACCATGTATACCACACTGGTTTAAAATTTAGAGTAGGAGGAGTATTGTAAAATTTGATAAAAAGTCAACTTAAAGATAGTTGATCCTCTTTACGCACTTAAATATAAACCCTTATTTTCAATTAAAGACTATATTCTCCCAATCCTTCAATTTAAATTTAATGAAGCTTAATAAGCATGTTAATTCTATAGTTTTGATTAAAATTTATAAGTATCAATTTTGAACAAGATTTTATGTTCCATTATTTACTTACAATACTTAAATGACCCTGTAAACAAGAACCGGAGTGAAATACTTAAGAACCTTAGGAATGAATGAATTGAAATATGTAAAAGATTTTGATAATTTAACTAATAGCCATAATAATATTTAAGATGTAATGTCTTATAATCTCTTTGAAATATATGCCATTCATTTAAATTTCAATTCTCATTATCAATGAATTTCATCAATTCAAAATATTGTTTGAAATATAGATATCCAATTATAAATTCAATAAATTATTGTATTTACCGGTATTATTGATATATAATCAACTTGTTAAATTTTAAGAAATATCAAAGTATGTAAAGCTATAACCAAGTTATAACCAAGTTATAACCAAATTGACTTTTAATGTTTTTTTAATATGAATAAAAGTCACAAATTTATGCTACAATGATTTAGAATACTAAATTAAAAAGCATATTATCAATGAACAACTAATTGCTACAAATGCAAACATTTTTTTTTTCAACTACCTATATATCATTGATTTTGAAGTCTCTAGGTATATGCAAAAGAAACATATAGTCATTACTAATCATGAGTTTGTATACTTCAATTTTTATACATTTTTATCAAATTCTAAATTATAATGTGTAGATAGGAAGGAGGTAACATAATGAATCCAAAGATAAATCATTTTTTTTTTAAAAATGAAATATTTTCATCCACTTAAATTGGATCAATATTGATATAAAAAATTAGACTAATATTAGAATAAACTCAATAGATTTTTTTGATTTTTACCATTACTTAGAGCATCAATTATCCCTTGAAGTTACAAAATTAGGCCATATTCTATGAATTTGAGCATGGAAATACTATCTAAAACTCAAAGTGAATAGCATTTTTTGTGCATGAATCCTAAGAAAATCCTCTAAATGGTATTATTTAATGACATTCTATTCTTGCTTTTCAAAGGTATGCCGTATACTATATGGGTTTTGATAACCATAAGTAGGTAATGGAATTGTTGTGACTTAATCTTAACTTACAGACCACAGTACTGCGCTCCATAGCCTTTAGCATAATCAAATCTCCATCCATCAAAGCCTACCTCTGCTCTCATCCAATTCATCCAGTCTGTGAGCTCATCTTGAACTTGTTTATTTGTATGGTCTAAATCTGGTGCAGCAGAATAGCTCTCTCCGGTGTCATGCTTTCCATGACCACCACTATTATATATATCATTGTCAACAACCTGCACAAAATAGTTTTTATGTTTTATTTATTACATTTAAAAAACTGAAACCTTATGATCAAGAAACAATTATACATGTGTATATAACTCTCAAATACACATAACCATAGGTAGCTCACATGCAAAAAGATATTTACAAAGGTATTTACAAAGGTATCCAAAATTAAAGCTATTTAAAAAGCTATTTACAAAGGTATCCAAAATTTGAATATGGTATTGCTCTTTTTATTGATAATATGATTTACTTTCGAGCAGATGCATATGAAATAGCTTGCTAATGTAATAAATCTTTATCGAATATAGAAGAGATTGGTGGTCTTTAAAGTCAAGTTTGACGTAATTTTAGTCACTTATAAGAAGTCAGAAAGAGAAGTCATATTGTACCATAAGTCTTTATTGTTTTATATTCTTTGTTTGAATCATAAAAATTGAGAGCTATTTAGAACTAATTTTAGTGATAAATAGAGGAGAAGTCAATATGCAGGGTAATTTTGCCTCACTTTGCAAATAACTCAAATATACTAAAGTCATATACTTTAAATTATTCTAGTTATAAGATAGTGTCACCACCTTTAAGCACTAATTGAGGTTATGCTTATATTGTAAGTCTTTAGAATAACTTATTTGTAAAATGAGGCACAGTTACAATGTTTTTTTAGCAGCTTTTTTATAATTTTTATATCTCAAAAGTATTTGCAATTGGTAGTATATATCATTGATGAGCTTGGAAAAGACAGATGTAAGTAAATTTTATGACTTCTTTGTCTTCATTCTTAAAGGCACCTAAAACTAGTTCTTACGTACATTTAAAACTAACAACTTCATCTATATTCAATCAAAATTTTGGTTGATAGAACATAGAACACTCCTTATGTACAATAGCTACTAAAGGGAGTGTTATAGACTAGCCTTTAAAATTGAAATTATAATATACACCAATATCCACTTTTATTTCAGCCTTAAGTACCTCAAAGGCCCAAGCGTGGTCTCTTGGGGAAGGGGGGGGGGTAAAAATGCACCATCGCAGTCAATTGAGGAAACTAGTGCCAAAACATTCTTTACAACAAACGTAGTATAACTTACGATTATTTCCAATAACACCATACTTGTTAAATTGGAAGACAAATCGTCTCTTAAGATAATTCACGCTAAGGATTAAAATTAAAGTGCACATCTAAAGTCTACACTATGGAGGTATTTGAGTTTCCATTAAATTAGAAGGTAATATTTACCATAGAGATCTCTAGAACAATAGGTACCAGGAATGACATTACATTACGATTCAAACTATGATATTTGAAAGAAGAACATATTATTTAACAATTCTTTTATACCACAAAAGTAAATATGAATAGCTTAGTTTTCAAACAAAAGCTTTAGAAGTTACAAAATTCACTCCAAGCTACTAAATCGTCTTAATACCATGCTCAAAGTTTAGCTTAAAGCAACAGCTACATGACGGATTAAAAGACAATTGTAACAGAGTTTTCTAAACATATTCTGAAAATCATCTTTAAACTCAAAAGAATTTTAGTTCACCTTGTGGAATATAGGACTATAAAGAGAAGTAGCGAGTTTCAAATGATGGTTTCGAGAAGTGGAAAAACACATTGCACACACATCAGCTTGGTTCAAGCTAACGTGTGCCCATGATTAGGTGCAGAGGAAAAAAATGAATAATTAGGCACACACTTTAGCTCCACTAGAGCTAAAGTGTGCACCATCATTAAGTATAGTGAACCAAAAAGAAAAATTTCACACACTTTAGCTCTACTAGAGCTAAATTGCGCACCAAAATTTACTTCCTTTAGAAATGCATGAAGGTAGTTACTGGAATTATTGGTTCTAAGAGTGGAGGCAATCTACCACCTTGTTACATAAAATTCTTGCCCTCTCGGAATTTTTGAAGTTGAATCTTATACACGACTTCCATCCCTCTTTGAAGACCTAGATTTTCATGCCGTCAAGAGAGAATCTGTACCATCACACATTCCGACTATCGCCTTTTCAATAGTCCAACAAAGGTTGCCATCTGTATCCTAATCTTTATAGAACTTCAAGACATCCTAATTGTGCGATATAGGACGGAAGAATTGGATACGGATGGTGTTTGGCTTATCGGGGTTGGAGTTTGGATCTGAAATTGCTTGAGTATTCCAGAATGGATCCTTGGCTTCATCGTAGACCCGCTATGCAACAAAGTAGCGAGCAAAAAAATCTCGACCAACCCAAAATGAAGGACTGGACGATTGTGCCTCTAGCCAACAAAACGGTCATCTTCACCATATTCTTTGCCAACCTCACCCTCCGATGAGAACTCACCTTCAACGGTATGGGCAATTTGCGTTGTTGGCTAGAAGTTGTCTTCCAATGATATGACTGTTTCCATTGGAAGAGTTAGAGCATCTCTAACATTGCAACAATAGTGTTCCCATAATCCTGCACCTCATCCAAGAGGTTCTTGACTTTAAATAGCTCGCCATGGATATGATTGCAGACTGTAGTGAAGCTTTGCAAGGTCATAAGAAGGCTCATCAATTCAAGTTTTATCTAGAGTCAAGTGGTTGTTTGGTAATGAAGTATAAAATCCTTTGTCATGACGGCGATTTACATTTAGCTTTGGAGGTAGAGGCCTCCCTAGAACCAAGATATCAAAAATTTGACCTATTGGATCCAAATATATGTCTTCATCTCGTAACATCGCCGCATATAATGGATGAGAACTAGATTCTAGAAAGAGTTGTCGAGATGATGACTTTAGAGGCGCCTTGAGGTCACGAAAGAGTTTTGCAAACGACGTGAGTGTGTAATTGGCATCATGGGAGTATAAATTATGGCCATAATGTGCGTAAGGCTGGCCCACATGACCATGGACAAGCATTTTTGTGACTTCAAGAGGCAACTTCAAAAGCCCATCTAAGTGCTTTGCCTTATGAGAAAAAATGGGGGAGGCAGTCTTTGAGTGGTCCATCTTATCATGCATAATAGTTAAAATCTACTGGGGTGACAACTTCGATTCGAGTACTACAAGTTCCAATGAGCAAAAGCATAATCAATGTAGACTTGCATGTTGTTTTGCCACAACAGTGCTTCTTGTGTTCCAGGTTGGATAAACTTCTTTTGACTCTTGTATTTGTCACACATAGAACAACAGACAAAATTGTCTCCTCCTTTCTTTGCATATTACATAGGGAAGCTCACTCGTTGAATCTTATTCAAGTTTGAGGGTGAGATTGGCAGCAACCCACAGTCAGCAAGGTGCTCATCAAAAAGCGGTTCTTGATCCTTCCACTTTAAACTAGCAAGGAAGGACCTTTGCCACAACATTTTTGCTTGATAAAAGAACACGAGACTTATGAGGTATGTCGTCCGCATGCCTATTGAGATGGCTCCAAGGACGGCAATAGCTACATCCGTATGACCTCTAGGCTTACGCAAACCGGCATCCCCGTGGTTTTGAGTCGCATGACTAGAAGCAATGTCCTTCACGTTTTGATAGAAAATACTCAAAATGACACCCATAATTCTCATCCACGCATGCGCATAGACGTCTACACCCTCTATAGTCACAATCTTGCCACCCGCACCATTCCTATGAAACTATCTATGAACGTCAAATTTGATATGATTTCTAACCTACACAAAGCTCGCATAGTATTTGCGCATTTTGAGAACTTTTATTCTATTCCTAGGGTAGTGATGGACACAATTTTGACTGTAGCAACCATTGCTCGCCACTACGTTGATGGATTGTGGGGTCATGAGGAATTGATGATTCCTAGAGACTCTTGGACGGGTAGTCCTTAAAAAATTGTCATACATACCGGTGCTCCCACGTAGAGATCTATTACACTCAACTATCTAGACATTGTAAACGTCCCTAAGGCAATGATGAAAGAGACTAATATTGTTTTAAAAGACTTGTTGAATTGCCTAAGACTTAAACAAGTGCCTCCATTCATCATGAGCTTCCTCCTCAACAAAAGTACTGGACACTTGTACAACAACATTCAAATTGCCAAGGAGATGAGAAGAACCTAGAATTGCACTCGACTTGACATTGCAAATCAATCCCTCTACGATGCGCACACCAATACCATTGTGAAGAAATAGAGTCATCTCGACTCAGAGGTGACAAGGAATAACCTCAAACTCAGGAAGGTCTTGATTCAAGGGAGTGTCAACATGAACTTTGTCCTCCTCCAAGGAAGACATCCTCGAATGTAATGAGAGAAATATTAGATTGCAGCTCAGAACAATAGAGTGTATTCAATGGATGAATGTAAATCAATGCGGAAGCAAGTGAAGTAGGTAGTTCAACTTGAATCGAGGTAAATGACATATGTGAAAAAAAAGACATTCATTCTAATGAAATGACATTTTTCTACTCAAAAATTTAGCTCGGCTCAAGCTAAACTCTAATAAATATATATGAGCAGAACAACATTCCTTCTTTATGCTACAAGTGCAAAATTATAACTCACCAAGATTGTTTAAATCGAGTTGAGGTGAAATATTAGCATATCTTTGGGAAAAAATGAACTAGAAGTTGAGCAAATTGGTCAAAAGGTTAAGTTTAACTGTTTAAATTGATTTGAGCTAATTAGACACAACAATTTAGAATGACAGTTTAGCTCAAATTAAGCTAAAATGTTAGACCATTGAGAATGACAGCTTCATTGTCAATGCTCTAACATTTATTAGTATGATAGTTGAGCTCAAATTGAGCTAAATTGTCACATTGTTGAGAATGACATTCAGCTCGATTCGAGTTGAACTGTCATACCTTTTTACTACAACATGTGAGCTCTAATCGAGCTAAATTGTCATATTGTCAGAGATAGTTCAACTGGACTCAAGCTAAATTGTCGTACCTTTTTACTACAATAGTTTAGTTTAGAATGTCATATCTGCCGAGCTTCCGATTTGCTTGTCCGCGTGCCCGCCCTGTCCAATAGAGGTCCCCGCCCGCCCGATAGAGACATACGTAGTTGACTTTCTTGAAAGGTAAAAAACTAGCGACATGGCTTACCCTATATTTATCTGTCTGCCACGTTGGCGCCATCTCTTTGCCACGTTGGTGCCACCTAGCTCCCACGGAGCATGCAGTGCGGGAACGTTGAGTGATTAGGGTGGGGACGTTAAGTGATCATGGTGAGGATGTTGAGTGATTAAGGACAAGGACATTAGGTCGTGAAATGAGTAGGACGGGAATGTTAGTTGTGTAGAGCATATTACATACAATTTACACACATACAATTGCATTTTATATACAATTTTTAACACATAATTACCTTGAGGAGGGATACAAGATGATGATAATAGTGTATCAACTATTGTATACGCCAATTTATTTATTTAAGAAAATGGGCAACATTGTCATGATTGTGTACTCTGTTCCGAGGATGATTTATCTTCGAGATAAGCTCTAGATGCTAGAGTTCAAGAAACAAAAATTAGATTTCAAAAACCAAAAACCAAAAAACAAAAATCTATGTGCAAAAACAACATGATGGCAAGGTCCAACAGTGTGGAGCCTTGTCAATAAATCTAGGACATCAGACACAGACGCCCTATACTGCACATCATCTTTTTGAGGGCTATCTAATTTCTCCTACCAATTCATAAATTGTTCCGTTTTTTATGGCGCAAAATACTACTTGTCCCTCTCTTCATCCCATATCTTTTTGATATCCAACCCATTGCATGTGCATTAGCAGCCATGGAGTACAAGTGCTTTTTCTTCTTGACTTTGTATGAGTTTCTTGAGCCCTTTGCTCTGTATGTAAAGAACAATTTCAGTGAAACAAACTTTTGAAAGGCTCACAGCTTATTTAATTCTACCATGGTCTCATAACCATACCTCGATGGCTCATTTTATACAACTCTGTTGAAAAGGCTCCAGTTACAAATTCCTACAGACACAGGGTCAACCTTCTATTCGTCATAGTGGAGCAGGACATTGGATGGAGATATATCGTTGTGGATATACTTTGCATTGTGACATGCAACTACAATCCTAAGCAATGATAGTGCTAGGTCAACTTGATGATTGCGATAGGTTCCAACCCATACAAGTTTTGATATCGTGAGCTTCAATTGGCAATGACGCAATTTGCTTGTTTGGTGTTCCTGGGTGCACTTTTGAGTCATACTTGGACTAAAAAGATTCAAGGGATCCCCCATTTGACTAGAGCGTATAGCTTGCCATTGTTTGCGGGTGCAGATACAAAAGTCTGATGATGCTAGGATGCTTAACTGGGCACCCACCCGCCTCATTGAAGATTTCTCGGCACTACCGCCTCTCATCCTCCGCACCCACCTTCTTACCGGTGTGGTAAGTCCTGTTGGTGACCATATTGGCAGTCAACACAATTACTTATCTATCCAACTACTCTTGGTGCAACCAATAATTGGTGTAAGCAATACTTGGTATAATTATTGAATCCCTTTGATTCTTCAAACCTCCTCTCCAACTCGTTGCATAGGTCATCATTTAATTTATGGAATCCCTCTTCACACAACTCCATGTACATCCTCTTCAATACATTCAAGTTTCAAACCTCATAAAAGTGAACAACAATTTATCTACTCTTCACTAGAAATTCACAACCCAATATATCGGGATTTCCAAACGTCTTGCCTTGCTTGCCCGTTAATGAGGAAGGTTTTGACCACCCCATCGCCAAGTTAGTATTTGTGAGTGGCAACATCGTCTTCTGAACATCATCCAGATCCACGAACGAACACTTCTCCGATGTTAAATTCACTTCTCCCGCCACACTTATGAGATTATTATGCTAGTGAGGATTAGAATTGGATTTAAAAGCTTAGGGTTTAGGAAAAAAAATTGCAAGAATCTGGGTGCATTGAAGGACCTTACAAGCGCTCTACACTAGCTCAACAAAGTGGTGGTCGCTTGGAAGGACACAAGGCACATACAATGGAGGGGGATGACCTTAATTACTATTTTTAGAAGTGGGACAAGGGGGATGGAAATAGGTAGGATAAGAGACAGGGTTACCAATCCCACGTCCTTGGGGGTTTGAAAGCGTCCTAGGACATCCTAAAACGAGGACGTCCTGACGTCACGTTGGACGCACCGTCCTCGGGGGGTAAAATGCATTTACGAAAGGCCCTGGTAAGTTTTCAAATTCCACAAAGTGCCACACGGCCAGATCGCACCCGTCAAGTTGTAATAGGACGTCCGATCGGTCGCTGCCGTCGGAGCAATCGGACGTCACCTTGGCCGTCCGCTTGATCGGACAGCTGGCGGATCGATCAGACGGCCGCGATTTGATCGCGCGGGCGCACGACGGCAGTCCAATTGGGCAACCGACTCATCGGGCGGACGGCCGCCCGTTTGCCCGGCCGTCCAATCGAGCGGCCGACGGATCGGATGGCCGATCGACGGACGGCCGCCCAACCTTCCAATCGGACGGCCGTGGTGGCGGTCGGCCTCATGGCCGTCCGCCACCCTATAAAAGGCCGTCTGCCGTCCTCTCTCCCTCACTTTTTCTTTCCCCTTTCAAAAAATATTTTTGAGTGGATGCGGAGTGGCTTTGGCTGGCATTTTTCCATCCATTGGCTCCTCATCTTTGGAAGGGAAAGAGTGATTCACATTGGGGGGGGAGGTTTTGCCATTTTTTTTAAAGTTTTTTTAAAAACTTATTCCAAACAATATTTTTCTAAAAGTTTTTTTAAAAACTTGTTCTAAAAAGTTTTTTTTTAAAACTTCGAATGGCGGCGGTTCTAAGAAGATGCCGAAGGACAAGAAGAAGTAGAAGGTTGCGGACTTCGGAGTAAAGCTTCATCCAATCCAGGAAGTTCCATCTGAGGCTTGCAAGAATTTCCTCATAGAACTGACCGTCAGATTCTATGAGACAAATATTCTTCGATCATTGGAGAGAAAGTATGTCAGATGTCAAGATGAAGGCCCCGAGAAGTTCCGGACGGACACGCGGCAACACATGATGGATGCACTTCAAGCCCTGATGTGGAATACGGAGACCTAGAAGCGGGGGTTTTTGAAGTTCTTGGATGCCAGAGTACACGATTGACTCTGGAATGCCAAGAACTTGTTGCCCAAGTTTGGGAGGTTCAATCGCACGGCGGATGGAGTTTTCAACGACGTGATGTTGAAGGCGGATTTGTTCGTGGCCGAGATGAAGCCATTCACCAAGAATCAAAACAGGCGTGGCCCCGTGGGATGGTGGAACCCGATAGAGGGGCACCAAGAAGACCTACTGCGAAAAGCCCATCTCATTGCCATTTCGCCAACAGCGGCGGTTATACGAATGGACAATACCAACAAGAGAGGTGGATACGCCACCATTCGCAATGTCCGCATTAAGGGTGCTCTGGGCATTGAACCATTCTGGAAATTTTCCGCCAAATTGTCCAACCAATCGGAGACACAGCCGGATTTGGCAAAAGTGGAGCATCAGAACAAGTCAATGGCTGTGAGAATTCCACATCCAGGTGTCATCCGTTTCGTGGCCATTCATTCGGACAGGAACGAAGGCTATGCGTATTGGTGGAATGGCGGGACAATTCGAGAGATGTTGAACCGGGATATCGAGTTTGGTGACGATGTCATTGTACATTTGAACTATGGGAGATTCCCCGAGGATGAGATTATTCGAGTTCATCAGTTGGTTCGTTTTTGCAAAAAACGGACCGAGCTTGCGTAGGCGTTGTTGCGCATCATGAACGAGGTCCACAAGAGCAACAATCTCCACAACGACTTGTCTTTGGACAATATCCTCCTCCACTTCCCTCCAAATGAATCGCGAGTGTATATTGGAGTATGCGATTGGGGCATGACCACGAAGGTTAACGAACCAATGCAGTCTCTTTATACGTTCACGAAACGAAAAGATATGGCCGAGACTCTGCGAAAGCGATGGTAGGTGGATCCGCGGGTTGCGTACTTGCACAAACCAGATGCAGATGTGCAAATGATTCCGAAGTTATCGATGGCTTCGGAGGAGTTGGCTACGGCCCGAATAGTGCAACGAATCAACGGGCGGACAATGTCCATAGACTACGAGAATCTGCAACGCGAATCTCGGAGTTCCGTAGTATTCTTAAATCAAGAATTTGCGGATACATTTCATATGTACATGGAGAGAGTCTGCAACAAAAACCAAAATGGCGCTGGAGGGTTGTTTCATATCATTACACACTTCAGCTGGCCCACGCCTCATGAGCATTTTCGGTCAACGTATTAGTAATACATAGGTTTTACTTTATTCCTTTCGGCATTATTGGACTGTACTAGATAGCATGCACATTTTAAAGTGACTATAGCAATAGTCTTAGATTAATATGTACTGCATGCCTTTGAAATTTGGGCACAAGAAGTAAAAAATCCTTATTTCATATAGCCGTGCAAAGACCGACATTTTTTGTATTTTATATGGTTTTGTTTGTGGCATAGTTCCAATTTTTTAACTTATCAAGGTGTTCTATTTCAGAATTCTTGTATTTCAGAATTTTTTTTAAATTACCTCAAAATATCCAAATCCAACCTTATGATGATATTTCCCAACACACCAATTTTTAGAGGTAGAAAAGAACTGTAGCATATTCAAATCAAGTGCACAAATACTGGAGTTTAAAAATTGCCATTCCACATTTTATTTTTTTATAAACTAAATTTGATTTCAAATGATAATCCAAACGTAAGTTTAAAAAGGTTTTTGTGTTCACTACATGTTGTTGAAAAAGAAAAATGTGTAAAATATGATGATCTCTAGGTTATATGTAGAGAAGACGTATATCAAATTTTATGAGTTTGGGTTCGAATTTTTTGGATAGATCATAGTGCCCATGCCACTAAATCATACATAACCTCAACCATTTTATGTTTCTTGAATATAATTTAGCATTTCAAGAAATTACCCCCATTTGAAACGCCTCCTCAGGCCCGACTCCCTACTCATACAACATGTCTCCAATATCCACAAAGTTATCGTGACAGTTTTGCACCGAAAACACTTCAAAGTTGTCGGATTCTAGTGCGATGACCATAGAAGGAAACCAAAAGCTTGATTTCAAGTTCTGACCGTAGGATCTCAATTAAGACTTATTAAAAAATATGTTTACAATATTTCAAAAACTTTGACCGCACAGATTGAAAGATTATAGTGTGTGAAGTGAAGCAAATGGTTCATTTACTTCACTGTGTTTAGTGGATCAGCAGACTTTGACTTTACCTGGTGTCAAAATTTTGAACTACATAAGGTCTAAATCCACTACCTTAAGCATGATGTGTTTTTAGACCTTATGTAGTGGATTTAGCACAAGAAACAAAAGCATGATGTGTTTTAGTTCCTTAGACAACAATTTTTTGAGGTAGAGAACAGGTGTAGCGTATTCAAAATAGCTGTGGAAGTAGTGGAGGTTCAAAATTTGCCAATTCAAACTTTTATTTCTTGTGAACTTAATGTGTTTTTGATTACTAATCCGAATGGTCAATAAGAAGGTTTACACCACATATTATTGTGGAGAAAATAAAATGTAAAAAATACAAAGATATGTAGGTTTTATGTGAAAATTAATAAGATCTTTTGGTACCTTGCCCGACAATGAGTGACAATGTGTGAAAATGTTTGACTTGGGTTGGTATGCTATTTTTCAATAAAGAGAAGACTTGTTTTTTCAAGGGAACGGTGAAAAACATCGTTTCTCATGAGGTTTTCCATGACATTGTCATGTACATTCTTCTAAATATTTACACCTGAATCAGGTGGATAGAAAAGTTAAAAGTTTGATTCAAACTTTGCATGTTTAGAGTTCATGCACGCTTTGGCAATGTCCCCTTCCATCCAATTGTATTCTTTTGGTGTCCATCATCATACTATTATTTCAAATGAGATTTCAAATGAGACACCTTACATGTCTTATAATGAATATCGCCATATATAACAAATTTGAAAACACAACCAACACTAACACACAAAAAACATGCATGAGATCGAATGTGATGAACATATTCTCTAGCCATAATCTACCTCCAAAGTTTAGTCCCTAAAATGTTATTTTTAAATACACTCCAAAATGTCAAATTTTCAAAACTTTTGTAATAATTTTTTTGCTTACATTCTAGATGAAAACGCACCTAAAAAGCCCAAATCCGAAGTTGGAATTCCAAAAAAATGAATATTTTGGAAGTTATCAACTCGCTGTTAAGTTAATTCTACCAAAAAAATAGTTTCATCCACTGTGGATGAAATTCTATACAGCGGAAGAAAAATCACGCAACGGATGAAAATTTCCGCAACGGATGAAAAACAACGCAACGAATGAAAAACAGGATGTGAATGAAAAAAACAAACTGCGGATGAAAATCAGACTGCGGATGGAATTTTTGCAGCAGATGGAAATATTCGCAGCGGATGAAAATTAGACTGCAGATGAAATATTGAAATACAAATTATAATATTAAACTACATTAGAATGGTTGGACTAATGTGTTGCAAAGCAAGCGCCAACCGCTAGTTTGCATCTATAGAAGTTTAGTAGTGGTTCGCGCTTGTTTTGCAACGCATTATAACAACCATTTTAATGAATTTTCTATATTACCAAATATTAAGAAAAAGATTCATTTCAAAATTACTTAAAAAAAATTGGAAGAGTAGAGAGGGAGCGGGTTACAAACATTAAGTGTTTCTTAATAGTGTTCGTGATGATTCTTAACAGTTAGCCATAGTCATTCGCGGACGATTTTTCTTCTGGAGACTGTTTTTTCGTCCAGGGACTGTTTTTTCAACCACGGACTACTTTTCCATCCTTTGACTATTTTCATTTGCAGTGGATGAAACTGTAATTTGGCCAGATTATATTAATAGTGGATATCAGCTCTCTAAGTAGGGTTTTGATTTAGTAGAAAAAATAAATTGCGTCGAAGGTTTTCCAAAAACCACATTCTTGTGAATGTTTATAAAGCATTTTAAGGAAGTTCAATGCCTAATTCTGTAGGTAGATTGCTACGGCATATTTACTTGGTCATCTAGAACCATAAAAATTTTAAGCAGTGAAGTATATGCAATCATAAATACAAACATGCATACATTAAAATGTAGAGGCATTCAAATATAAATAGCAAAAATGCTTATAGGAAGATTTTGTTGTATTCATTGATATTATATAATGTATTTGGTCTACTATTTTGTGTACTGTATGGAGTAATTTCCACACACTAAAATATCCTTAGAGAAGAACTTATGGCCATACACAAAACACTACAAATCATCACAATACAATACAACAACAAACCCGCACACATATTCACTAACTATATCAATGTACTTTATCTACTAAACATCCAAATAACAAACCCTTAGATCCTCTACAATAGCCATCTCGACCAAACTATTTTAATGTCGTTGGTCCACATGTTACAAAAGTGAACACATATAACAACCCTTCACAAAATTCTGCTCATGCAAATATCGATGGAAACGAACAAGCAAATAATCTTGGAAAAGAGGTCCGCAAAAAAACGCATGAAAATGCCAAAGACTCGTACGAACATGCACATGCTACCCCATACTACTTCCAAAAAGAAGATTGGCCTCCTAAAGAGGATACCCCCGATTAAGGTTTCGGTTTTATTCTTGAACAAATATCTCAAGAAACAAGACCTCTATAACAACCTTGACACAATCGAAAAAAACTTCTCTAATATAGAATAATGGGTTGGCAACAACAAAACAGACTATGGACTCTCTACAAATTCTTAGAAGAATCCCATCATCTTGAACTCACAAATAACATGCGGCATCAAATTCCGTAATAGTCGATATGTGGGAAACGCCCGAAAACAACTCTTATTTGGAATAGAAAAATTCCCATTTGTAACATGCCCCACATGCACTTTCTCAGACCCCGACAAATGGCTCCATGTTCTACTCAAAATGCCAAAACCATCACATACACTCCTTAATTGTCAAAAGACATAACAAAGCGGTATGGGAAATTTGAAAACTATTTACCTCCCATAACAAATCACGATGATTTATCCTCATGAATGCCGGCACCTTTAATAACAAGTTACAACCCACAAGGAAGTACAGTCCCCATTGGCTACTCCCGAGTCCCATGTACATGCACAACTTAGCGTTGTCCCTGTAACGTTAGACTCAAAGCCGACATACTTTGCATTCGGAGCCTACCATACAATGACCCTGCACCCGACCACATTAACCACGAGTATACCATTCAATTCATCGACTTCACATATTGTAATGATAAATTCTCCCCGGAAACAATTGAAAACAAAATAAATGAATACCAACCCAGCAACCCCTTATTAATGACATCGTTGCCCTCGGATGGAAAATGGACTTGCTTGTTGTAATCACTGCCGGTGCTTGTGCCACCACCTTTATCTCATCTATAAATATCCGATGAGTTACCTTTAAAATCTCCATCGAAATAATTTCACACATTTTCAATATTATTAACACCGTTGCCATTCAACAGGCCATGTCCATTCTACTACACCAACGCAAAATTGAAAACAAACCAAGCCCTCCCCGACACGATGTCTGGTGGGCATGGTCTTAGTGATGGAACGAACTGACCCTTTATTCACAATGGCCCCTTCGCGGACCGGCGTTCCTCTTCTTGCTTTAACTTTTGGGTGAGAAATACTCAAGAAACTTTGGAGGTACAAGTTGTAAAAAGAAATTTGTTGAACATGTAATGATATGAAATACTCTTGAACTTATATGAGGTGAATGAAAAGTTGGAATGTATAAAAACTTATCATTCCACACATCCACTTATACTAAAAAATTATCAATAAAATTCATTTGGAAACGCGTAACATGCATTGTACATTCATCATCCACATTGACATGGTTGCAACCTAGAAATATTTAATAAACATCAATTTGAAGATCTTTAAAAATGACCCTCTAAATTTACAAAATAGTCAACATTATTCTCGCAGGAAGACATTATCCACATGGAATACATTACACAAAGACCATGTATGATTAATCGGAATCTGAGTGAGTATCACATCTTTGACTTGGCCCAGCGCCACTTGAGTACGGCCCGCTTGAATAAATATCATACAAGTTATTGTACTGCCTATTCATGTAGCAAGATTCATCTTCAAGCCTGCGGATGTGCTCGTTCTCGCTCTGTATTGTGGCTTCATGCATTTGTCTCTCAAACTCGACATCTTCATTCTGACGAGGTGGAAATGTTGATGGAGTCGTGTTGTCCCTCCCATCTAAACTCCGGCCATATCCATCGTAAGCATGGCCATATCCGTCATAATAGACGTGTGCAGAGCTTGGGGTGTCGTGCTCTTCCTCTTTTTCGGGGGAATTACGACTAGACTTGTACGTATCCCTTGGATGCGTTGGCGTATAGCTCTGAGGGGTGTTGGTCCCTGTACCACATTGGCCGCCATTGTAGTAATGGCTGCCACTCCCCCCACCAAATGATACAGGCGAGGAACCCATATCATTGCCACGGTTGTAGTCGTTGTAGTTATGGCCCCTATACTCTTGTGGAGGTGTCCGTAGTTGTTGGGGGCCATCGGGATCGTCCCCGGATCTTCGGTTTGTCCAACGTGGCCAACAATCACTCGGTTGATTCCAGGTGGTTGGTATAAAATGGGCGGTTCGATCCATCACGCTGACATTACGACCCGCCACGGTGCGCCAGTCCACATCCTTGTGTAGGACAATTTCCGCCCAAACCATGGCCATGTTTGAATACAACATGATCTCCGACCTTGAATTGCGCACACCCACCGCAGCAGTGACCTCATGATATCGATGGCGGAAATGGTCGCTCTGACAACTGCTCGCTAGACCTTCGCACCGCGGCCCCGATATCCTCGCTTGTGCCCTGGGCCACAACTTCATGAGGTGCTTCATCTTCACGTCCCTCTTGCACATGGTGCAAGTCCACAGCCTCTCTTCCTCATCCTGCCATCTGTACTCCACAACAACATCCGGATCGTCCGTTGCGTCCCAATCCATCTCAGGGGCTTTTCCCTTTGGAGCAACGGGCCGGTTAGACCTTGGCATCTTCCCTAACTAGAATGAACAATGAAATGCATGAATGGGAATTAAATGAATTAAAAAATAATGAGCCACTCGAGGGGGCGCAAGCGATTTGGCAGAATATGCCAAAGCGACCAGCTCGCCCAGTAAACTATGGGAGAATGGTTGGCCGTTCGCCTTTTATACAGACCGCGGATGGCGGACAGCCTCGGGCGTCTCGCTCGATCGGACGGCCACGATGCTGCCACGGACGGTCGCGGCCGTCTGATTGGTCGCTACCGTCCGATCGGTCGCGGCCGTCCGATCGGATCCGTTCGCAAAGTCCGTCTGCGGCCGTCTGCGACCGACTCTGATCGGTCGGCCTCCCCTCTTCGCTCCTCCACTTCCTTTCGCTCTTTCCCCTCCCATTTCTCTCCCCTCTCAACTCCCTTCCCTTGTCTTCCACTTCCTTTTCTGGGACAGTTGACTTTGCACGTGCAATCCAAATCTGGAGATCCAGTCACGTGCATTAATGGTCGGAAGAATGTCGGGAAGATTTTATGGGCATTCGCGAGGATATTCCATTGTGCGCGTGGAAGCACAAATTTATACAATTTTTTAATAATGGTTCCACTTAAAATATCTTACATAACATGTAAGAGATGCTCGTTTCCTTTTTCTATGTTTGACTCACCAGGAGGAAATTGGAATGGCCCACGGGCACAATGTTCCAAGGGCCAAGGGTACATTGCCCACGACATAGGCATAACTTTGTATGGGAGGATTTCTTGCCTCTACATGACTAAACCTCCTTCGCGGCGAGTTTTTAATTTTAGGCAGGATTCTAGATTGCGAATATGAAGGAACAACTTTCGAAAATTTTATGTTATTTTGACCTTGGGAAGAGCTATTTGAATGTATTAATTTAATTTTTTTTTGGATTTGTGGTTTCAAATTTAGTACCACCCATAGTCAAAAATGGGGAGCACGGGCATCTAAAATCCTTTTATAGAATTGTCTATTGACATTCACTCATTGAGGTTTTTCATACTCATCTCAAATATTTTTTTCTTTAAAGATTTCCCAAAAAAATGATTGTCTTGATTGTAAATTCGCATTTTATTTGAAGTAAAATAATTTCACCATTTTATGTGCAATGTGCAACAAAACTTCTTCTTTTCAAGTTTTCCTCAATAAAACTTACAAATTTTTATGTTTTTTTCACTTCTTCTTTTGTTCTCCTAAAAGATGTGATGTACACCCTTTTATTGGCCAATTGGAATATGGATAAGCATTCGAAAAGATATTTGCTTCACAAGTGATTGTAACGTGAATTGGCCATTCTTGAACGTCCACATGTTGTTGATTTTTTTTGAAGATGCTACACCCCTCTTTTACCTCTTGAAATTGGTGTATTGGGTATCAACATGATGCCTAACGTTTAAGACAATGGTAAAAGATTTGGAACTTTTGTACTTCAAACATTACTTAGACACTATAATCTATCGATTTGTGCAATAGTTTGCAACTAATACAGTATGGTGTGTTCATATATTTGGTTACTATCGACTGCACGGATAGTTAAATCATGGGGTTTACATTTAAACAACAACTCATTCTCTTCCCTGCGTTGATCCATATTCATGAGACACTGAGACTTTGACAACACTTTGTATCATATTTATGTTATATGCAAGGTCTAAATATATTATCCTTGTTTGAAACTCTAAAGGATCATGGCCAATTTAGCTAAAAAATTAGTCCAAAACCGTCACATCGAAAAAGAGGCATAGCAATCACATTTTTCAAGTGATCTTTAGAATTTAAATCATAAGATCCTAAAGTAGACTTCGATATGAACACACCATGCTCTTATGGTTGCAATCCACTGCATGGATTGATAGATTATAGTGTGTAAAGTAAAAAAAATGTTCATTTTCTTCCATCGTTGACTGGTATTCTAGACTTTGATTTTGCTTTTTATAAACCCTGATCCAATCCAAAAGTTTGTAATTTTATATTGTTATGTGAAGCTTGATGTTAATTCCATATACACCAATTTGTAGAGGTAAGAAACGGGAGTAGCATATTCAAACAAATTTGTGCAAGGAGTGGAGGTTCAAACATGGCCAATTCACATTTCACTTTTTTGTGCACCCGGCATCTTTTAGAATGTTTATCCAAACGATCAATGAGAAGGTTTATAACACATCTTGTACAAGAGAAAACAAGATGTTTAAAATTTAATAAGGTGTACATTTATAATTGTCCCTCTCTCTCTCTGGTTCTCTTTTCCTTCTAGTTTACTTGACAGTTTAATTTTTATTTGATTGTCCTCTCTTCCTTTTGTCTTTCAAAAATAAAATAGGGATGTTCCTTCCCAGACTCATGCCTTCTAAATTACTTAATATCTAAATCGATAATTGTCCCTAAAACCTAAACCCTCTTCCTTCCCTTCTAATTTACTGAAGACTTCAAATATTATTGTCCATCTCTCGTTCTTGCCTCCCTTTTTTTTGTTTTTTGAAGAACCTTCTCTATTTTTATTTATAATTATTTGCATTCTTCTCCACTCCTTCCAATAATAAGAAGATGGAATTATTTTGCCTTGGATCATCTTCTTTTAATTTAACTAGGATCTTCTTGAACGGATGTCCATCTCTTCCGTCTCCACTCACTCTATCTAAATTAAATGAGATCTACATTTTAAATGTCCCTCTCTCTCCCTCCCTCCTCTTTCCGTTTTAGTTCAGATCTGAAATTTTGTAGATTGTCACTCTCTTCCTTTTGTCCTCTTCATTTATTTATTAGTTTTGTATTTCTTCGGTTTTTTTAAATTCATCCCAACTCCTTTAACCCCTAATGGTCTAAGCGATTTTAGATTAATCTCTACTTTGTTGATTAATAACTACGAAGAAGAACTTATTAAAATTGTAACTATAGGATTTCCTTCTAAACTGATATGAGATAATGTGGTCAAAATTTTGTGAATTCTGATTGTACGGATTGAAAGCTAATTGCTTGTTAACGTATGCATTTCTGTACCATGGAGACACTTGGGCTTACAGGGGTTACATTGGCAAAAAGAAATGAAAGCCTTTGTGCCTATTGTTAAACTGAAAGTCAACTTAGAAACGATGAGTAGATTCTATATTCGCATAAGGTAAAATGAACTTAAGTGCCTGTATTCGCTCAAAGTAAGGTGAGCTTGTAGTTTACTTTACCTTCTACGATGGGAGGAAAGTATAATGTATATAAGACAACTCTCCCACGAAGTTGAAAAAGCTTCTCCCTAGCTAATATATTTCAAATATATTTGTGTTATTTGTTGTCTCTCCCTCTTATATCTTGGTTTCCTTAGTGTATGTAGCTCTATTATCTTACGGTATATAGGTCCGTCTTAACTCCTAAAGAATCAAGTGTCAAAAGTGGGCTTTTTGAATGTTTGGTGAGGTTTCTACGGTGTGAATTTCCAACATTCTTCTTTGAAATTTTTACTATAGAAAGGCCGCACCAATACCTTAGTTGGAAAACAACTTTTTCTTAAATTGGACATTTGACGAAAAAATTATAGGGTTTTGAATTTCCAATTGGGAGAGCGGGCACCTTGGGAACATGGAAACACTTTTGCTACGACACTCTATTGAAACTGAGATTTTCAATACTCGCAAGTAATATTGCTTCCCTTGATATTGTAAAAAAACAAGTCTTGTCTTTACTAAAAAATAGCATACCAACCCAAGTCAAATATTTTCACACATTGTCACTCATTGTTGGGCAAGGTACAAAATATAAATTCTTCTTTTCGAGATAAAATGTAGAGATCTTTATAATTTTCACGTTTTATTTTTTCCACAACAACATCTGCTCTAAGCCTTCCTATTTACCATTCAGATTATCAATCAAAAACATATTTATCTCACAAAAAATTAAAGTGTGAATTGGAAAATTTTGAACCTCCAATACTTGTACATTTGTTTTGAATATGCTACACACGTCCTTTACCTCTAAAAATTGGCGTATCACAAACTATCATCATGTTTAACAAGATGGTAATGGATTTAGACCTTGTGTAGTGCAAAAATTTGACAACAAGTGGGTCAAAGATTGGTGATCCATTGAGTAGAGGTAAAAAAATGAACCATTTGCTTGACTTCAAACATTATAAACTTTCAAACCGTGTGTTCAAAGTTTATGAAATTTTGTGAGTACATTACTTAGTAAGTCTTAATTGAAATCTTCCGATCAAAACTAAATATTGAAGTTCTTGTTTCCTTCTTTGTTCATTTCACTATAATCCAATACTTTTGAAGTGTTTTTGGTGGAAAACTGTCACGATACTTCGAGATTAACACCTTACATTACTTTTAAGGAAGGAAAAAATAAAGGAGAAAAAATGGTGAAAAGAAGGAAAAAAAGGAAAAAAAAACAAAAAAAAAACAATCCGAGGAGGCTGGCGGACGTGAGCCAGGTGGACGGCCTGCCGGCGTGGTCGGCTAGGCTCGGCCAACGGCCGGTTCGGACGGCCGCCCGGTTAGGTTAGGCGGCCGTCCACATATACATGCGGACGGCCACTTATTTTTTCCTCACTTCCTATCCTCTCATGCCGAGTCGGATGTGCTGCAGTTACAATTTTTTGTACTTGTTGCTTTTACTAGGTAAGGAGACGAGGGTCCTTTTATTGTGACTGGATAAACCGTTTCATAATTTCCGGAACCATTCACTTACGAATTAATACCGGAGTGTCCGCGTTTGTTTTTTTAAAAACAAGTGTTATCATGGCGACAGAGAAGGGGATCGTGGGGGAGGATGTGAGTGAAATTGGAACGGGAGGGTCGAAGAAACGGTTCAAACAAAAAGGTGCTACTCATGATCTACGGTGGGAGATTTTGGACAACGAAGGCATTCAAGTGGAGGAAGGTTGGGAGGCTGAAATGGAGGATTACTCGGTATCCAAGACATGCAAGAAATACGTGAAGATGTACCACATCGATAAACTTTGGCCAAGAGATTGCCACATAAGTCATACAACTTACTTTGCTTGCAAGCCGTGGATGTGCAAAGATGACCAGTTCATTTATCTTGCGGAGGAGGTTTGGCGGGGTTTGTTTGGGAATCGCCCAAGAAGCAAAGGGTTTTTCGATTACAGCCTACTATCAATGGTATACACCGAGGTCGTGTTGAAACGAAAGGTGGATTGGAGCACGTTTCCGACTACTACACAATATCCGCTTAGGATTGGGCAAAATCAGAAGCATATTATTGATTTATTCAATCTTGAATCGACCTTGACCAAGGCTATTTTGGAGGAGTTGAAGAAAAAGCCTTGTCAGATGAGCGCGGTGGATACCATGCCAAAAATACAAGCATTGGTGGAGGAGGTTGCCGTTGTGATGGAGTCTGACAAACATTTGGACATTGTGGTCGACAAGATATTGTCAACCACAATCCCCAAAGAGACTTTGGAGGTAACGACGGTAGAAGATCCTGTACAATTAGATATTCCGAATATTGTGATTGTAGGAGGTGAAGACAAGGGTAATGCCAAATAAGGGGGGGAGAATACGGATGGAGAAGAAACCGTTGTTCCAAACGCTCAAACTTTGGAAGGCATGGGACTAGAGATAATGGATGTTGGACCAAACACTTCAACGCAGGGAATATTAGAATCAACTTCCAATGACCCGATGATTGACAAGGGTACTTTGATTTCCGACATTGAAGAAATGCTTTAA
Organism: Bryoerythrophyllum caledonicum; assembly: GCA_963971425.1. NCBI lineage: Eukaryota > Viridiplantae > Streptophyta > Bryopsida > Pottiales > Pottiaceae > Bryoerythrophyllum > Bryoerythrophyllum caledonicum. Next base: position 35,021,306 of record OZ020514.1, on the reverse strand, counting down.
ACCATGCCAAAGAAGGATAAGTTCAAAGACTTGCTCAACTTCACTGTTAAGTGGACTGAAGCGTGCGTTGAAGCAAAGGAATTGAGTGATCCAGTCGATCTGCGAAGTGATTCGAGGGAATGGGCCGAAATACATGAAGTATTGGGAGTGGCTTATGACTTGAAGAACGTGGCCGAAACTCTTGCAGCAATGACTCCTTCTCTTCTAAAAATGGCTCATGCGTTTTCAAGTATCACTCCGTATGTGCTACGAGGCGCTAATGGCTTCGATACATTGGCTTCCTGTATACTGCCAATGTTACGAGAAAGGGTCGCGCTAACTCAGAAAGTGACGGATATGGAGGAGGAGGCCTATAAAAGTGAAATCTTCACTAGAGACCTTAAATGGGAATTGGAAGGGAACAAGCGACAACTGGAGGCCAGTAGGAGACTTCTTAACAGGATGTCGGAGAAGATGAATGCGCAGGTGCCTGAGGTGGATGTGGTGGTCATTGTTGACAGCGACGGAACTTTGGACGATCTTGCTCTTTCCAAGTTTGTAGGGAATGATGTAGAGGATGCCATTCCGGTCAAATGTAGCAGAATCGTCAGGCCTTCTTCTGTTCAATTGGCAGTACCAGCTAGGAGTAGCCAAGTACGGCCAGAAGCGCCTAGAAAAGGGAAGGCAATAATGGAATGTGAGGGGGAGATGGAATCGATGTCACAGAAGTTGGAGGTGGCAAATAAGGAGAGGAATGAGGCACGAGCGGAACTAGAGACACTGCGGAGGACATTGAGATCAGTGGACGACACACCATGGAATAAGAACACAATGCCTTGGTTGGGTTGGGTTCATTGCCTTCAGGATAGGGAGACCATGGTCTCGAAAGCACAACATGATCTCAAGAAATTTGCCGCCGAATCACAAGAATCATGTGAACTTGTGGATACCTCATTGGAGAGATTGAAGAAATTCGTTGGACAAGGTGGACATGAGTCCACGAAGGTTACTATTTGGGGTGATGTACCGGAGATGACGGATCGCACAAACTATCATCGGAAGAGAAAGAGCCATGGTATTGACTGGGCTTTAGAAGTGAAGGAAGGATGGGTGCCCTACAATACCTTCTCATCACATTTTGTAGAATCGGAGCGAAGAGTAATCCATACTTACGACCCTATCCCGGCATTCCTCAATGTCAAATGCAGCTTGTGCCAAGATCATTTCGGTCCGGAGGGAGCGTATACGTTGGGCCAATGTGGCCATAACTTTCAAATTACTTGCATTTCCGCAAGTTTTATGATACAATCGGCGTGTGTTATGTGTCGCTCTCCAATTAGCACAAGATTCTACAAAGTGATGGAGATAAGAGATGTTATGCCACCAGGGCACGAGTTCAACCGATGGAATCTCCCCTTGAATCAACTTCCGAAAAAATCCCTGAACTATCGTGAGTAGGGAAAACCACTTATGTGGAATAGTGAGTTTTCTTGTCACCAACTATACGAGGAGTATGGAATGGAAATTGATCCATTATTTTGGATGACGCAAGACTATGAGGTGGAGATACGGGCGCGAGAGATTGAAGATGGCGAGCAACAAGAGTTGTTTTGCCGCAACTATGGGGGGCATTGGAGCACTGAGCACAAGCGTTTCTTCCGATTTCCTGCAAAGAGAGCTGAGAAGGCAGAAGATGGTGTATGGCATGAGGTAAACGATGGCATTGAGTTGAGAGATGAGTACAAGAAGTACAATCGTACTTTGGTGGCAAGAGCCCTCGTCCTTGCAAATTTGGAAGAGGCCGTAAAGCTACGGAGTTCAACGGAAGAGGATTCTTTTAAAGATGTAGAATATTCTTATTGGGATGCGGTGCAAGCATTTGATCGGAGGATCGGGAACATCATTGGCTATTGGCGAAACATGCTACAGAAACCGGAAGGAAAATTATTGGTGTCATTTCCAGAGAATGACGCTTTTGTGAACAATGTGGTGGAACGAATAAATAAGGCCATGGAAATCTTTGCGGCGAAGAAGGTGGATCATGGCGGGAAGCGGAAGAGGGATGATGGCAATGACAGCGACGATAGTTGGTGGTCGGAGATGCATAGGAAAATTGTAGCCGTGGATCGAGAGTACGAAGAGGGGGGGGAGGATTGCTAGGCTAAGCCAAAGACCGTCGACTTGTAGTAACACTCGAACGGATCATACTGACGAGCCTTCTTCTTCAAGGCAATAGAATGGGGTAGATCAATGTAAAGCTCAGCGTAGTTGTTGTTTCAGGAATGGTGTGGCAAGAAGTTGGAAGCATGCCGTGGTGGAGCATACTTTTTGAAATAAAGGTTTACAATTTGTAAGATATATTGTCAACTTGTCAATTCTTTAATTGTATGATGGTGTTAGAAATGTTGTGGTTCATCAGGTAGATGCAAAGCAGTGAAATGAATAGAAGTTTGCAAACTCGAATTACATTCTGCATACAACAAGAATGTCATGTTTAAATCATTTTGTATGGGATGACTAAATCCATACACAAAACACAAGACAATAGAATAGCAAAAGAGATGGATATAAAACTTGTGCATATATGAAAAAACTTTATTGATATTCGGAATAAATCCAAGAATCAATTGAGACAAGAGAAGCTTTCAATGCATACGCAGAACAACTATAAAGTACCCTAAACTCGAACTACACTATTTACAAACAAAATAAGTGCGGTGAACGCATACTACGTAAATGGCCCAAATTTTCCTACTCATTCACGTCAGTAGGAAGTTCGTAATTGTTGTCTCCTTTGATTTTAGCTCCACTGCTGTATTTAACTATTTCTGGACTTTGCAAAGTCCAAAAATAAGGAAGAAGGATTTCAGTGTAGGAGAATAGTGGCACCAAAGAGATTGAAAGGGATTCACATAAAATTAATCTTAATCATTCAGTCGGATATCTCCGGATGATTTCAGTCAGACGATACAAATTGATTACAGTGATAGAACCTTGCTCAAGGCGAAGTACGGTATTATCGACAGAAATCCTACTGACTCAATTTTCTTCCTAGGGAGTACTAAAGGTTTGCTTTGAGCAGGTGATTATAGAGCAGGAGGCATTGACATGTCATGGATGCCGTTAAAATAGGCGGAGATATCCGGTCGAAAGCAAGGAAATCATAAAACATTTGTTCATTTTTCAAAAATGAAATTGTTTTTTCGGAAGGGAGTCCTTTTACAACACCATCACATACTTGATCAACTCTATGAGACAACAATGACTGGTCTCAGTGAAACTCCTGGATGAAAGACCAATACCTATCCTAGCACTACCTCTGAAGACTTCTAAAGATCTTTCCAATGCACCGGCGCGTACATGTCCGAATCAACATCAGACCCTGTGTCACAACCAGTTTGAAATGGGCTGCAGCCGCCCTCCAAAGAAGATTCTTCCTCGTCTTCATACCATGGATCGTCCTCCTCCTCTTCTTCAATCGAAGCACCTCCGAAGACATCTTCATTACGGTCGACCTCGTTCTCGTCCTCCGCTTCATAGTCGTTGTCGTCCTCCTCTTCTTGAACATACTTGTTCTTAGCATCCTCCTCCAATTCGTCCTGAACACGCCGATTGGAACCTATCGCCCTTGTGTACCCGACTTGAAAGCGAAGCACTCGTCCCTTCTTCGAACCCTGAGCGTTGCTCACCATCCTTCGTGAAACTCTCATGTCTACCAAATCAGACTCTTCCCTCTCCCTCTTCCTACTTGCGAAAGCCATCTCCTCTCTCTCAACCCTGGCTATGGACTAACAAAACTAACAAGTTGAAAGACAAAACATATGAATTGGTGCACACCTGAACCCTCTCTTATACTATCCTCCCTACCCACCCATTAATAACAGTTCTCGAGCGTAGGTAAAGGAAGAGTCATTGATTTAAGTCGCCATAACACCGAGACTGATAGAAATAAAGGTAGATTCCACAGACACAAATGACCAACATGGTAGGCCACGCATCAAGCGTGCTATCGTAACGTGATGTGGGAAGTACAATCTCCACCGCCAACCATTAGCATCACTTCAATGATAAGAAGGTCCTCGTACAACTGATATGAAGTGTGTAATTGACCGCGTATTTTCAACTTAGTTGTGGCATGTCATAAATCTAAGAAGAAACCAGCCACGCAAATAACCAAAAGGTCTCTGATACATTGTTGAAAGTTCCATCGTAAGATAAAATGCAGTATCGTAGTCACAGAAGATCTCCGGATTTGATTCAATACTATTCAGAACACTTAGGTAAGCTCAAAATTGGGAAATGTGGATCCCATTGTTGAGAATGGGGGATGTGAATCTCATATCCGGAGATCTCTGGCTAGATCTCACCGACTTAAACATGGCAATGTATGAACATCCTTACGTCCACAAAATATAACTTCCATAGCCGGAGATCTCCGGTAAGCTTTCGGAGAGACGTGAGGGTCCAAATATATATCGCAGGCATAATCCAGTCAGCAGTAATTTTGTCACTCCTCAATGTACTCAAATTACAGTGAATGGAAGAGCACACTTTTGGTCCTCTTCACAATGACTGGCGAGAGCTGAAAGGAGGGATGTCGAACTCGAGCCTAGATAATAATCGCCTCCGCTGCTCTTCCGTGTGGACGTAGCAACTCTACGAGATTTTTCACAAAGAGAATTTCACGAAACTGAATTATACATAGAAAGACTGATCAACGTATCAGGGATCAGCGGCATTCGCTTTCTCTAAGTTCACAAGTGCTGCTTCTTTCATTTTCCGTGGAATGGACCTCGTAAGTTGGTTAACTTTGCTTAACCAGGTCGCAAACAACACGGAACTCACATGACACCAAACATGCTTCTCTTGGTCCGCAATCCAAGTGGCTTCCCAACAGTCCTGGTACTTCCTCTTCAGATTTTTCTGCTTGTTATCAGGCTCCCAATACTTAACGAGGAATTTCCCGTAGTTGACATTACCATCTTCCCTGACGACCTCCGAAACTGCTCTTCCCTGCCAGACAGGATAGATGTCAGGATCACTAGGTCTTACTAAAACCCAGGAACCATGACGAATGTCACGCCAAGGATTAAAAGTGGACTTGGGGGCTTCATTAGCGGGTCCGCAATAAGGCTCAAGAACCTCATCCTCGGGAGTGACATCCTCTGGTTGTGGAAGCAATCCTAGCAGATTTTCACCTCCCACATGAGGGCCTCTCTGATCATGGGCAGGCCACAATCCCTCTTCGAATTCGGAAGGCGTTTGGGAAGTGGCTTGTCTAGCTCGTCGATGACATCCTTCCAGTACTGCAAGTATGGGCGGATGGAGTCCACGTACCCTGCGCACTTAGTCATTCCGGACGCCCAGTAGTCAACGTACTTTCGAAGCCCCGTCTTTATAAAGTTTTTGTTCTCCGTCGCTTTCCTGGCCTTGTCTCTGGCAACATCTTGGTTTCCAACAGGGCTCTGCTCCTCATTACCCCATATAGGCTTGAAAAGAACGGGTGTGAGTGGCCAAAGTGGGCCCTCACTCTTTTTTCCTTGTTTTTTCGAGTTTTTGATAGTATTGACCCAATTTTAGTTAAAGTAGTAGTCAATCCACCTATTAGAGTCAAAGTCCTAGATTAATAGGCCTAGTGCCATGATGGGACACTAAGTTCCCTATTTTTTCCTCCTCCCTACTAATATGCTTGAAAGTGTAGTGGAAGTGGAGTGGGAATGAAGAGAAAGATAAAAAAGGGAAAGAAAGGTCCTTGGAAAATGACTAAAAATTGAGAAATGGGACAAAAATTATGGAAAAAATTGAGAGAGTGTCTCCTAGCAGGTAGAAGTAGTGGTAAAATTTCTAGAATTTTCCGAGTTGAATTGCTATTTATTTCTAGGGTTTTGACTAGTGGATCGGCGGTTGACCGTTCGGGAAAAATACTTATTGAACTCCAAAAATGCTAGGGAAATTTAGGTAGACTAATTAGGGTGCTGGGAGTCCAGCTGTGTGGTTAGTTTTTTAAGTTATAAGTAAATTGCAAATCATCAGTAGATAGTAGTAGATCTAGGGTAATAGTCTTTAAAAGATCAAAAGGAAAAGAAAAAAAAAAAAGAGGAAGAAAAGAAAAGAAGGTGGTTGGGCGTGCTTCCCCATGCACATGCCACATGACAATTCTTGCCACCATGGAATTAATTTTAGGGAGGCTTGTCAGGAGCAAAGCGGCGAGTTAATGCTAGTAATAAACTAAAAACATGCAAAAACGGCTGTAAGTAGCCAATCCTGCACTTCTGTGAGAGGTCATGGGCTGCCTCATTTAAACTAAGCCAGTCTTGTCGGGGAAGAAAAACGAGAAAGACCAAAAGAAAAAGAAAAAAAAAGGGAGAAAGGAGAACCAGCCAGGCTGAGTCGCTGGCGAGAGAGCTGGAGTTCTCTGGATCTCCGGGGGCCGTTTTTTGAGGAGCGAGGAGGAGTTCCTGCGAGCAAGAGGGAGGGCTGGAGCTCTCGTTTTTTTGGGTTGGGTTTGTTTTTTTTTTGTGGTTGGTGGGTGTGCGCCCTGGGCGCGAGGGAGAGCTGGCCTCTCTGCGTTTTTTTTTTTTTTGGAGAAGAGGCTCCTACGCGAGCTGGAGGAAGCTCCTGCGAGCTGGAGGAGAGGCTCTTCCGGTTTTGGTGGTGAGCGCACCGGCTGCGCGCGAGGAGGTGTCTCCGTGTTGGTGGGTGCGAGCGCTCCTGGAGCCGGAGGGCGTGTGTGCGCGCGAGGTCTCGCTCTTCGTTTTTTTCTGGAAGCTGAAGCGCTCCGGTGTGAGAGGCTCCTGCGCGAGCTGGAGGGTGTACCTGCGCGAGGAGGTGGATCGGCGTGCGTGAGCGAGAAGCTCCTGCGAGCGGGGAGCTGTTTTCTCTTGGAAGACTCTGTTTTGGTGGTGCGCATCTGTGCGCGCGATCTGTGAAGGGTGAGCTGGTGAACTGAAATTCGGTGATGGAGTGCCGCGGAGGGTACGCACCTGCGTGCGCGAAGTAGGAGGTGGCGTGTGAATGTGAGTCTGGTGCGAATTGCTGGAGGTCGTCACTCGGTTGTCGTGGAGCTGCACGCGAGGTCTGGGGAGCTGGAGCTGTTGTGCGAGAGATCAAGAGCCGGCGCGCGCGGTGCTAGCTGGAGAGAAGGTGCTGGAGAGCTGCGAGGAATAGGTGTTAAAATTCCGGTGGCCGAATCTCATGCGGAAGCGCTGGCGAATTTTTGCCAGAATTAGGTATTTGGCCACAAGTTCCTTCAGAACTGAACCAGTTCGCAGCCCATTGACTCCGTCCTGTATGCATAAGTTCGTCTTGGTTCATAATGATGTGTTGAGATCGTTGGTGCATGGAAATTGCTTGTGATGGTGGTTTCTATGTCCTCGGCCTGCTGAATTCGGTTTTAAATGGTTCATTCCAGTTGGAAATGAGTTGCTGATCACTGTGAGAGGAATTTTTTTTGGATTCGGAGTCTCGAGTCAAGAGATAAGTGCTGTTGAAGTTGCTGCCACAAAACGGGATCTGGATCAGGCCTGATCAGCCGACCTAAACTCGAAAAATTAACCAAAAAATAAAATAAAATAAAATAAATAAAAAATAAAAAAAATATATATATATATAAATAAAAATAATAGTAATAATCATGATAATCAATAACCGTAACGATTAGATAACAAATAAGTAAATAATTACCTATACCTAATTAATTTATCCGGAGTTAAGTGTTTAAGTTCCAAGGAAGGGTCAATCGAGTCCACATGACTGGGTTAAAATAATAGTATTATTAAACTCTAAATATATAAATAGACATAACCAAGGATCCAGCCCCAGTAAATTAGAATATACAGATAAGCATCAGGAATGTTAAGTGGTGTAACATTAGGACCTTGTAGGTTTAAAAATTGATTCTCTTAGGGGGTCTATTTTTGGCCTTACATTTGGTGCGTCTGCCGGGAGGAGCTTTTTGTTGGTTTGTTGCTTGGAAGGTGTTTGTCTTGCCGCTGGATTGCTAAATTTAGGCTTTCTAGGGTTCTGAATTGTCTAATTCTGACCTAAATCGTGAGTTGAGTGGTTTTTGGCACATGTGGGGAGTGTAGTGCGCTATTGCTTGAGGTAAGTCGTTAAACCTATTTTAGTGCGTGTATTCCTGTATGAGGTGTGTTGTCCAAGTTGCAAGGGAGGTGGGGAGTTAGAAGGGTGTGTGGAATTCCCGACCTCCTAACACAAGCACATTGTGTTAGGCGGACCACCTTCTAACTCTTGTGCTTTGGTTGAGTAAGGGGGCTTAGGGGTGAAAGGTTGAGGCCCTCCCACGATTGCTTGAAAGTAATCAGTGAGCTTCTAAGCCAAAGAGGGAAGGTGCATGTGCCCGGGCATGGGACAAGGGCGCCCTTCCCTTCCCCCCCGAACTCGATCTACCACCAAGGTAAGAGCAACTTGCATACTTTCAATAGCCTTGGTTGTTGAATGGGATGAATGTTGCATACATGGAATGATATGCATGTTGAAGGGGTCGTGAGGAAGGAGCGCGGCATAAGGTGAGTATACAAACCTTCCTCACTACACCAAACCCTACACTAGACACTTAGGTTCGGCTAGGGATCGAACAGGGGATGTGAATTTGCAGCCAGGTACGTTCTTCCCTTCTTAATGAATGAATTATGATGAACCAATGAAGGATTTTTTGTACATGTTGGTGTCGTTTCTCTTAAGTTGGTGATGCCATCCCTTGGAGAGAAATTGGGGATACCTTGATACCAAGGAGAAACCTCCAGGTAGGTGGTCAGCCCAACTAAGAGTCTGTATCGTATGGGGCATAGTGGGTGTACCTCGTCCGGAGGTTAGCCCCACATGTAACCTTCTGTTTTGTTTACTTCCCAGCATGGGGGAGTTTGGGAGAAACTTGGAATCATTTTAAGTCAATTATTGGTGTTTACGAAATGTCTTCACATAGGTCTAGAAAACTAAGAACGGCAACTTAATCGTTAGATGAGCCCTGTGACTCGATCTGGAAGATGTTATAGACCGCTTCCCCTTCCCCTAATTTCTACTACTCCAACTTCATTTCCCAATCCTGAGACATTAGAAGGAGGTCCTAGTACAAGAACCAACTCGGGAGGCCCAAAAGACCGTACAACCGTTGAGGAATCAAGCTTTAGGTCTTCCTCCTCTCCTCACTCTTCCCCTCTTCCTAGTCCTGGTGACATGGAAGATCCAATTGTCAACCCACCCCTAAACCCCTTGGTTCAACCAAGGGGTTTGCCTATTGTAGTTCCTGAAGGGCTTCAAGCTGCCCCTATGCCCCCAAATCTTCCTAGTTTCAAGGGAACTAGGGATGAGGATCCCTCGATGCATGTGGAGCGGTTTATAGAGTTATTGACTACGTGTTTGATAACCGACAACCGTTACTACTTGGTGTGGTTTCCAACCACACTCAAGGAATCGGCTTACGAATGGTACCGCAATCATGCGGCATCCACCTTTCGTGATTGGGATGGCCTCATGAGGTCATTCTTGGAACAATACAGACCCGAAGTAGGCCAGAGTGCAGCCTTGACGGCCTTGGCAAGCTTTAGACAAGGGAAGGATGAGGATATTTCATCCTACATCCGTAGGTTTGAACAAGTTGTCACCCGGTTCGTGGGTGATTTGCTCACGGATGATACCTTGAGACACTTTTTCCTTCAAGGGTTTTATCTAGAGAAAACGATACGGGAAATCCTCCAGACAAGGCCCACCACCTTAGAGGAAGCTAAGGAGGCAGCTAGGACCGTGGCAGCGGTGGCAACAGAACACGAGAAACTATGGAGGAAGGAGAATGAGAGCATTCCTAGCTTTATTCCCATCCATGCCCGGGAGAAGTCAGACTTAGTTGAACCTCCACCTGGCCCAACAGTGTATTCTCCACCTGTGGTGAATACCATTCCTCTTAATGTCAGGCCCCCCGTTCCTCTACCCGCTCTTACATATGGACCCACTTGGCGTCACGAGATGAAGAAGGAGATTTACGACGCTCAGCAAGGGTTCCAAGACCAACTCCAACAACAATTGAGGGCAATGACAGATCAGATGGCTCTTCTACTCAGGAACCAGAACCCTAATGCCCTACCTCCTTAGATAGAGTCAGGTAGACATTCTTCCGGTATGTGGTGCACTTCGTGCGGCGAGAATGGTCACACCATGCAGTTTTGTACCACCTTCCCTCACCATTCAAACGTATACCAACCCCCACACCGGAATCAACAACTTAATTGTGGTCAAGGTCCGAGGCCCCAACCTCGTTGGGAGATCTGTCAATCTTGTGGGAGAAGACATCCACCTGGGAGTTGCTGGTTGGAGAATGGGGTAGTGTGTGGAAACTGCGGTGGTAATCATCCCACAATTAGATGTAGGGAGAAGGACAAGGTCATTCCTATGAGGCCCATGAGAGGGAATTTTGCCCAACAAGCCATGGATAACCAGAGAGGGGCTCGAAACCCTTCGAATGACAATAGTCTCCATCCTCCCAACATGTACTATGATTATAATAATCATCGTCAAAACCACCAACCTCCTCAGGGCTTGCAAACCCAACAAGGTTTTGTGCCTTTTGGCCAAAACCAGGCGCCCAACCAAGATGCCCGATTTGCATCTCCTTCTTCTTCTTCTCCCTCTACCACCGTCACATTGACAGAACTCGGGTCTCAAGGAGCTCCTCAAAGTTCTACCTCTTCTCAATCCCATTTTGTATCACATGAACCTGTCATTCCACATCAAGTGGCTCACCTTTCACTTCCCGTAAATGCGGTATTGACACGAGCCCAAAAGGCCAACCAACCCTTCGTAGCTCAGGAATCGGAGGTTAGCTTCGAGGACTCACCACACTTATCAGAGCTCAATGATGTAGTTCATGAAGCCTTGAAGTCCACGAGGAAGGCCAACCAGAAGGTGCCTCCAGTGAATCCGTTGATGTTAGATTCCACCCCTTCCGAAGGCGGTGAAGAACCCCAGAATCCCCACGCACCCGAGCCAACCTGGGAGGGTCCAACAATTCCTACTCAAGAAATAGGAATTAAAATCCCTTCATCCACCTCCACGTTTAGACCGTATGATCTTTGGGAGGACTTGAATAGGTTGAACGCCAACATTACCATTGCCCAGCTCATCCACTTGGCTCCCTTGGTACGGAAGGAGTTGAAGAAGAAGATTCCACTAGCCAAGAGGGTAAAGGTCAAGCCCAATCTAGCAGCTAGAGTGAGCTCTTCTAGGAAGCCTTCCAAAAAGGCATTTGAGGTTCGTGCGGTAGAAATTGAAGCCACTATCGTGGATAAGGTGGTGCCCAAGGTGTTGGTGGATGGTGGTAGTGGTGTAAACATCATGCCTCTTCACACCATGGAAAAGTTAGGGCTAGATATCACAGAGCCCTCACCTTATGTGATCAACATGGCCAACCAGATTCCAGAAGCACCAATAGGTCAAATTTCTGGGTGCAAGATGAACACAGGAGGGGAGGACTACACGGTCACCTTCCAAGTGCTTCGAATGCACTCGAACAAAAATTCCTTCCCCTTGCTTCTAGGGAGACCGTGGTTGAGGGCAGCCAACGCTAAGGTAGATTGGAGTGGTGAAAAACCTCACATCACCTATGGTGTCGGGTCGAATCTAACCAAGGTTTATATTCAACCTAGCTTCCCTAAGACCTTAGGATCTTCTAGCTCATCCTCAGAGGATGAAGACCACGTGCCACGCGGAGCTAGAAAGACAATCAAGGGGGTCAAGTTCGCGCTTCCAGAGGTAACAAAAACCACCACTCCTTCATTGAGTTGCCTGGGGCCTAGCCTATACGAATGGGAGGATGATGGAGAATTCTCTACTTGGTTGGCTGAGCACCCGCACACTGAGTCTGACCGATCCATGGATACGTTTTTCATGGAAGAACTTAGTGGTGATCCTCTCAAGGACATTGACTTAGCCATTCTCGTAGATGACCTACGTTACGAGGATGTTTGTGGTGTCACCTTAGATGGCACACAATTGTCCAATGTAGATCCTATCTTGGATGAAGAAGCCCTCATTTCTCCGTTGCACTTCAAATCCACTTCATCAGGAATACAAGTGGGAAGTGATCTATCCATCTATCCACCAATCCCCCATGACTGGTACAAGGGACCAACGGAACAACCTCATGCGAGTCCAAAAGATTGGCAAGAGATAGATGTATCGTTTGAGGGAGAAGGGCCGCGAATGATAAAGGTTGGGAGCCAACTCACAAGGAAAGGATTAGAGCCCTTTAGAGCCCTAGTCATGGAGTATCGCGATGTGTTCGCATGGTCTTATAGAGAACTCAAAGGCATCCCTCCAGAAGTGGTGCAACATCGAATTCCCTTAATTCCAGGCTCAGTGGCCATTCGCCAAAAGGAGCGACGAATGAATCCACAACTCCAACTTATAGTTAAAATGGAGTTGGAAAAACTCCTTCAAGCTGGATTTATCCGCCCAGTAGAGATTACCGACTGGGTTTCCCCCATGGTGCTAGTCAAGAAGAAAAATGGGAAGTTGAGAGTTTGCATAGACTATCGCAAACTTAACCAAGCCACGCAAAAGGACCACTTCCCTCTTCCTTTCATTAACACCATTTTGGAAGAAGTGGCTGGTCATGAACTTTACACCTTCATGGATGGTTATTCTGGTTATAACCAAATATCCATACACCCCGATGACTACCACAAAACAGCCTTTACCACTCCTTGGGGCACCTTTATCTATGTAGTCATGCCATTTGGATTGTGTAATGCACCATCCGCCTTCCAGCGGGCTATGACCCATGCCTTCTCTGATCTCCTACACACATCTATGACAGTGTTTATAGATGATTTTAGTACCCAATCATCAATTGAGGAACATTTGGCATGTGTTCGAGGAAGCTTCGAGCGGTGTAGAAGGACGGGCATCGCCCTTAATCCAGACAAGATCTTTTTAGCCGTTGAGAGGGGTGTCTTGTTGGGTTATGTGGTCTCCAAACATGGTAGGGAACCAGATCCGGAGAAGGTCAAGGTGATAGTTGAACTGCCTCCACCCACAGATGTTAAAGGAGTCCAAAGGACTCTTGGTCACATGGGATGGTATCGGGAATTAATTCCCGACTATGCGACAATTTCATTACCCATTAATCGGTTGCAGCAAAAGGCAGTAAAGTTTGAATGGACTCCAGAGTGCCAAGGGGCATTTGATATCCTTAAGACCAAGCTTAGCACCTTTCCAGTGTTAAAACCTCCAAACTGGAACTTGCCCTTTCATGTTTATTGCGATGCCTCCTCTATAGCGGTAGGGAGTGCATTATGCCAACCAACTGGAGAGAAGGAGAAGGACTACCCCGTGGCCTTTGCTAGTCGCCAGTTAAACCCGGCAGAAAAAAATTACACCACCACGGAACGAGAATGTCTAGCCATGGTGTTCTCTTTGAAGAAATTTCGCCACTATCTATTGCTAAATCGGGTGGTCTTCTTCGTAGACCACATGGCCATCAAATACTTGGTGAACAAAGCCGACCTTAGCGGTAGGATTGCTCGATGGGTACTCCTCTTGGAGGAGTTTGATTATACCGTGCAATACAAACCGGGTAGGAAACACTTGCAAGCGGATCACCTATCTAGACTATCTGGAGATCCAATTACCACGCCCATCGATGATAGCTTGGTAGATGAGAACCTCTTCCTGGTCTCTTCTTCTCCTATTTGGTACCAGAACATTGCGGAGTTCCTCAGAACCCAACAAATGCCGGACAACTTGGGGAAAAACGATCGTCGGAAGGTGCGCATTAATAGCCGCCACTTCGCCCTTGTAGGTGGCCGTCTCTATCGCCGAGGCATTGATGGCATTTTGCGGAGGTGTGTAGAAGCCACGGAGATTCCGGCTATTTTGGCTTCTTGTCATGATAGTGCATGCGGGGGGCATTTTTCTGGTACCTTGACAGGCCAGAAGGCCTTACGCACTGGTTACTATTGGCCTTCCATGTTTCGGGATGCCCACGGTTACACTCGACGTTGTGATGCTTGTCAACGTTATGCTAAAAATGATCTATGCATAGAGCTGCCACTTCAGGTCTCTCTTCCCCTCGTCCCATTCGAGAAGTGGGGAGTAGATTACATCGGAGAAATTCATCCCCATTCGAGTAGAGGGATGAAGCACATAGTGGTAGCGACAGACTATCTCACCAAATGGGCAGAAGCCAAAGCGGTAAAATCAAATGATGCCAAGAGTGCTGCTACGTTTTTGTTTGAGCAAGTGATAACCCGGTTTGGATGCCCTAAAATCCTCATTAGTGATCGAGGCAAACATTTCCTCAATGAGGTGTTTGAGGACTTGACCGATCGGTTCCAAATTGACCACCGTAAAACTACACCCTATCACCCTCAGACAAACGGGCACACTGAGAGGGTCAATCAAACCTTGGCCACGATCCTGAGGAAAACGGTCGTAGACTCGAAGAGAGATTGGGATGTTAATCTCCCCGCTGCGTTGTGGGCTTACCGAACAACGTACAAGGTGACCACCCAAGCCACTCCGTTTTCATTAGTCTATGGTGTAGAGGCTGTACTTCCCATAGAGTTTGAAGTGCCATCACTTCGAATAGCGATAGACACTCGATTGACCACCAAACAGTCTTTGATCCATCGATTGGAATGGTTGGAGAAATTGGATGAGGATCGTAGACTGAGCGCACAACACATTGAGGTTGTCCAGAGGCGCCGAAAAATTGCGTTTGATAAACGCCACAAGAAGCGGACATTGTTGCCAGGGATGTTGGTTTTGCTTCAAGATGCGAGAAGGCTAGAATTCCCTGGGAAGTTTGATGCGTTGTGGTTGGGCCCCTATCTCGTTACCAAGGTATTTTCCAACAACTCGGTCCAACTCGAAACCCTGAATGGTGAATCATTTCCAACACGCACGGCTGGGAGTCGTTGCAAGGAATACCGGACATGATAGAGTGGATTCATTATCACTAGCCCACCTCACTTCGTGACAATTGGCCTCACAACGGGGAGGACATGACCCTTCTGATTCAACTAGTGCCTTTTGACCACTAGTTGCAGCCGATCATGTCTTCTCCATGGGTCAACCATACTAGTCTCATCACTACACTAGAGACAAGTGTTTTCTTTTCTCCCAAATTACTATCAAAAATATATTTTTCTCCTTGCTTTCCTTACCTTCCAAAGAGATTGGAACTTCTATCTCTCTGTAGTCCAAGTTCACTCCGATGAAGGCGGAAGGCGGTTTTGAAATCTTTTTTGGCTGTAGATTCAACCTGGGTCCGTCCAGGGCGAATGGGTTTAACTCAAAAATTGGGACGTGCATCCATTCTGCTAATCTTTCAATTCTTTCTAGTCGAATGCCGTCTCTATTTTCCCTATTTTTCTCTCATTTTTTCCCCCTTCTCTATTGAAATTTCCTAGCTTTTCTTCAATCCCATCCCTTATGTCTAACTTCCTAGTTTTCTTCCAAATTCCATAATTGTCTTTCTACATCTCTTTATTTTTTCTCATTACCGTGTGCCGTAGTGAGCAAGAGGTCTAGGTCCACTCTCCTCTCACGAGTCGGCCCAGATGGTCGCCATGTGTGAGTGGCCAAAGTGGGCCCTCACTCTTTTTTCCTTGTTTTTTCGAGTTTTTGATAGTATTGACCCAATTTTAGTTAAAGTAGTAGTCAATCCACCTATTAGAGTCAAAGTCCTAGATTAATAGGCCTAGTGCCATGATGGGACACTAAGTTCCCTATTTTTTCCTCCTCCCTACTAATATGCTTGAAAGTGTAGTGGAAGTGGAGTGGGAATGAAGAGAAAGATAAAAAAGGGAAAGAAAGGTCCTTGGAAAATGACTAAAAATTGAGAAATGGGACAAAAATTATGGAAAAAATTGAGAGAGTGTCTCCTAGCAGGTAGAAGTAGTGGTAAAATTTCTAGAATTTTCCGAGTTGAATTGCTATTTATTTCTAGGGTTTTGACTAGTGGATCGGCGGTTGACCGTTCGGGAAAAATACTTATTGAACTCCAAAAATGCTAGGGAAATTTAGGTAGACTAATTAGGGTGCTGGGAGTCCAGCTGTGTGGTTAGTTTTTTAAGTTATAAGTAAATTGCAAATCATCAGTAGATAGTAGTAGATCTAGGGTAATAGTCTTTAAAAGATCAAAAGGAAAAGAAAAAAAAAAAAGAGGAAGAAAAGAAAAGAAGGTGGTTGGGCGTGCTTCCCCATGCACATGCCACATGACAATTCTTGCCACCATGGAATTAATTTTAGGGAGGCTTGTCAGGAGCAAAGCGGCGAGTTAATGCTAGTAATAAACTAAAAACATGCAAAAACGGCTGTAAGTAGCCAATCCTGCACTTCTGTGAGAGGTCATGGGCTGCCTCATTTAAACTAAGCCAGTCTTGTCGGGGAAGAAAAACGAGAAAGACCAAAAGAAAAAGAAAAAAAAAGGGAGAAAGGAGAACCAGCCAGGCTGAGTCGCTGGCGAGAGAGCTGGAGTTCTCTGGATCTCCGGGGGCCGTTTTTTGAGGAGCGAGGAGGAGTTCCTGCGAGCAAGAGGGAGGGCTGGAGCTCTCGTTTTTTTGGGTTGGGTTTGTTTTTTTTTTGTGGTTGGTGGGTGTGCGCCCTGGGCGCGAGGGAGAGCTGGCCTCTCTGCGTTTTTTTTTTTTTTGGAGAAGAGGCTCCTACGCGAGCTGGAGGAAGCTCCTGCGAGCTGGAGGAGAGGCTCTTCCGGTTTTGGTGGTGAGCGCACCGGCTGCGCGCGAGGAGGTGTCTCCGTGTTGGTGGGTGCGAGCGCTCCTGGAGCCGGAGGGCGTGTGTGCGCGCGAGGTCTCGCTCTTCGTTTTTTTCTGGAAGCTGAAGCGCTCCGGTGTGAGAGGCTCCTGCGCGAGCTGGAGGGTGTACCTGCGCGAGGAGGTGGATCGGCGTGCGTGAGCGAGAAGCTCCTGCGAGCGGGGAGCTGTTTTCTCTTGGAAGACTCTGTTTTGGTGGTGCGCATCTGTGCGCGCGATCTGTGAAGGGTGAGCTGGTGAACTGAAATTCGGTGATGGAGTGCCGCGGAGGGTACGCACTTGCGTGCGCGAAGTAGGAGGTGGCGTGTGAATGTGAGTCTGGTGCGAATTGCTGGAGGTCGTCACTCGGTTGTCGTGGAGCTGCACGCGAGGTCTGGGGAGCTGGAGCTGTTGTGCGAGAGATCAAGAGCCGGCGCGCGCGGTGCTAGCTGGAGAGAAGGTGCTGGAGAGCTGCGAGGAATAGGTGTTAAAATTCCGGTGGCCGAATCTCATGCGGAAGCGCTGGCGAATTTTTGCCAGAATTAGGTATTTGGCCACAAGTTCCTTCAGAACTGAACCAGTTCGCAGCCCATTGACTCCGTCCTGTATGCATAAGTTCGTCTTGGTTCATAATGATGTGTTGAGATCGTTGGTGCATGGAAATTGCTTGTGATGGTGGTTTCTATGTCCTCGGCCTGCTGAATTCGGTTTTAAATGGTTCATTCCAGTTGGAAATGAGTTGCTGATCACTGTGAGAGGAATTTTTTTTGGATTCGGAGTCTCGAGTCAAGAGATAAGTGCTGTTGAAGTTGCTGCCACAAAACGGGATCTGGATCAGGCCTGATCAGCCGACCTAAACTCGAAAAATTAACCAAAAAATAAAATAAAATAAAATAAATAAAAAATAAAAAAAATATATATATATATAAATAAAAATAATAGTAATAATCATGATAATCAATAACCGTAACGATTAGATAACAAATAAGTAAATAATTACCTATACCTAATTAATTTATCCGGAGTTAAGTGTTTAAGTTCCAAGGAAGGGTCAATCGAGTCCACATGACTGGGTTAAAATAATAGTATTATTAAACTCTAAATATATAAATAGACATAACCAAGGATCCAGCCCCAGTAAATTAGAATATACAGATAAGCATCAGGAATGTTAAGTGGTGTAACATTAGGACCTTGTAGGTTTAAAAATTGATTCTCTTAGGGGGTCTATTTTTGGCCTTACAACGGGCTTGGGAGATCCTGTTGGAAGCATGGGACGTCCGAAGTCATCTACCTTCCAAAGTTTTATCAGCTCTCTGTTCATGAGTAGCCACTCTGCGTCAACGGCAGATTTCTTGAACTTCATGACCGGAACACCGTCACTGTCAACGTAGAACTTGAAAAGATGCATATCACTTAGTCCCACCAAACGTGCCGCCCCGCTGCATAGATAGCCATCGACGTACGATTTGAAGTCGGCGACCTCTTGGATAACTTCCAACATGAAGGCTAGTTTCTGTGACTTCATGAATGCCTTCATCAAATCCGCTAGAATATATGTACTGTTTTTCTTCAGTTCTTCTGATAGATGACTAAAGTATGCATCAATATCTTCATGCGTATGTCCCACAACCAAGAAGCCAACCTGTATCTCCTTGAAAACACCTCGAGCTGTTAGCAGTGATAAGAATGCCATCAAGTATTGGTTCTTGTTGTCCTTCGCTGAGTTGTCAAGCTGTAGAAACAATTTCGGTGGCAAAGGTTTCGGTCCCTTAAAAGCACTCGGCTCCACGGGCTCTAAAGCGTCGACGCACCTGCTCTTTTCCCTCATGAGCGTTGCGAACATCAAGTTTGGAGGTGGGTGCTCGAAGAGCACGCGCGTCTCATGTAAAGGTGCTCCCTCAAGCCGCCGAAAAAGTTTTGCTAGAAAGGAGATGGAGGCGTTCGAATCTCCAGGCCATAAAGCAGGAGCATAGTGAGCATATGCTCCGTCAACATGACCGTGAGCCACCATTCCAGTGACATTCATGGGAAGCTGTCCGAGACCAGATGTCGCCTTAGTAGTCCTCCACATGCGAGGAAGGGTAGTCTTCGCCGTGTCCATCTTGTTGTGAATGACACAAAGAAAGGTCAACAGCTTCGCCTTCGACTCCTCTCTCTATGTCGCGTAAAGCTTCCGGCAAGATTGCTGGTGATTCAAGTGAGCCTGCCTGTTGCTATAGAATAGCTCGTAAGCGGGCGTTCCCTTTGGAGTCGTCAGTAAGAACTGATTGAATTCATCGCAAGTACTGCATTTTGCGAAGGTGCTTCCAGATGGCTTAATAGCAACATTCCCGAAGAATTCTTTTCTAACCCTACTAACTGTGGACTGACTTACAGGAGGAAGACCGTAGGAGTCGTTTGTCTCTAAGATGAAATAATTACCCAGTGAGAAGAGAATTTCAGAAGAACAATCCAACAGACAGTGCAAAGTACAGAGTAAAGCAAATGAAGGTCAATGCATGTCAACGATGACACAGCCGGAGATCTTCGGTTCAGAAACTAGGACTTCGGTCGACTGAAGAAAAAGAGTTCTAATCCATAGCATTATGCAGGGACTGATAACGTACAACATTGACGCTGGCTCGAATTTGCTTCCAGTTGTTTCCTGCAGGAAGATACTTGAGAGTGTCAATCCAACCATTCCCGACACTCCGCATTTGGTGAGGCATTTGATCCGCGTTGTCATTAATAATCGACGTCATTGACCCCATCGCTTATATAGTGGCAAGCCGTGGGCGCTTGATGCCCTTGTTACCATGAGTTGCATTGATGATTCCTCTACTGAAATGTGCGATGTACGAGTGAAACGTGGACTTCCGAATTCCATGGATCGTATACCATGCAACGGAGCAGACCTCCGTTCCCAATAGAGTGACGTACTTTCTCTTCCAGTCCCCGTCAATGGAGTGAAACTGCCCGCCTACCGAGATCGCATACTCCTTTTGGTCTTCAAAGAATTTGTCATAGAATTTTTGTCTAACAGAAAGAGTCTGGGATTGTTGAAAATATTGGCAAAATCGTCTGGGACAGCACCTTTCGGAGCTGACTTTGCGAATTTCGTCATCCATAGTGCTCTTGGTGTACAAAGATTCCTTCTTGTTGAGGTTTTGCAGTCGGGAAATGAAGCGGTAAGGCTCCTTTGCACGACCCCCCAAATAAGCTCTAGAATCAGGTTGTAAAGGCAGGGATGCGAAATGATCTATTGTGCTTTTCAAAGACCGCCCGGAAGGAAAACAACATTCAAGAATGGGCCACGATTCATGACTCATAATTGTCTCCGTGTCCTCGACAAAAATGTCGAGGACAATTATATCAATGTTATCTTCTTCCAAGCATCCACTACGGAAATGATCCGCTGGTAATGCGGCCATGATTCTTCCAGAACAGAGTACCAACATATTCCCGTCCAATCGCTGCACTTCAAGTCCAACCCATTGCTCTCGTGGTACGAAAGGGGACTCTTCGGACCGAAGATCTCTGGTTGGAATCTTGACATCCGCCCTTCTCTACAAGACCGTCCGCCGAAGTGTGTGAACAAGTGAACCATATCCGCGTTGCAAGGGTATGAGTGGAAATTCTTCCGCCAAAGACGTTATGGCCGTTGGTCTAAGTAATACAAACTCACTGGAACCGACTAGAATGTCAACTCCAAGCCATTGACCGACGGGGTGAACCTCGACAATTGATGCTTCTCCAATTTCGCCTAAACCTAGCCTCATAAGGTTCACGGACAATCTTGACCACAAAACCTCCGACCTTCCAGTAGACTCTTCGGATGGATCATCTTCTTCCGTGTAATCCGCAGGTCCGAAATCGGGGCACTGAGCTGCGACCATGATCAAGATCATCCGAGTCACTCTCCCACCAATTAGAGTCAGACATTCTCCCGCCCACCGTCGGTGGATGTTCGGCTGGTGGCCGATGGCTTGAAGAAGTGAATGAGTGGATGTGGATTTGAACTGAATAACCAAGGTCAAAATCGTAGGGTGTGTCTAGCCGGAGATCTGTGGATGACTAGATAATGATCAACAACGACTACTTCTTGGGTAAGTGAGGATGAGAAGGGTGAAGCTAGAAGTTCCATTCGTATCTAACCGGAGATCTCCCGTTCATCCGAACCAGGCTGCCGTGATATCTTTCAATGGTCATTTCGCACTTGAATAGCCGGAGATCTCCGGGAACCCTGGGCTCGTAAATTGGGACAGCCAGATGTCTTTGGGATAGTTGTCGTGGTCTGCAAGCGAGCATGGCAGAATCCAGACTATCACGGCTAGAACAGCCGGAGATCTCCGGTTTGCTTTTATGTCGTCATCGAAACATCTGCCGTAAGGAATATTCGTGGGTGTGGCAGAAAGATTCAGTCGCCAATCCCTAAGAACTGTTCGGATTCACACCTCGATCAGTCACGTCATCTTACTTCTCGAGTCGAAATATATTAGGCGCTCGGGATTTGATTGTATATTAGGAGACGATTTAGTTATTGAATCACTACACGACAGCTCCCGATCGACTTTAAGGGCAGAATGAAACACAATCTACACCAATCCTCTCAAATTGAATGCGGATACGGAATTTTACGAGGAAACAGACCTAACACTCCTGGAATACTGTCAAATTGTTTCCCTGCATAATTCTAGCACGATGTCGTGCACGCAAACACTCTCACTGATTGGCTCAGCTCCCACGGTACCCCAAACCTCCAGAGCAAAAAATGATGAGAGCTGAGTTGAAGGATACTCTTATCAACCTCCTCATCACATCCTAGTGGAAAAATTCAGGCGCTCAAATTCGAAACGAATCTTGGGCATGCATATTCTATCATAGTAATTGTTGTACACCATCATGATAGTGCGCATTCTTCGACGTGCCCACGACCGAGGCCACATTCCACTCATGATAAATGAAAGGCTCGTACTCTTGAGATGACCGTATTGTAAGGAATCCATCTAGTTCCCAGAGTGCTGCAAATTAGAAAACGGAAGATGAAGTATGCCCCATGGTGTATCTTTGTGTTTACTAGGGCCGTATCACGTCATGGACTAAGTCACAGTATAATGTAATCGTATTAAACTTCTTGTACCTACCATTGTAAATGAAATTATACCCTACCCATGAAAAACAGTCGGCCCTCTGCTGCCCACTAGTATAGTTCAACTGACACTACATGACACAAGTAGAACGTCGACATTCGTTTCCAATTTGAATTATCTCCAAAATTTCCTAGTGCGACAGAAGCTATTTGTCTGCTTTTGAAGATATGTGCAGAAATAAATAACTGAGCAGATGCTTTTAGAAGTACAACAACCTGGTCCTATGAATTCGGGTACAGCTTCTGTGGTAAGGCTGGATTGTGCATCACGGTTTAGGGTTTAGGGTTTAGGTTTAGGGTTTAGGGTTTAGGGTCTAGGTTTAGGGTTTAGGGTTAAAAGTTCAGGTTGCACTGTTTAGGATTTACGGTTTAGGGTTTAGGGTTTCTACTTCACGGTTTGGGGTTGAAGGTTAAGGGTTCACGGTTCACGGTTCACCGTGGAAGGTTCTGGGTTCATGAAGGTCGAGGGCTTATATCACCTTTAAATCTATAAATTAAAATTATTTTGATACTATGAACTATAACCTTAAATTTATCGATAACTATAACTTTAAAAAAAACTGGATACAATAGCGTGTAAGGAAATTTAGCGATAATTGAACTACAACTATTTAAGACTTTGATACATTATAATTTAGTTAGAGGGAGAATAAAGAAGAGAAGGAGGATAATGGATTTTGTTTTAGAGTAGACTAGCTGTTGGCGCTTGCTTTGCAATGCATTAGCCCAACCATTTTTATGTATTTTTTATATTTAAAAATACTAAAAAATGAAAGGTGGAATGATTCACTGTACTGTTGACACCGTGGTTCACTGTAGCATATTTGTAGTTCACAGCATGGTTGACTACGCGATAGTTCACTTCGTGATTTATTGCGCAAATTGTGATTTTCGTAGTATGGCTAGGAGTTGGCGCTTGCTTTACAACGCATTAGTTCAACCATTAATGTAGTTTTAATATCACAAAATATTTAAGAACAAAGGTAACAACAATGTAAATATCTCTTTGAAACCTATGCATGATTTAATAATGTAATAGAATAGAATAGAAAAAATAATTTTACTATTACAATAGTACAATATTATTAACCAAGGATGGATATTGAGTAGGAGGGGAAAGTAAAAGTAAAATAAATTAAAATCAACGGAGAGGGAGAGTAAAGGAAGGAGAGTAATTGAGAAGGAGAGTAAGAGAGGGAGAGACTTGAGGGATTCATTTTTAGAGTAGTTTATATTTTTAGAGTAATAAGGGCAATATTAAAAAAATCAAAATTAGAAGAGAGATGGAGAGGGAGAGTAAGGAAGTGAGGGAGAGTAAGGGATAGGGAGAGTAGAGAGGGAGTGTAAGGTAGGGAGGGAGAGTAAGCGAGGAAGAGTGCGGGATTGTTTTTTAGAGTAGTTATTTAATTTTAGAATGTGAATTTATTGAAAGAAGGGAAATCCAAAAAATTAAAATTCAAAAGGAAAATAGAGATGGAGATGGAGAAGGAGAGGAGAGTAAAAGTATAATAAATTAAAAACAAGTAGGAGGGAGTGTAAGGGAGGGAGAGTAAGGAAGAGAGGGAGAGTAGTTGAATCTGTTGTTGGACCACTAGATCCCGAAGGATTGTCTGCATTATCCGTGGTGGCTTCTTGTTTGATTCTCCGTTTGATCGACAATGTTTCAATGGTTTTGAATCTCTTGCAAGTTCCAATGATATCAGTGGGATTACTAGGTCACGTGCGAAGAAATAGATGCATGGGAGCTTTACGTTTCTTCGTGTCGTTTGTAGGCTGCCTAGGTTGAAACCCTAAACCTCCCTGAACCTCGGGGTGATATATGAAGAGCTTAGACAGAGGTACATCGCCATCACTAGGTATGCCATCCAATTGGCGTTGTGGCGTTCAGGGTCGCACATGTTTTGAAAGGGACACCATACCGTGGGATGATTTCAAATTGGTTGTAGTGACCGTTGCAAGAGGGGTTGCAAATAGAGACCACTACGCGCGACCATGCAAGGATGGTTGATCCTTAGAGGAAGATATTATCTAGGTAAATGGGACTCCTTGTATCGCTGTAAGTACCGCCCTCTATAGTTTTCTCCCCGAGAACAACCGTGTCGTCTAGGAATGGCTCTATCGTTGTTTGCTCACGGTTGTCCGCAAGTGCGAGACCGTGGTGCTTGCCTTCCTCAACACTCTTCACTAAGGGCCCTTGCGTTTTTTGCCCTTGTAGTGCGGTTGCACGTGAGGATGATAAATCTTCTCCTCCCTTGTCCTTCGTGTCTTCCGGAAGCGGAGTCGGTCCACGACGAAGGATATTATTGCTATTGACCATGCCGTCTCCATTCAAGTACCGTGCTATGGGCAACAAGTCATCTTCTTTCTCTGCAATAACGTCGTCATCGAAAAAATCATACTCGGTGATTGGAGCGTCGTGAGTATGATCCATACATTGAGAATGGTTGTTGTCGATGTCATCGTCTAGATGCTCTACATCGTAATTGGCAACGGCACCGGTGCTTGAATCGTCAGAGTAGTCCGGCTCATCCGACTCACGTGGTTGTGGATCCTCTAAATCCAAGTTCTCGGCGTACCACCTCTTGTCATCCGTCAACTTTGCATTCGCGAGCAACTTCGAGTTTGTATACACAAAGATCAAGTCATCAACCCTTCCCAATAATAACCGATTTTGTTTCTTGTCATGGACGAAAGAGTAGCTACTCCAATTGCGTTCGCAAGAAGATGACACTATCTGCGCTAGTATTCTCTTTGCAATTGGTGCAAGGAGCTTTCCACAAGCACCTTCAAAATCCCATCAAGCATACGGAGAACATTTTTGGTTGTTAGGATCCAACATGTCATGGAATGGTACATCCTTGTTTCGAAATGCGAGGAACTCGTTCACCACGTCCGGGTAAGTCTTAGGATCACATAGCTTTTGTAGTACTCGTTTGCATGCCGTGATGACATCCGGATCATCGGCTAACTCTTCGTCATGGAGTAAATAAGGATTGAGAAGTGCACGGGTGGAATGTAAATCTGTTGTCATCATTCGTTGCCATGCGTAGAACTTGTCCTCAGCAATGACCGTTTAATCGCTATTGAGACAAAATGGTTCATTACGCAACGCTAGGACATGCTTCTCGAGGTCGCAAAGGATGTGCAAAACCTTGGGCATGCAAGGTTCCTTGACATCGAATTCCCAAAGTGCAAACTGTGAGCCAAATAAACCGCCCCTAAAGGGTGGCTTATCTTGAACACAAGATCCTAATACGAGGGCCTAGTTCCTTGTGTAACCAATCCTCAGCCCATTCATACACAACTTATACAAGCATGGTGACACATCTCATGTTCACTTAGGTCCCTTGTGGTTGATTAGTGAGGTGGTGACTTAATCCAGCCTTTTGATCGAACCCACCTTTGAACAAGTGTAACTTTTGCTCTAGGGCTCCGAATGCAACGTTTCCAACTCTTATGGGTTCAATTCAGCATTCTAAACTTGATTAGACCCTTAATGATCAGTTTCAGGCTTAGGTGTGACCCTGGAACCAGTTGGCAGCAGACATGCTTCCCTATTTTCTACAAACTTATAATCCTAATTATCTCCTTGACTCTAACTCCGATTCTTATGTTTGTTTTTTTTTATTCTTATTCGTTTTTTGTGCTTAACATGAGGGCAGCATTCAATCAACCATGCGACTCAATCATGAACTCATAACCAACGACCAGCATTGCACTCTCAACATATAAGTTTATTCAAGATCGTGCACCACATTCCTACGCATATACCACATCCATTCACACAAGAATCCACTCCAACCTTACAAAGAATGAGCCTCCAGCTGCGTTCACTTACTAATGGCATTTTAATCGATTGTTTAGTTGAATATATAGCAAACCCTAATCCTACCAAAAAATTGGCAGCGCTTCCGCGTCGTTTTTGTATTTAGAAAATTAGGTTTCACATCATACACAAAGAATTTAAGAGGTCCGAGGAGGAAGAGGGGCTCCCTGATTTAATTCGGTTCACCCTCCATCCTTAGCCTTCGAACTGCTCACTCCAACTCTCGTGACCTTGCTCCAGCTCGTGTGATCTTCTTCCTCCTGCTCGTCGTGCTTGCTCACTCCAGCTCGTGTGATCTTCTTCCTCTTGTTCGTCGTGCTTGCTCACTCCAGCTCATGTGATCTTCTTCCTCCTGCTCGTCGTGTTTGCTCACTCCAGCTCGTGTGATCTTGCTCCAGCTCGTGTGAGCTTCTTCCTCTTGTTCGTCGTGTGATCTTGCTCCAGCTCGTGTGGTCTTCTTCCTCTTGTTCGTCGTGCTTGCTCACTCCAGCTCGTGTGATCTGGTTCCTCCTGTTCGTCGTGTGATCTTGCTCCAGCTCGTGTGATCTTCTTCCTCTTGTTCGTCGTGTGATCTTGCTCCAGCTCGTGTGATCTTCTTCCTCCTGTTCGTCGTGTGATCTTGCTCCAGCTCGTGTGGTCTTCTTCCTCTTGTTCGTCGTGTGATCTTGCTCCAGCTCGTGTGATCTTCTTCCTCTTGTTCGTCGTGTGATCTTGCTCCAGCTCATGTGGTCTTCTTCCTCTTGTTCGTCGTGCTTGCTCACTCCAGCTCGTGTGATCTTCTTCCTCCTGTTCGTCGTGTGATCTTGCTCCAGCTCGTGTGATCTTCTTCCTCTTGTTCGTCGTGTGATCTTGCTCCAGCTCGTGTGATCTTGCTCCAGCTCGTGTGATCTTCTTCCTCTTGTTCGTCGTGCTTGTTCACTCGAGCTCGTGTGATCTTCTTCCTCTTGTTCGTCGTGTGATCTTGCTCCAGCTCGTGTGAGCTTCTTCCTCTTGTTCGTCGTGTGATCTTGCTCCAGCTCGTGTGGTCTTCTTCCTCATGTTCGTCGTGTGATCTTGCTCCAGCTCGTTTGATCTTCTTCCTCTTGTTCGTCGTGTGATCTTGCTCCAGCTCGTGTGGTCTTCTTCCTCATGTTCGTCGTGTGATCTTGCTCCAGCTCGTTTGATCTTCTTCCTCTTGTTCGTCGTGTGATCTTGCTCCAGCTCATGTGGTCTTTTTCCTCTTGTTCGTCGTGCTTGCTCACTCCAGCTCGTGTGATCTGGTTCCTCCTGTTCGTCGTGT
The DNA here is from genome assembly GCA_963971425.1 of Bryoerythrophyllum caledonicum. NCBI lineage: Eukaryota > Viridiplantae > Streptophyta > Bryopsida > Pottiales > Pottiaceae > Bryoerythrophyllum > Bryoerythrophyllum caledonicum. Next base: position 34,994,325 of record OZ020514.1, on the reverse strand, counting down.
GATCTTGCTCCAGCTCGTGTGATCTTCTTCCTCTTGTTCGTCATGCTTGCTCACTCCAGCTCGTGTGATCTTCTTCCTCTTGTTCGTCGTGTGATCTTGCTTCAGCTCATGTGGTCTTCTTCCTCTTGTTCGTCGTGCTTGCTCACTCCAGCTCGTGTGATCTTCTTCCTCCTGTTCGCGTGTGATCTTGCTCCAGCTCGTGTGATCTGGTTCCTCCTGTTCGTCGTGTGATCTTGCTCCAGCTCGTGTGATCTGGTTCCTCCTGTTCGTCGTGTGATCTTGCTCCAGCTCGTGTGATCTTCTTCCTCTTGTTCGTCATGCTTGCTCACTCTAGCTCGTGTGAGCTTCTTCCTCTTGTTCGTCGTGTGATCTTGCTCCAGCTCGTGTGATCTTCTTCCTCCTGTGATCTAACCTAATCTCGTTCTCTAGTTCGGGGCGGGGGCTTCCGGCTCTCTCCCCACACAAATTCAGTCTCTCCCCTGTTCTCTCTCTTCCTACTCTTCGCACACTAACCGAATGAGGCTTCTTCAGGGGGTAACCCCCCAACCTTTGCTCTCCTTGAGTTCCCAAAGAAGTTCCCTGCCACCTTTTGCCTTCTTCCATAAATGGCTTCCTTCTTACAAAACCTACTAACCCTATGACTCCTAATTCCGTGCCACCCTTGCATTTAACAAGAGTGGGTGTCCCACTAACCAAGGAATATCTAAATCTAAACATTAACTCCATGCCACATGGGTGTGCATGATCTCAATAAGTGAGCTATTATCTAATTTCCAAATCTAATTTAATCTACCTAAATTGAATCCCCTTTGCTTGGGGTAATTCCTAATTTTACTTAGCGAGTGATGAGGGGGTTAACCAAGCCTTTTGGACCTTTCCCACTGTTTTTTTAAGGGCTTTTAAGCCTCTTCTTTTCTTTTCTTCCCTTCACCATCATTTCTCTTCTTCTTCCATTTTTTTGGTTTCGTGATTTCTTCATCGTGACCAATTGCGATCCACGACTTGGTAGGAGGTAAATTCTTCTCCATCACTATTAATTTTAATTTTTTTCTATTGTTTTTTGACTTTTCTATCTTTTCTACATTTTTTCCTTTCTATTTATTTTTTGGCTAACTACCTAAATTCCGCGATTGCCAATAAGTGGTTCCTAGTTAAGGAATTAGCGCATGGAAGGCTATTTAGCTATTTTGATCAAAAGACCACGAGCTAACCAATGGGATAACCCATTTTCACCACTTATTAGCCTTAATGGACCCAATGTGAGGTCTATTCATTACCGTGAGCCGTCTTTGCGGCTCACACATACACTACAGGGGCTACCATCTCCTGGAAGTTCGTGCACCACTCCCAGAAACGCTCATCTAGAACCACTCTTTTGATGGCTCAAGAGATGACTACTTTATCTCTAGCCAAGAGTGACGTTTTGGAGGCGTATGCCCGCCATTCAGGATCAACGACGGTTTGCTGCAATGATTCCTTGACCTTCAACAAGCGATCTATCATTGTGAAATTACATGCAAATCTTGTTTGCTCGGGCAGCAATAGGCTAAACTTGGCCTCATGTTTACGAAACACTGCGAGGGGCATTTGCCAATTCTTGACAAACTTAACCAAGAATTTGGCCTTCTCAAGAGTTTTTTTTATCCAAGTAGCCTTCCCCCAGTCCTCCAACAATAAGTCCATGGCATGCACGACACATCCTTGAATGTATATGTGTGGATATTTCTTCATGACCAATTCTGAGGCATTGAGCATGACTAGAGCATTGTCAGTACACACCTGAACAATGTTGTGGGGGCCAACTTGTTCAATGAACTTGAACATGATGGATGTCAGGTACGCAACGTTATTTTCTTTGCACGTAGTATCTACAGCTCCCAAGAAGAGCTCTCCAACGGGAGACATGGGCATTGCATTGCACAAAGGGCGACTAGTCGCAGATGTCCACCCATCTATGGCTAGAGTTCCTCCAAACTTTCGAACACTCTCGACAGTCTTTTATTGAGTTGTGCTTTCAAATTAGCCTTTGCTTGTCCCAACAACCTTGTCCGAATGTCATGGTAAGAAGGTGGGACATATGATTTTTTGAAAGAGACAATCTTCATCACGGCTTCCTTGAACGCAACATTCCGTGCTATAGCAAACGCCACGTTTGCTTCGTAGAAAAACTTCGCCCACACTTTCTCTAGCTCTCGCCGCTCCACTTCTTGAAAGCCCTCTTTGAGCACGGATTGCCTCACCAATTTGGAGAAGGTGACACCTACACTCTCTTGTTTGGTGAAGTCGTGGAAGGTGGGGGTCGGTTCAACCATGGTTGATGGTAAAATCATGGGAGGGGGGGGGCTTGAGTGGACCCTACACAAGAATCTCCACCAGTGGACTTGGGCGTGCTATACTCTGAGGCAGGCGCAGATTTCAATGGTGGGATGGGGCAATGTTCGGAGAAAAGTTCTCCATTGTATTTCGGGTAGTGGCCACGACAATTTTAAAATAAAGTCTGTACACGGGTTGTCAATTTGGTGCAGAGGCCGACACCGCTATAGCGCTTGCCAGGGAGTTCTTCGTACCCGAGATGACTTAGCTGTCGTTCTAGCCTTCTTGCAAAAATGCGGTGACAAAGATTGCATTAGAGGGAGTCGGTCTTCCTGCCTTGTACTTTAGTGATTTTGATATACCATTGAGACCAAGGTTTGGTGGCCATTCTGATGGGTGTAGTATCGAGAAATGAATGAACGTGATAGGTAGTATGTGGAAGAAATATCAGGAGTTCCGAAAGAAACTCTGATATTCAAGACTTCCGAACTCGATAATTACCAAACAATGGAAACATAATGCAGCTCAAAGCTCTTGGAAAAAAAAAGTTCAGAAGTGAAGTGAGGCTCCATGTGCTGTTTTTTTTATACTCACGTTGATTCTAACCATTGGGAGACGATAGATTGTCAATCTAATAGCGGACGGAGGAGGTGTCGTGAGAGGGTCGTCCGCCGCGGCAAACGGCCGAGCGGGCGGCTGAGCGGACGGCGGTGGGGTCGCGGCGGACGGAGGACGACGGACGCCGGTCGCCCGAAGCGGACGGAATGGGCGGTCAGCCGGGGCTACGGACCGCTATTTATCCCGAGGTAAACTGACGAAACTCGTCATGTCACCGGACATCAGGGACGTCGAGCGTCCTGACAACCCTGATTAGAGACATCATCGCGCCTAGGAGGACAAGGTGGGGACGTCAACGGATTTTTGGAAAATATCCAATCATTATTTTTTGGAGAAATTCCCCTACATGGTGGTCTATTTTGTACATCATTAATTCAAAATGGAGGGTTTCCGAATTTCTTGGAAAACATATATTTGTTGTCTAAGGAGATATCCATGAGATGCCAAGGTCATACTCATGTACTATCTATGGTGATAATTGTGTATTATCTAGGTAAATGCCCCTTGTGTGAGAACCACTGAGCAAGGAGAAAATAATTACTTTGACACAAGACTATTGAACTAGACCTTGAGGTATGGTATAGTGGGTGTCTAAATTTTTGGAATTTTTTTTGTCCAAGATGATATCCATGTATACTTTTTGTCCAAGGTGATATCAATATATAGTTTTTGTCCAAGGTGATACCCTTAAATCTATTGGGGGGAAAGGGAGTAAGTTATGGAAATGGAAGACAACTATTTAAATAAGCATAGTATGGAGATGGAATGAAGGAGGAAATGTTAGTGGGAGACAAGAAAACAATTAAATCTAGTGAGGGTTAGAGGGTGTATGGAATGAGAATGAAAGACATTCATTTAAATAAGCATGGTATGGTGGTAAAGGAAGAGAGAAGTGGTATATGATCAAGGTTTGGAGGTAGAGGGAAGGGGAAAGTGGTGGTGGGAGAGAACAAAGTAATTAAATCCAATGGAGGGGAGAAGGGACTTGGAAGTACGACCTCCAAAGTCAAACCTCAAATATAGAGTTCCTTCCCACATATTGGCAAAGACAAAAATTGTTGTCATTAATGGGAAATGTCAAGATCTTGTCATACCTATTGATAATAACTAATTGCCATTAATGATTCCCCCAATCTTTAAGAGAGAGGAATGGCCTTGGCAAGGCCATTTTTGCTTTGCAAGCATTGTGGAAGGGACTCCCTTCAATGTGTGCAAACTTCGTACTACGTCTCCACCCTATGTCTCCGCCCTTTCCGGTAATGTCCTTGCCCGTTGACGTCCCCACTCATGCGTTAGCGTCCACGCCTCTTCTATTCATAGCATATAAAAGCGGGTGGGAGGGCCAACATTCTCCACGTCCATCACATTGGCCTCTTTATCTTGGACCTCAAGGTTAGTTGGGTGGTAGGCAGCTATATATTGCTGCTCAGGTGATGAAAAATTCAGTTTAAGCGATAGACTAGTGCTACTCATTATAACCATTGTGTGACCTTGTAGAAGCCTCTCTATCATTGTTAATAAGGAAGAAAAAGGTTGAAGACATTTACATTCAACCTGAGTAAAATGCAAAGTCAACAAAGGCAAATCATTGCATGTTAGCTGTGATATAACTGTTTGGATGACATGCAAAAAATGTCATGTATTTTTTGTTTAGCCACTTTTGCCTACAAAAAAGATGGAGCATTTGTGCACTATAGGTTTTGCCCTTACACACCAAAGACCCTTTGTTTAATCTACCTCCGTCAATTAGAGAGAGATTTTACAATTGTGACGCCTACATTCTACATCAAATGACACTTGAGGAGATGGGTGTGTAATTCTACAGGATCAGGGTCTATGCGTTTCTGCAAGGAATTGCGTCACATGGTGTAGCTGCATGAAATTCTACAGGATCAGGGTCTATGTGTTAGAGACAAATGGAAGATGCTTTTTGCATTGCAAAGAAGAAGGAGTTGGACGAAAAGTAGGCAATCTTTTTCTATATGGAAAATGTGTCATTCAACGTGGCGAGGCATCTTGCCTTCATTGAAGTGGTGAGAGCAACTTTTGTGGCAAAGTTTGAATACAATCCCCCTTCTTATCAGCCGTTGAAAAACTAAATTCATTCTCCAAAAAGATGCAAATTGGAAATGACATCAAAGCCAAAGTTGGTTTTGCGGTTAAGAATTATTGGGTTACAATATGCATTGATGGTTGAGATGATATGAATCAGAGGCCCCTCATGAATGTAATGATGTCATGCCTTGCGCGCAATGTATTCTTGAGGAGCATTGACACTAGTGGGGATACAAAATTCATGCGCTACATTGTGGACCCAAAGAAAGTGTTCATTGCCAAGGTGGGTCTCATGTATGTGACACAAGTTTGTACCGAGAATGCGGCAAACATGCTTGCACCGTTCAACGACATCATCAATACGTACCCTCACATTTCCAAGCAAGGATGCATGGCACATGCATTAAATCTTATGTTGGAAAATTGGACCAAGATCCAAGAATTCAAAGATTTGTCTGAGAGGTCAAAAAGATTGTGCCGTACATAAAGAACCATTATGTGACGATGTCGGTATTTTGCGAGTTGAGTTCGAACTTCCAACTTGTAGTGTTGGCATAACCAGATTCACTTGTAATTTTCTCATGTTGGACCAAACAGTCAAACTCAAGGCAGTACTAGAGAAGCTTAAAGACCATCCAATTGTTCTAAATTACTTTACTAATTTATAAAATAGACAAAACGGTGAGCAAAGGCCAAAAGCTTTGTAGGACGTGGAAATAACCATTGAGGACTTGGCCTCCTGGCAACGATGTCAGAATTATGTCCACATTACCCAAGATGTCTTGAGGGCTTTGCGTGTGTTCAATGGCCAAACACCAGCAATGGGTCGAGTCTGACTTGTAGTGCACAATGTTTGAAAGCATGTGTTTTTTTTGAGAGAACAACCTTTTAGCTTATGGGGTTATATAGCAACCATCCTAGAGAACTCTATTGAATCAAGCTGGTAGAAAATTTTCTCTAACATTCACTTTGAAAGGGCCCTTTTGAATCCGTATTTGAAGGAACATGTGACGCTAAAAGAATATGAAGTTGCCCTAAGGGCATTGTCATCGGATGTGGCATCGAGGGCCTCGCCGCAACATAATATTTTAGCACAAATTAGTTTGTTACTAATCTACAAGGTTAGAGATGTACGACGGCGCATTGAATTCATCCATGGATGATTTTCATCCACTTAGGATTGTGTGTCTGTGCGTATAGCACCGCACACGTCTTTGACTTCACGTCTTTGTCAAGTCAAGCTTTGTGAGTGAGTTTGAGAATGTTTAGTGATTACTTCTGTTTGTAAATGATTGTTTATCAATAGTAAAGGCTCCGCATTCTCTTATACTACTTGCACTCCTTGATTCTCTTTTTGTGGAATCGGAGACGCTTGACTACGCTTGTGATCCACTAGTTATTCACTTGACAAAGACCCTCTCACGTTCCTCCCTTTACTTCTAGAATTTGAGTTTGGATGAATTAAAAAAAAATTAGATGCTTAGATTGATGTTGTAGAGCGCGTTAAGATAACGCCAACGCATCAAACAACGTTCAAATTAGACAATTTATGAGCAAGATGTGAGCGGCGCAAGAATTGGAAGAAGAACAACAACAACTAGATCCGATTTATAATTTTTCATCCATTTTTGCATATTCATCCGCTACGGCCAATTTTCATCCACTATGGATGAAGTTGTAATTTGGGCAGAATTCATTAACTGCAAGTTAGTATCTACCAAATTATTCTTTTTTTTTTAATTCCGACTTCAGATTTGAGCTCTCCATTGGGGTTTCTACCTACAGGAAAAGAAAAAATTTAGTGAATTTTTTTTTTCCAAAACCACATTTTTTTTGTTGTTAACAAAAAAGATAAGTTTCTAAACTTAGGAGGTATGTAATTAGGGAAATTTAACTTGATTTTGAGTGATATTTGCAATTATATTTAGGGCATTTTATCTTAAACTCAATTTTGATATTAGATAAGTGTTGAGCACTTTGTCACCCAATGTGTGATTTGCACTGGAAGGACATGTGTTTGCAAACACGGCGACCGCATTAGCTCGCTTCCTCCTTTGTTTTAGACTTGAGGAAGGACACCTTTGGATGTTTCCCTTATGTTGTTGCAGGTTATGCAAGTAGTGACCATCCACTGCAGGTGTGTGCCAGTGGCTCTTGTCATTTTCATTTACCGCTTTTATGTTGTTGGGAGAGAAGATTTGGTTTTGATTTCTAAATTCTTGTTCGGTACATTACTTGTTGTCCTAGATTGTGATAGGGTACCGTAGGGATAAGATTGGGTTTATGGCCGGCAAGACTTTTTTATGTGGCGGGTTGTAGTTGGATCTGTGCTAGCCAGAGGCGATAACCGGTGAACTACAAAGTTTTCTGGTTTTGCAAGTGCATTTTTCCCGTTTGTACCCTTATTTTTTAGATAGTACCTGCAGACAGGTTTTGGGATGGTTTTGTTTATAGTGAGTACCCATAGTCAATTACTACTCCCCCTCAGCAGACCACCCAGCAAGAGCTTCTATGTCAGACTTCGAGCCACAGTCGAATACCAACAAAGCTTTTGAGCCTATTTTGGTGTTGGATATTGGCTGTAGGCTTTGGGTCTGGAGTGTGGGCACATTTGACAACATGGAAGATGATCACCAAAATATCGTGCAAAACAAGTTCTCGGGACAAGTTGAAGGCATCTCCCTACTTGGTTGGCAGCTCTAATTCTAGACTTGGATAAAAAAAAAGCGCCATGTAGCACGATGCACTATTGCACCCTGTTAAAGAGTATTGGCACGAATGTGTGGAGTTGGTGACTGCGCTCAAGGATAGTGCCGTTGCCCAGCTGTGGACTTCCATCGAGGGGCACAAGATAGAAGAGGGTTTCTTTGGTGAGGACTCCAAGGGCAAGGGCGTTGCCGTTGTGGCCAATCGGTCTAGCATGAGAGCCATGTCACGTTTGGCCGTGCGGCGTTGATGGCGATTGACAATCTGCCAGCCTTTAATCTTTTAGGGCAACCCATGACGCATCTTGAGGTAGAGTACGAGGGATTTAAGCGTGATATGTTGCAACCCATCTTGGATTTCCGCCGGGTGAAGGAAGATACTTATTGCATGCCACACTATGTAAACCCGATTGGCGCAATTGTCAGCGGAGGCCGATGATGTGTTTACAAAGCGCTAGCTAGTGAAGATCTTTATCTCTAAGTTAGACAAGTGGATGGTGGATTTGATTAGTCTACATCTTCTTTTTTGGTATCACCGGATTGCCACTTTGGCACAAGCTTTCACAGAGGTGGAAGCGCTCGATAGAGCGCTAGGCGTGAGTAAGGCCAGGGATTTAGTCACGTCATTGCTAGAGGCTCCCAAGCCTAAGAAGCTTGCTACAGCTACTGGTACATTGGCAGAGGCAAAACCTAAAAAAATTGTGCATTGTTAGGCTTGTAACACAAAGGGGGACCTAAATTTATCTAAGAAGAAGGGGGCTGGAGGGGAAAAGGCCAAGCCCAAGATCGAGATAGTCAAGCTTGCAAAGAAGGCCGGGAGCTAGGAAAAGAAGATCGTGACATGTCTCCACTGTGGCAAGATTAGCCACAGTGATGAAAATTGTTTTGCCGTCACTAAGAGAAGCGCCCAAGGTCTTCTGCTATTGGATCAGATGTCGTAAAGACATTACTGGCCAAAGAGGCGGAGCTGAAGAAGTAGATGAGTGCGATGGCTTCTTTAAGGCAAGTGAGAGACATACAACCTCCGATGAGAGGTCATGGCTCATTTTCAGCCCTAGGTTGCTATTTGTATGGTGCTTCAAGGGAGGTGGTGTAGTAGTTGTTACTCGTGCTCAGACTATCGAACAGGTGGAGGTACCTTCTTCCTTTGTGCTAGGTCGAAGTGGCTAACCTCACTACACGGATTTGCTGGACCAGATTGAAAACTCTTGGTTACTTCTTTTGTTCAGCATTGCGGATGCGACTACTTCTACTGCCGCTTCCACTTCGCCATTGGTCCAATCGGTTTCATCTAGCTGTGGAGATGCCGCATGCACCTTGGCGTATAAAATGTTGTAGTTGTCAATGTTTGTTAGTGTAGACTTTTTGACACCGAATTTTGATCTATTTGATGTATTCCACTTGGCAGGTAGTATGTTGGAGGGCAAGGTGCCCATGCCATTGTTGGAGGTGTCGTAAGTAGTAACGCAATGTGCCTTTAGAGATGGCACGCTTGGTGAATGATGGCAAAGTCATGGTGGTAGGTTGTACGGATGGCATCTCCAACCCAGCTACCGCCCTCTGTGTCATGTTGGACTCCAAAGTTCAGCTCGTAATATATGGCAAACAACTAGCCCATGATTTGGGTCTAGGTTCTTCAAACCTTGAGCCTTGTTTATTTACAATTGTTACATTGGTGGGGGCCACAGAGAAGGCCATTGGCTACACCCAACATCCATTGCACTTGTTGTTTTGCATGGAATTTGGTCTATTATTCTCCTACATATCTTTCCAGTGCGTTGTCATTGGTGCTACCAACTACGACATTTTGGTGGGTCAGCATGCGCTTTATACACTCAGTTTTGGGGTGGATAACTGGACATAAGAGGTCTGGATTAGGCTTGAGTGGTTTGCCAGTGATGGCAAAAAGAAGCTCATTTTTATTGTCTTCGCAGCTAGCACAGTGACTTCTACATAAATTGTTTTGTTTCAGTGCAGTGCGTCGGAATTTAATTTGCCATGTAGTCTGACGCTTTGGGAAGAGACATATCCTTTTCTATTAGAGGTAGCGGATTGACATGAGCACATATGAGTTGAGATCCCTACACGTCATTGCAAGGATCCACTTCCTCCTTGGGGAACCGAGTTGGAGCTCATAAGACGCAACCGAAAGATTGTGGATACTGTGGATGCTCCATATTACTCACTGGACTCTTCCACTTTGTTGTTGGCTTGCACAATTCATAAGCGACCACCAAATGAGGGTATTACCCTGGTGGAGCTATTTGCCAATATCTGTACCGGGCTTGGGGCTATGTTGGAGGCCAGTCTCAAAGCATGCCTGTACATCCATGTGGATAGTGGCTTTGCAGCCAATAGTGTTGCTCACCATTACATTCATCGTTTTTTGGCGTTGTATCTGGAGTAGTTACCTTCTGCCATTTAGGGGTGTTTTGACAAACTCTCACGTGATGTGACATTGATATGTGAGGATGATCTACGTCGGTTAGGTTAGGTGGACTTGGTGATTGCCAGATGGCCTTGCCAAGGCCATTCACGAGCGGGCAATGGACGCTGCTTGGATGATCCACGGTCGGGTCTCTTTGCGGATTTGTTCAAGCTCATCCAGTGGTGGACTACCCACCAATCGACACCACCGAGGTACATTTTTGAGAATGTACCCCAATTAGGAAACACACGGACGCAAAATATCTTAAACTGCTATATACAAAAGCGTATGTTTGAGGATATTAGGCTTGTCAATCATAAGACCAAGTCAGACCGATATCCCATGTCGATGCTGGGGTAGTTGTTTGATGGGGTGGGTCACGCTAGAGTATTTAGTACTCTAGATTTGCAGTCTAGTTACCATCAATAACCCTTGATGGTGGATGACCTGTCAAAGAATGTATAGTTGGAAGTTGATCAGGATGGGAGAGATCTACTCCATCACTGGAAGTCTCTCTCATTTGACCTCAAGAACGCACTTGCCAAGTTTTAGAGGGTGATGGACCGGGCGTTAACCGGTTTACAGTTTGCTTGATGCTACATTAATGATGTTATCATTTTTAGTAGCAGCCTAGAGGAGCGTGTGAGGCATCTTCAGGCGGTGTTTGAGAGATTACGGCAATGGGGATTGCGCTTGCACCATGGCAAGTGCAAGTTCTTCCACGACCAGTTGCAATATTTGGGAGATATGATTGTTCCAAGAGGTCTTGGTGTGCAATACACCAAGGTGGATTCCTTGTTGAAGATTCCTTTTCTAACTGACATGTTTAAGCTTTGAGCTTTTCTTTGCTTAGCAAATTACTATTGTCCGTTTGTCAAGAACCTTAGCTTGATTGCTAAGTCGTTGACTATTCTCACGAAAAAGGTTCAACCATGGACTTGGAGATGGGAGCAACAACAAACATTTGCTACTTTGGAGCTAAAGCTTGGATCAACGCCTATGTTGCGGCGTCCGGATGCTACACAATGCTTTCAGTTGCACACATGTTGGACTGTTGTGGAAATGGGGGCAGTGTTGACTCAGAACAATGATGAGGGATGGGAGTACGTTGTGGCGTTTGCTTCTAGGAGCAACAACTGTGCGGAGTCCTACTATTTCTCCTACATTGAGAGGGAGGCTTTGGCCGCGCTATGGGCCAAAGCCCATTTTAGGCCCTATTTATATGGGCAGTGTTTTCCGTTAGTGACCGACCATGAGCCTTTGAAGTGGCTCATGGAGTCTCACAAGCTTAGTGACAAGCTTGCCAGGTGGGCTTTGTTGCTTCATGAGTATGACTTTGAGGTTGTACTTTGATCGGGCATCACAAACTTGGATGCCGATGTCTATCTTGCAATCTTAGTCCTTTGTAGGAGAATTTGACTGATGTCACGTGGCATGGGACTGTGACAGGAGAGTGAGTCTCGGGGTGGCATGTAGCGGCTTACCTCACGTTGATGTCTGGCTCCTCATTGACATTGCCTAATTTGATAACGGATGTGGAACCGGATAGGGCCTAAGTCTTAGTTTTAAGTAGGAAGACATTCTTGTCTCGGAAAAAGACAACATGGGATACTTCCCTCAACTCTATTTTCTATGGAGCGTAATCGAGTTGGGCACCAAATAGCAAGGGCATGTTGTAAGAACATCCTTCTATTTTGGGTGTGGCGAGATGGGGCTAGACGCATTATTCCTAGGCAAAATGAGAGGGCTTTGTTGGTATAGCGGATACACAAAGACCTTGTACATTTTGGTGTGCAATGAACTCATTTGATGTTGCGCAGCGAGTACTAGTGGACTGGCATATATCAGCAGGTTGCCACATATGTTTCTCGGTGTAAAGTATGCAATCTAGTTAGATACAACTATAACACCTTGTCATTGCAGTTGTAGCCTTTGCCATTATGGAGCTAGGACACTAGGAGTCTTTAGACTTTGCTAGTCCACTTGTCGTGACTTCACGCAGAGCTAAGTATGTCTTGGTAATGGTGGAGCATTTCAGCAAGTGGATTGAGCTCGTGGCTCTTCTACAAGACTCTGCAGGATTGGCGGCCATGGCATTTCTCGACCAGATGTTGGCTCGTTTTAGAGCCCTAGCTAAGGTTTTGACAAACCAAGGGCGTAAGTTCTTTGAGGCTTTCAAAGCTTTGTGTACCAAGGCTTTGATTGACCATCGTACCACTTCTAGGGATCACCTAGGAACGGACGGCTTGGCGGTTCGTGTGGTTCATACCGTGAAGCGAGGCCTACGGAAGTATGGATTACTTCAAGGTGGCCACCGTGATTGCGATATGATAATACCATGGATCGCCATGGGATACCTGTTTAGCCAACATGCTTCACTGGCTCTTTCAGTCCCTATCAACTCTTGTATGGGCAAGAGCCAATTTGACCGAGTTTTGTTCAGGAAAAATTGGCTTCCCTTATGGATTTGGACGGTATTCAGGTGTGGACCCTATGTCTGTGAGATCAAGCAAAATTCATCGAGCGGGCTATGCCCATGGTTGTGGAGAACTTGTCCATCGCTGAGCATCGCGACACCTTGAGGTACGCTTATATTTGTAGCGGTGCCTACCGTCCTCAACTACTCAACGTTTCACCACACGTGATTATGTCTATTTGCAGTGTGCGACGACTACAATGTTGGACGTTCAAGCAGGGCGCACTATTCTTTGTGTGAAAGATGTATTGCCCAGTGGCATCTTGTTGTTGGAAGGCGAGTACGGCCCAGAGTGTCGAAAACACTCTAAAAATTGTGCTTCCTACCACATATCCATTGATGGTTCGGTTCATCCGCAGTTGGCCGTTATACCAAACGGTCTTCTGTGTTGTATGTGGTGAAAAGAAAGACGCGACTACCATGTTGCTCTATGACCATTGCTTGTGTGGTTGGCATATGGCTTGCTTGACGCCGCCTCTTTGTACTCTATCGTCCGGGGATTGGACTTGCCCTTGTTGTCAGAGGTCTTTGAGCTACCTTTCACCCTATCAAACGGCTTGAATTCCTCGTGGACTTGTCACTGTGTGGTGCGTTGCCATCTAATTAGAGTTCCTGGTTTCGATTTAGGGATAGGCAACATGAAAATTGACGAAGGAATTAACAAGAAAGTTGCCTAAGGAGATTAAAGATGAGGCTCACATTGTTTCCAACCTATCATGTGTTTGTTACTTTTCTATACGCTTATTGATTTGGCGACAAGCGACATCTTTGATTGGATGCGTACAATTGTTGTAGCAACATCACCCTAGGATTTCGTCTTGTTAGTGTTGTTTGATCCTAGCTGGGTAGTCACTCTATTTGTTTGGCAAGGGGGGCACTTGAGGGTGTACTACGTTTACTTGTTTTAGTGTATGTTTTTTTTTAGAAGATACTCGTTGGGACTCTTGATTTGTTGTAGTTATCAATCTTTCTTTACACGACAACTTTCACAAGACGTGGCGTCGAGAGCCTCTTTGCATTGTCGTGTTTTAGCATAGATTGGTTGTCACTAATCTACGAGGTTTGTGGGCGTACGGTTGTGTACCACATTCATCCATGAATGATTTTCATCCACTTAGGGTTGTATGTGTGCATGTAGTGCCGCACACGTCCTTGACTTGACGACTTCGTCAAGTCAAGCTTTATGAGTGAGTTTTAGATTGTTTAGTGATTACCTCTACTTGTAAATGATTGTTTATCATTACTAAAGGCTTTGCATTCTCTTACACTACTTGCACTCCTTGATTCTCCTTTTGTGAACTAGGAGACGCTTCACTACCTTATAATTCACTAGTTATTCTTTTAGAGTGGACTACGTATATTTAATTTAGTGTATGTTTTTTGTTTATTTGATGTTGGTTAGGACTTTCGATTTCTGGTGGATATCAATTTTTTTACACGACAGCATTGTATCGGGTCATTAGCCTTATGAAAAATGTAGTGGATGTTTGTTTTAACAATGTTTTGCAAGAATTAATGGAATATGATGAGGGCACTAGACCATGCGGCTCGGATTTGACGCCCAACTTGCGGAAGGCAACGATGGCTCTGAATCAGTGGTGGTACGCGGTGGCCAATCGTACACTCTCCAAAATTGTTGTTTGTATTCTATTTGTTTGTTGATGTAATGCAAATATCCAATCTGAGGGTTCCGACTTGGATGCTTTGGGCCTCGTCCTAATTGGTGATCGCAACCTTGAATTTGATGCGATGCGAGCACAAGACAAGGAGGAGGATGATATGGAATCAAACCGGGTACCTTGGGAATAGCCCTCTCATCAAGATATTTGGAGGAAGAGTGCCAATCACCTTGAGGAAACAAGAAATGACTACGAAGATGACGATGATTTAGACGACCAAGATGAGGGTTCTTGGTGCCCTTAGCCAACAGATTGAACTCAAATTCCATCGCCTCCGCTACCTAACACACAAACATCCTTGTGGAATAACATGTGATCTCTTCTTTAGATAGCAATAATCTAAACGCCCTAAACCTAGATAAAAGTGAAACCCTTGGGTTCAACAACGACGACTACGACAATACTTCTTTCGGAAACGGCGGTGGAAATTAAAATGCCCATGATAATGGGGGCAATGGAAACGTGGAGAATACGGCAACTCCAAACTGAGAAGGGTTTTTGTATGACGACAAAAGAAATGGGAGGCTTGAGGGAATGGATGCATCAATCCGTAGCAACACCCTTCTTCAAAGACAAAACAATAGAGGCGTTCCAAACACAAGCACGGTTAAACTTGTCTCCAAAATTCAAGCAATTGTACCAAGGCATTTCAACCCTGTCCATCAAGATCCCAACAATGCTTTCGCATTTGTGGACAACCTCAACCAAGAATCCGTTCCGGGTATGATGCATAGTGATGTTCTTGACCTGATCACACCGTGTGCCCAAAATCCTACTTCTCCTACAATTTTGAATGCCAATTAAAGACATTTTCTAGAAGGGTTAGCCTTAGTGGGAAATGTTGAAGACCTAAATTCAAACTCTACTTATGCTAGTACTGGTTGTAGACCCCCAACGGCCCTTAGCCATATTATAGATCAATATCAACGCGGCCGTGGAAGAAAATGAGGTCGTGGAGGGACATTAGGCCTTGGCAAGATTGAAGACCGTGGCGGAAGAATCAACGGCAATGCGTCAGCTTCTAGACGTGCTAAACGTACGTTGCTTGGAATAGGGGTGAGAGATTTGAATCTTGTGGTGCAACCGTTCTTAAGCACATTTCTTCCGAGATCCAATTCCTCAACGCCGACGTTTGTTGTATTCCATGCTACTCGCCCTACTGTCGGTCCTCCTATAAGTCTGACGCAAAAGAACCTATAGCCCTACGATTGAAGAGGCTAAAAACACTCGAACCATGGAAAGACCTTGGAGCTGCAAAATAAGAACTCGGATGAGGAGGGCTACCAGAGCACAAACAATAGCAATCGCAAAATTCAAAATGCCGACAATGAAGGTGGAAATGATGAAGACCTCAACAAGGTAGGGATGATGAAGACATCAACGATGAGGCACCATCTACTGATGATATTGTCATGCGAGATGCTAATTTTTTTGGCCCATCAAGCAAACAAGTGCGCAAGTCAAGACGATTGAATAATTGAGGATTGCCAATGGTAGCTTTGTAGGTCGTCAAGAATTAAAGAGAACTGTTGCAATTCAAAGAAAGATCTATAGCAAAAAGGAAACAGTGTCTTAGTAAACCAATAAAAATGTTAGCTCCTTCACTAGTATTGTGTTATTGAGTCATGGTGTTGTTGTACCACAATATAGAAGTTTTATAAAAATAGTTTTGGTTATCACAAACATTGGGGCACATATGTTTTAAAAAAGTTATGCTCGTCATGAATGTCAATGGAGATGGTAATGTCCACGCCATGGCTAGAGGGTCCACGCCCCAACAATAACGTCAAAGCCCTAGACAAGGACATCCGCGCCTCAACAATGACATCCACGTCCTAGACATGGAAGTCCCCCCAATGATAACGTCCACACCCTAAACGAAGACGTCTTCCCTCGAACGATGGCGTCCACGCTCCGATGATAACGTCAATGCCTTGGTTGGGGACGTCTGCACCTCAACTATAACGTTTGTGCCTCAATGCTAATGTCTGTACTTTGTTGAAGGCATCTGCAGTAGACTTTTGCCCACCGTGGAATGGCATGTCACGTACTAACGTGTCATTTACAGCCACCTATTAACTCTTGAATAAGTTACTATGTAAACAGCAAAAAAATTGTCTAGTCCGTCTGCCCGTCGGGTTTGATTTCTCTCTCATTTTTGCCCGCATGATGACCTTCTTTCGTCTGTTGTAACAACCCGCAATGAGCTCAGTTCGAGGTAAATAGTCACACCGTCTACGTATGACGGTTTAGCTTGCATCAAGCTAAACTTATATATTCAAACACTGTGAGATTTAAGCTCAAATTGAGCTGTAGTGTCATACTAAAAAGGTATGATAATTTAGCTCAAGTTGAGCTAAACTATTGTTGCAAAAGTATTGCCCTCATTTTCAAGCGTAATATGGCCCAAGGCTCTCGAGTATAAATGTACACATCATTATTCTAGAATCCTAATCCTTGTGACATTAAACCGATAAATTGACAGTGATGCTTCATAATTGGACTTGAAACTAGAACTAGAGCCTGAACCATCACAGTCAAACTTTAAACACTAGAATACACGGAGAATGCAAGAAGCATACTTCGTATACCTTGTTAAGTAGAAAATTGGTGCGTTGTTGCCTTGGATAAGCGCCGTGCTCAACCTTCCTCAACCTCCTGCAATTGTGTTGCGTGCAAGCTTCTTATCCACCACAATTGTACACCATCCGAACAAAGAAGGAAGTAAAAAAACTGTATTCATTAAATTGGGAGATTTCTAGGACTTTGAAAGGTATATGAGCACTCTTATGTTGGAGCCCAAGTGTGATTGGACAGAGCTAAACATGCACATAATACATAAACAATGCATATGCCTAAGTAAAGAAGGAATATATATTTTGCATACAAAAAAAATAGAAAGTAAATGAAGGACTTTTCTCTTATCACATCCTTTATTGATTATTATATAACACAAAATAGATACATATGCCTAAGCGCTGCAAAATTCAACTCTGATCGAGCTAATTAGCAGCTTCATTATATTATACTTGAACTCATTAGCACTTATATGGAACTACATTTACAATACCAATCACCAATCTCGCACTACAAGAAAGAACCAATCCTATGCATCTCCTATATAAATTGAATCATCATTTGCATCCCCTAGAACATCTATACATGCCCTCAACATTGTTGATCGACGGCTCAAATTATTGGTAGGGAACAAATTCGCTAAAATAGTGGACCATCCCTTCTTTCGTTTAAGAGACTTAGCCTATAGAAGCAAGTGGCGACGGGAAGGAGCCAATGAAGGCCTTCTATTCTCTCTACTCTTCCTTGAAACAAGCCGACGACGTGGCGGTTCCGACGTTGCATTCAGATGTGAACCCTGTAAGGGCAGACACAAAGAAGGACTTGGATGCTCGACGTGTGGAACCTAGCAAACTAGAACAAAGAATCAGCTTGAACAGAGGTGAATATGCAATAAAGCCAACGATCACAAGTGAGCACCACGAAGATATCTCATTGAATAATACAATGGCGCGACGGGATTTGAGAGTTTGATGCAAGTCTGGTAAGCATGATCTGCAAGGAATTAGCTCAAATGGGGGTGAATATGTAAATATATATTCCATCCAAAACAATGCAAGAGAATTAAAACAAACCTTGGTCAAACCACGTGCGATCCCATGAGAAGACGGAAGATCACACCTCAAATGATCAACACCAATACCAGACACAAAGACATTAAGCCCACCGGGTACCTTTGCACATATGTTGATGGAGCACGACCTAAGTGATTCTCCACCCAAAACTTCAAGAGACCTAAGTCTGCACTCTTGTAGAGCTTGCGTAGCCAAGGGAGCAAGACATTGAGGAGGAAACTATCGTGTTGACCATCCCCCTTGTAGACCCACGCGTACAAAAGAAGCACATTATCGGGATCATTTAGGAAATGCTTAACCGAACTATCGTCAACAATGATTGTGTTGTCCTTCGTGAAGAAATCCTCATACTTCAGGAAGAGGCTCTTAGATAGCGTCTTAAAAAATACCTCCTTGTTTGTGCCCTTCACCTTCAGGAACTGAGGTACCTTGTTCGTCATAGAAGTGGTGATTTGGGTACAATGTTCTTGTCCATGAATGACCTATGGACAAGAAACATTTTTGAAGAGGTATCTCATCACGGCCAAAGTGGTGCTCAATTTCATTGAGCTCGAAACTGATATTGTCGCAAATTTTGAAAGAGCTGTCAAGAAAGCATTGCAGCGCGGACGCACCCAAACAAGCTTGGGGCGAACATGGACTGGAATAGTTGCAAAGTGCGGCGCACTTGGCATATTAAATTTTAGGCCAGCCGTTCTAGAACTAAAATCCTCACACGCATAAAATACCTTTCAGGTCGAATACAATGTTCAACCAAGGTTCCAACACTCTAGGAGTCGTTTGAGGATTATCGAGTACAGGCCTACGGGCGCCCGATAAAGACCTGTTGACCTGAGGGGAAGCGGATGGGAAAGAGACAAGCGTAATGTGTTACTAATAATTCACTCATTATACACAGAAGCAGACAATGTAGAAAGCACGGCAACGGTTCTCACAAACCAAAGGGGAGGTTGAGACATATTACATACCTCAAGTGTCTTGACTTCCCGGAATGAAAGCGACCGACTCCCACACTTCACAAGATTCGAGGAAGAAAGAGCTAACTTTTAAACATTCCGAACTCTATGGAAAATCCAAAACTCCTTGCGGGTCTGATCCTTGAGGGCATCCACGTCCAAATTTAGAGCATCAAGATACCGTATAAAGGAGAATAATCATTAATATCACGAAATGAATCGAACATATTGGGGGAAATGAAGACCGCATAACAAAGAGGAAGGACTCTCATCTAAGACATGCTTAAACACCATATTCATTATATTGGGAGATTGGGAGCCTTCCAAAATAATTTTTGAAGCTTGAAAATGACCTAAACATGCAAGTATTTAGTAAATTTGCACAATGCAATTTGTCCAATATTTACAATATGGGTACATATTCAGCTTGAGTCAAGCTAAGTATCCACAGAAAATTTTTATTGGAAAAATTGTTCATAACTTTCAAAATCCTGAAAATCTTCGAATATAATGACTATGGTGTTCTTACGTTGCCATATTCAGCCCAAATTAAATTTAAGATAAAGGCTGGACAGACAAATAAAGAGAAAATACAAACCTGAACTTCCAAAAGAAATTAGCTCAAATCGACATGACTTTGCGGCACAAACAATCAATATCTAGTAAACATAAACATGTACAATAATGCATGATTAACTTGTCTCGAGTTGAACATGGACTCTTTCAATCTAATCGGTAGTAGGAGCATCAATACATGCGGTCCTATACAAGATCAGCTCAAACCGAGTTGATCATGTAATGGACATCCATACAAACTTTGAACCAACAAGACTGAATGGACTACGAGAGTCCTAAAAACACTTGTTGTATTCCAAACAAGTAATCGGCTATGGCTATTATGTACATAAATGTTTGTGCACACTTGTATTTACATTAGAATATACTCAAAACAATTACTACTAGTGATTTAGATGACCACCTGATGAGTACTCTGGCGTTTGTCAAGCGGGAGAAGCTTGTGACTAGTAGTCGCCCTCTACTTTGTGGAGGCTAGCTTCCCTCATTTTAAGGTCTGGGATGGCAATCTCGTCGACGGGCGGAGGAGGAGACAGTAATGCAGCAGCATCAAACAATGGTAGAGGCGTCACCGGAGAAGCTTCAAGCTGATGGCCATGCTCGCCCATATCCATCATCGGCGTGACCGGTAGGGCACTTGAGGCATTGGCCGATCTTGGAGTATTCTGGAGATCGTGAGATGATGTGGTCGGAGGCTCCGAAATGGAGATTTGGAGTGCATGCCCCTTAGCAATTGGAGTTGCTCCGCTAACAGGCAGTTGGGCTCTTGTGTTATACTGAGCAAACATTGACTCCATCTAAGCCATCATGAGCGCCTCGTGCCTCTTCAACTCAGCCTTATATTGCTCGGCTTGCTTTGCCAGCAGCTCGTGCTGGCGCTCCTGCCCTAGCTAAGCCTACTGAGCGATGACTTTGTCCTACTACTTAATGGCAACTTCTGCTCTCTTAAATGCGGCCGCCTGAGTTGCCGCATGTTTCTGCTCTTGCAGCTGGAGTTGATGCACTAGCTCCTCCACAAACGCGGGAGAGCCATCTGGAGGGAAATGGAACTATGTAGGGGATGCCATAGCCATCCGCTTCTTTGCCTTTTTCCAAGGTAGACTAGTAACACCTTCAAGATCTGTTGGGACCAAAGAAGGTTTGTTGTCATCGTCCGTCGAGTCGTCGAATACATCGACGACAAAATCATTGGATGGCCCAGCCTCATCGACTGCCCAATGAACCTGATGACAAATAAGCAAAGGAATAACATCTTCATCACTCTCGTCATGAGAATCTACGGTGTGGTCAGCCCCTCCAGGCAAAGGAGCTCTTGTTCTAACGTCCACCTCCGCCATAAACTGGTCATTATTAAGTTCATCTTCTACTTTTGATTCCGCTTCAACCAACGCCTCTTCTTCATTGGCATCCACCAATGGCTTCTTATCCTTGGCGGAAGGGACCTGAGGATACTTCTTCATGTCAACAGGATATCCTCCCTCGACCAAGTCGACCTTGTCGAGCGTCAAGGCCATGCGCGCCTTCGCATCATATGCAGTCTATCGTTATTTTTGCAGATATTGAAAATTTGTTGGCCGTTCAACTGCAGACATTTCAGGGATGTAAGAACTTGATGAAAAGGCAGCCGCCGTGCAGCATCAGCTCAAACCGAGTTGAACATGAAGCGCTTGAATCCACGCTGCATGTTCAACTCAAGTCGAGCTGATTCCACAATTAGACAAAGGGCTGCAGATTCCATTTCATATCTGCTCCAATTGAAGGATACGGTTAACAACAGCGACAAAATACAAAATCTAGAGGCACTTACTACAACTGCAATAAGAACTTTTGATCCACCAAACGCTAATAAGATAACATCACTAGGCTTGTACAACAGTCCAAGAATCTAGAAGTAGAACTTCATCGTGAACTCTCCATTGTTCACGCGTAAATCCAACTTCTGGTACTTGCACGACTGCTCATTGGCGAGATGATTTGGCAACTTGAATTTGTTGCAAACTCCAATAGTCTCATTTCCCTCCCTTTAGATGAGCCAGATCATCCTCACAGACTCCTTCACCAACTTGTTGCTTGTTGACACGTTGCCCAAGTGCTCGTACTTCCTTTGTATTTAATCCGATGCACACTTGTCATAGTGCTTGACCCAAGGAGAATTTGCTATTGAAGCAAATGCCTGGATCTCGGCCTCATGGTCACCGCATATCTAGATCCAGACCTCTGGTTGCGTGAGGCCTGGCATTCTACCACTCTTCTAGGTCTTCATGAAGTCAGTGAAGAAAGGGTAAGCACCCCGGATGTCGCCCTCCTCGAATAACCTCGGACGAAGCGGAAGTCGATCATCCCTAGTTGTAAAGGCAAATCGGTAGGCTAGGAGTTTGCGAGCCACTGCCCGAGCATATTTGTGGCCGCATTATACTTCCTAAAGAACCCACATCGAACTGGCTTTTGAAAGCTCAACCGTTTCTCCAAAAAATGTTTGAAGAAGGCCTTTGCGTAAGGAGGGAGCTCTTTAGTCTTCTTATTCTTGCTCCTAAGCATCTTTTCTTCCTTGAAATAGTTCTCCCCCGGTTGCTCAAGAAGGATGCGCATGGTCGCTGATGAGACGAAGTAATCCTTCTTGAAGTGCTTCCAACGGTCCTGCGTGAAGCTCCCTCCGGTGTCATAGAAAGCAATGGTGGAATTAATTTTGCTCAACTCCTCCTGACTAGCTGCTTCCTCCTGCGCGGCTCAACCCAATCCTTCACAGTGTAGTAGCTCTCCAAGATTGAAGTAGGCTGCTTGATTACAACCTTCGGCCATCTCTGCGTCCACTTTGATCCGCTACGATTAAGGATGTGAAGGAGCATCTTCGAGTGATTGGACTCCGACAGGTCACCAAGCCACTTGAAGAATTCTCGATTCAGTATCCCTCCTTTGCAGCTTTCCACAAAGGCTTGTCCTTCATCTTGCGGAGGTCAGCTGAGTTGCCGTCGATCAACTCCCCCTATGCATACGAGGAGACAAACCGTATCTTGACCTTCACAACGAGGTCAAGATCATCACCAGCTCCGACAAAACTTATGCCAGATACCGGAAACTACACTGCATGCAACTCGAAGCATGTTCACCTCAAATCGAGTTGAACATGTATGTCAACAATATAAATATATCTATCAAACTAGGTCACTTTTGCAACTAAAGAATAAGCTCAATTTGAGTTCAATATCTAAACAATAATGATGGAAACTAGTATTTGCATAATCAGCCCGACTCGAGTTGAATGTGGACAACTTACCCTATACTTTTTATCGTTGAGGAAATTGCAACCACGACCTCCAAGAGTATTCTATGGCTTAGGTGGTGTTGGACGGCCTAGATTGAGCCACATCAATCGGGCGCTAAGAATGTTGGTGGTGCACGACAGCTTGAAAATGGAGAAGTGGTTAACGCGGTTTTAGAACGTTGAAATTTGTCTCTGCTTCTCTTTGTCTAGCAACCAAACCACAAAGCAATCCCACGTTTGGAAATGTCAAAGGATTGTCTCTGGCACTTTCTTCTAAGCAATTATTGCCTTGCTTGCCGCAACTCTGTGCTATCCGTTGATGATTTTGAAGTTCATCTTTTTTATTTTTTCCCAATCACCTGTGGGCTCCAAAGGTGTGTCAGATATTACGCACAATGTTTGTTTTGCTGACTTGTCAGCCATGTTGATTAGGTAATTTTTCATTGACTCCACGCCCGTCTACTCCAAAGCCCGGATGGTCCAGTCAACGAGAGCATTTGACATCTCCTTAAAGTCGATCTTGCGCTTCGCTTGGTTTGTAAAGACAAAGCTCTCTTGGCATTCCGCCCAGAACTTTTTGTAGATGATCGTGGCATTTTCGTAATCGATGGAATCGCCCGGCCTCAGCTTTGCTAATATACTTGTCAACGTAGAGGCTATGTTGACCTCCAATTTCCTTTGAGCTACTGAACAAGGTTTATCCTGCCCAAGCACAGGTTTCTGGCGCTAAGCTTCTGTGGCAGCTGAACGCCTAGGTTGCCTTGGCTTCGCAGGCTCCTCCAAATGTGAGCCATGGAGGTTACTTCCGCTTGGGCGTGAGGTCCTCCTTCCAATCGAGCCTTGACTAATATTAGGATGATTCTCAGTTCTGAGAGATACTTCCTCTGGCTCCATTGAAGTTGAGAAGTTTTGGGTTTTAGCGAGCCTCATTGTCATCGACTGAAACACTTTTGTCCGCAACTTTGAAGTCAATGCCTTTGCATGCAGTGGGAGTCCATGGTCGATTACTCACAAATTTTGATCTTGCAACTCTTCAAGTCTCTTGAGCATCGTCGTGAAGATTGTGTTCTCCAGATTGGTAAGCAACGGAGCGAGACTGAAAAAATGACTGGTGTTGTCAATGAGAATGCAGTATATAAACTTCTGGGATGTGTATCATTGGCACTTCAAGACAACCCATTTGTCCTAGTGGTCCACATCGAGGACCGGGTCTTATAGTGCTAAGGCGAGAAAATTCTCTTTGCCGATCCATTTATGTACGAGGGCCAGGGTGTTTGTTGTTGGGACGTTCTGCAAGGACCACCCCTCATGCCCTAGGGATTCCAAAATCTCATCAAAATGGTTCTTTGAAAGAGCCGTTTCCATTGTCCAATTCGATCGCAACGTTGGAAGGCGCGTAGTATCTATCGAGTAGTGCCAAATGCTCCTCGAACTCACTGCATGATGCAATTTTACATTGACAGCTTCTCTTTCATTTGACACTTTGAGATTGACATCTTTGTGTACAATGTTTACATTCATAATCAATTGGGTTCGAGTTGAATCTGAAACTCCTGTTTGCGGATGCAATGTTATTTTGCATTCATTTGCAGTCTGTTATTTTTTTTTAAAAGTAAATTTGGTCTTTGTGTTATGCACAATCAGCTTGGATCGAGCTATATGTACAAACTGAGGATAGCATTTTCTATGGTTTATTGTTTAGATTACCAATTGTCATGGTGATTTTACTAATGATATTGATTTTGGTTTACCATTTAGATTTCTAATTGTATGTTTGTTCATTTGGCTAGAGGTATGGCTTGATTAACTTCTCATTGATTGGTTTAATTTTACAGTTTAACAATACAATTAGCTCGATTGGAGCTGAATCTGCAATCCTTATATCCTATTCTCAATGATCCTATAACTAGATATTATGTATAGTAGCTCAAGTTGAGCTGATTATGCATGTAATCGGATGAAAGTCATTCATCTCGGGGATGAAAATTCTTACCTAGTGTGCAACATTTCTTCGTGGGAAGAAAAACACATATTGCTTTGCTCCAATTTATCGGGCTCGCTGAAACTCAACACCTACACATTGTACAAGCACATATACAATTAGCTCTAATCTCAAGATTCATTACAAAATTCTACTACTATGATAGATAAGTAACATCAACTTAAAACACAAAGCACACTCACAGACTACACATCCACAAAACTTTCACAACCGCACTCTCCTATCCCAAACAAACCTCATACAATATAAAACCTAATGACGATAACGCTCTCTTTCTAATTGCTACAAGCTTACGCATACGCACAACCCTAAGCAACGCGATCCCTTACTCATACACACCTTACGCAAACACAGCAAACACGAAAAAAAAGGAACACAAACAAAACCTAGAAGAAATGAGCTGGTTGTCGGAAGGCAATACCTTTTCCACCCAAGACGTCAAGTCTTGCCAACGGTCATAGGTGACCTTCTTTACGAGTCCTTCAACCGTAGGGAAACCTTTTCATCCACCAATCTCCCCACACATCCAATTTCTTCAATCACACCTAAACTTCTGACCTTTTGGAGACATCATTACTCTAAACTTGTAAATTTGCTTGAAATTGAACCACCACATATTCTTTGATTTCTAGTACCACATATTTTATCACCTCAATTTGTCTTTGAATTTCAAGGCCTATAATGAATCAATATATGCTTATTTTTCTATTTCCTTGTCGCAAGCTTGAAATCTCTTTTAATACACCATTACTTTTAATATTGTTGACTTGATTGAATATTGTCAAATTATCATAAAGTTTTTGTTCACTATTTGACATAGATTTTTATTCATTGTAGCTAACGCATAATATATACTTAACCGCAATGTAATTTTTAATAATTAAACATTGGAGAAGATATCACATTTTTAGTTTAAAAATTTTCATCTAACATCTTCTAATAAGAGGACAATATAATATATACACCCAAAACACTAAAATCCATCGCCAAATACCACCAGCTGATTTTTTCAACTTCTCACACACCTTGTCAAAGATATAGTAACAATGTACACTTGAATACCTTTGTATCTTTGGATTAACCTTGATACTCACGCAAGCTTTTGCATCACTTTCATCCATCCATTCGAACACCATGTATGTCTAACATACAAAACATTATGTGTTTCAACCACAATGTTGCTTCGCAAACCTTTAATGGTTAACATAGTGCATTTTAATTGAAATTTAATAAAGAAACGGCATAGCAAATGTAAACAACTTTGTTTTGCTAAAGAAACATTATGACTACTCCCCGGGATATTTTAATATCATGGTTTCTATCTTCTTAATAGTTGTTACAAATATTATTGACTTGATGCATTACCATAGAAAACACTTTATTTTGTCTTCAATGTAGTATAATCTACGGCCATCATATCTATAAAATTACAAATGTATCAATTCATTGTGAATTTCAACTAACTTTTATAATGAAAATATCAAGAAGAATTATCCACTTCTAGAGTATTCGCATAGGGAAGCCTGATGCATTTAATTCATTTCAACTTTGTTTTAGAAGTGATTTTTTGGCAGCTCAAGTCTTACACTATCTTTGTAATGTGCACCGTACTACATCAAAACTAAATAAACTTTAAGAAGCACTAATGTCACGGGACGTGGCGTTGAGGGCCTCTTCGTATCGTAGTTTTAGAGTAGTTTTGTTTGTTACTAATCTACGTGTGTTTAGGGGCAAACAACGGCGCACCGCATTCATCCATGGATGATTTTCATCCGCTTAGGATTGATTGCATGTGCATATAGGGCCGCACACGTCCTTTACTTGACGTCTTTGTCAAGTCAAGCTTTGTGAGTGAGTTAGAGAGTGTTAGTGATGACCTTTGCTTGTAAGTGATTGTTTATCATTTGTGAAGGCTCCGCATTCTCCAATACTACTTGCACTCCTAGATTCTCCCTTCGTGGAGTGCAAGACGCTTGACTACGTAAGTGATTTCATACTTATTCCTTGACAGTGTATTACATGTACTTGTTTTGGTATATGTTTTTCGTTTGTTTGATGTTGGTTAGAACTCTCGATCTATTGTAGTTATCGATCTTTCTTTACACGGCACTACCAAATTTAAAAATAACAGGTTACTACTTTAATGAATAAAAATATTAATATGAAGTGTTTTGACAATAGTTCCTCATGTGTGAGTAATAATTTTGTATCATTATATGATTTCTTACATGACTAATGTGAGTAATTATGTACGTGTATAATATATCAATGCATTGAATAAGTTAGCTAGAGATCATTGAGTGGAATATGTTCATGCTATTTCTAATAATGTCACATTAGAATAGTTTTTAAATTTTGATTTTCTACGACATAGTTACAATTTACAATGATTTATAGTCATTATAATTAAACCAACTAAAATAATATAAAGTGTGTGTACTATATCTATATTTTGTGATCATGGTATATACTACAAATTAAATTTGTGAAGGTTTAATGAATTAGGAAAATTGTTCATACATCCGAATGGAATTTAATCATTTTTACATAAAATTCAATGAAACATCCCATATCAATGATACCAGCGTGATAAATATCATTAAAAAAATATTTATCTAACATACAACACAAAAGTATTAAAATTAATAGCGCTCATTTGAAATATTATAATAAAATTAAATAGGTCAATGCAATATTATAATAAAATTAAATAGATAAATGCAAATATCATATATTGAAGATTAATTTTAGTGTAGAATGTGTCTTCTTAGTGCTTTATTCACATCAATGAAAAATGCACTATCATTGAATTTCTAAATACATCATTTTTAAAATTATGTGAATCTAAAATATTTTTACTATGTGAATATATATGTGGAAGTTTGCTTATTTTCAATACTATATTTCTATTATAAATTACGTTGATACAAGTCAAGTTTTTACAACGTTTATGGTTAGTATTCACATTGTTAACATACAGCAATAGCCCCTAAAATTTGGCAACCTGCTCTTGTACTCTAATACAAGTAACTTAATGCAGGTTATGCAATGTACGTAATAAATATCGATTTTTTACCATAAAATGAACCAAATTCATAAGGCTAAGTTGTGAATAATTATACACAAAACACGATAGCATATACATAAAAACCATAAATTGACAAACTACCGTAGGTGAACCTCTAGTTCGGCACCTTAATGCCGAATAATTAATTAAAGTGAAAAAATGACATTCGGCATTCAAAATTACAATAATGTTATTTTCGGCAAAAAATCAAATATCATTATATTTGGCCTATTTTGGCACCCATGGGAATTGAACTCAAGACCTTGGGATACCAAACTCAAGTGCTTATGCATGATTGCCACGGATGAAGACTTTTCCAAGCCTTAATCCCCTTTGATGTCTCTACATGTGCCAAAATCTGTAAATATGCAATTTTTACAATTTCGGCATTTTCAAAAAACATTTTCCACTTAATTCGGCATGGTCTTTTCTAATTAATTTATGCCCGACTAGAGGTTCACCTACGGTATACACTTTAATTTAACATGAGGTCGTTTGTTCAATTAGTTGAAATAATTATACACGATGACTATAGATGGGTATGATTATGGTTTATAGTGAATTGTGGACCAATTTAAAACATCTGAATAAATGAAGGAATGTTAATAACAATTCATAAACATAAAAACCAAAACCCTTTAAACCCTAAGTCCTATGGAAACCGGATAAAGCTATTTTCAATTTCCTTCTTCCTCTTTCCTCTGCTTTGCTCTGCGCGTTGAGACTTCGCACCTCTTACATTGTTTGTGTTGGCCTTTGGTTTCCCTACTTCTTGTAGAGTTATTAGCATTTGCGTCACTGTGATAGAGTGTCAAATTATCCAATGGGATTATACATTGTTCAAGCGTCGCTATAAGGTCGCAGTAGGTACCATTGGGCACGTGGGTGAATAAGGTATCTCTTTCCGTCTTCACGTACAACAGCTTGACGAACGTTCTATCTGTCAAATATGATTATTTCCCATCTTTTCTCCCTCTTAACGTTTGCTTTTCACTAGGTGTTGTATTTTCAATATTGCATTTCATGATAGTCGTTGATGTTCTTACTCAAGTTGTGCAACGTTGTGGACAATGGTGTTCATTGGAATGGTTATGACCGTAATTGCTATAGTGTATCATGAAACTTGTAAAAACTTCATTTGGGCGCGTATTTTGCCGTATACTTTGGGGTATGAAGTGACCTTGTCGACAAAGTAGACGGACCTAGATTGCACATTCAGCTCGAGTCAAGCTGAATGTGTACAATGTAAGGACATCATGTGATTAATGTAGAGCAGCAACCTCAGAATGTTGTTGGAATTTGGAAGGTGAGATTTTAACAGCAATTCCAGCCGCACATTCAACTCGAGTCGAGCTGAATGTGCACGATGTAAGGACGTCTCTTGAATGCCGTAGAAAAGCAACCACAGAATGTAGGTGGAACTTCGAAGGTGAGGATTCATCATATGTTCCCGTTGCACATTCATCTGGAGTCAAGCTGAATATTCACAATGGCAGGACATCTTTTGATTACCGTTAAGAAACAACTGCATAATGTATCTTGAACTTTGAAGCTCGATGTGTTTAACAACAAATCTCGTTGCATATTGAGCTCTAGTTGATGTGAATGTTCACGATGTCCAAACAACTTTCTCTAACGGTAGAGAAGCTTCTGCACGATGTTGTTGGTACTTGGAAGCTGGGGGTTAGCCAGCTATTCCCATTGCACAATTAGCTCAAACTGAGTTGAATATGCATGAATTGTTATATTGATAATTTTTGAATATAGATTAAATACTTGTGCTTGAACTATCATCTGTTATCCAAATTACAAATATATGTATATCCAATGCCTATGCACAATTCGCTCAACTCAAGCTGAATACGCGCGTCATTGGATTTGTAGCCACTATTAAGTTATCAGTAATATATTAATAAGTATAGAATACTTCTATACTAATGTGAATATGGACTTGGTTTTTGCTTTGCACATTATGCTCGAATCAAGCTCAATGTGCATCCTTCAGTATTCCATCATCCTTGCTCTGAAACCAAAGCGGCATCACTCTAATAGTTCATTCTTGTTGAGCATGGACAAACATGCATTATCTATTCACAATCAGCTGGAGTCGAGCTGAATGCGCCATTGAACTAGATAATTTTGTCTACACTAATGCAATCTCTATATGCACTAGCAGATTTAAGATGGTGAGTTCAAGCAATGCCACCTTCATCGATGAATTCAATTCCAATGATAGCGGCTCCTTTGAGAATAATCCTCTCGATGCTGACTTGCCTAATTTTGTAGTTCTTTATCGCCGTCAATGGATTGGAAAAATTATAGAAATGAAAAATATCATTGGTGTTACCATTTTGGATGAGATTCTTCAAAACCTTACGTCATCTGATGTTTCTGGATCAACATCTCCATTAGGTGAGACACATGTTGCCATTCAAGTATCAAAAACATATGATGCGGATAAAGCGTCGGATGAATGGCGATATTGTCTAAAGGCCTAGCCAATTGAGCGGGTGTTTTATAATGGCGCCAGTTTATTCCATCACAGCCAACGGGAGACTTACAACACTGTGATGGGAATGCGAAACTTGCCCCTTGGGGACAAGACCTGCTCTTACAAGACCTTCTTTAGAAATCCTCCGATATTTCCTTTGTCAAAGTCGAGCCGGCTCCTCTCAGATTTCTCCATCAACTCTGTCGCCGCAAACTCCTATTGTTCTAGAAGTTGTATCCAGCTTTATCCTTGTGATAAGATTAAGGTCCTTAGGATGCGTATGTACTTTGGCACGACAGTGGTTTTAAGGAGGCATATAAAAGTAGACATTCATAGACAACTCCGTGTTGACAGCAATGGTCAAAATGTTGTCACCTTGGAGGAAATTGACGTCTGCCCAGCAGCTTGGAAACACATCATGGGCGTCAATGAGACCTTATTCTATATCTATGCGAGAGACGCAGCTGCTGGTGTTGCTACGGAACCGCATGGTACTACTGGCTTAAAGAAACCTAGGCATCACACAATCGTCGCAACTGCCCCTCTACACGTCATCCTTGATAGGAACGCTGACTACATGCCTCATAAGACGTGAGTACTGCCCTCTGGTGAGAAGACTTTTGCTAAGGTTCTACCTGCAAATTTCAAGTAGAAAGACCAAATCCCTGTGTTTGACTCTCATTTAGCAGATTGCGGACTTCTACCAATATCGACTTCTAGACTAAATAAGATTAGACGCGTCACTTTCCTGATTTCAATGCAAAACGGCCTGGAGATAATTTTGCACGATGCTCTTTCTATGATGATTGCCAAATTCAAAGGAAGTTACATCAGACTGGAACTCAGGCCGCTTTGGTATGGCAGCTGAAGGTGAACGCCTACTTGGATTTTGCTATGTTCCATCGGGAGTTATTTATTCCAATTGTTACCGCTTTGAGGAATTGCTTGATGAATGTCTCACCATCATCCATGATAGGATGGATCACTCCAAGACTACCTCGCCTACCCTTTCTCACAAGATCAAGCATGTCGACGGTCTTACGTGATTACCAATTTCGGTCACAGGAATGCTTGCATATGGTCATGGGGACGCTCGTTATGCTCATTATGGCTTAGATATTTACCCGCATAATGTCAATTAAATTGTCGCTTCTTTTGCCAAGCTATTGGGTGATTTAGAACAACCTTCAAAGGCATCTTGTCCGGAATTGTTTGAACGATCCAAGAGGACTGCGTTGTTTTGTGTTGTCTTGCACGGTGCTAAAGATGCGTGTGTGCCTTCACTACCTGATCACTCTAGAAACCTCGCTCCAACCAAACCTCTGCCTCCAATTTTGCATGTGCAAATGGATAATGCTGTCAGTGACAATAAGAATATATATGTTTTCCGATTCTGGTCTCTTCTTGGTGCCAAGGGTATCCTTCGAGAGGTTTATGTGAATTTCATGCTGGTTGGCAACACTCATGATGACATTGATGCGTTATTTGGTCGATGGAGTATGGCATTGAAGAGGGAAAATTTCCTTACCGTTCCTTTGTTGATGAAATCATTTATGGAGATTGAAGCTGTTCGAACAGTTCGACACCTTATTGATGAAGTTTTTGACTTCAAGCCCTTTATTAGTGAGGGAATTTAGTTGGAGACAAAGCGCTTTGAGGTGACTCAAAGGCTCACCAATTTAAATTCTACATTGAATGTAATTTATGCTCGGTGCTGAAGTATAAGATTCTCTACCATAATGACGATTGGCTTCTGCAAGATGGGGGAATTAAATTGTGGACAGAGAAATTTCAATGGGAGGTCCTTGTGGCCTCGTGGTGATCCAATTGCCTTGCAACCTCGTCCCATTCGAAATGTTGAGGAAGTGGTAAAGGGCGTGTCGGGTTTCATTTCATATTGGGAGCAACAATTGCAGCAGGACGGTACTGGTGAATATCGTCGGTGATATGAGCCTCTGAGCTACTATTGGCGTGCGGTAAAGGATTCACTCGATGAATCTATGGTTCTACGAACTACGCTTCAGGATAGATTTTGGCCTACGACTCGAATTGATCGGATTGTCGAGGACTAGTTCACGGAAGGGGGAGTTCTTCGAGAGGAGTTTGATGAGGATGTTGCCTTTGTAGGACATGTTTGTGATCGCCCTGTGCCCTCATTATGAGTCGCTCGGAATGTATCTGCGGGCTACTTTCTTGCTATAAGGCCTTGTGAATTAGATGAGCATACTATTTGGATCGCTCGAGCAATGACATATTTCTGACCCCGAGCGGCCAAACTCACTTCGCATACAATACTACTGTCCTACTTTATGCAATTCGCACATCCAAAGAAGCTATGCCGATTGGGATGCTCTTGCCGATTTGAGATGGAGGATAAATGACGACCTAGAGGAGGTGTAGGAGAGCACGGAATCTTTGCTTATGGCATGGAAACCAAGGAGCCAAAAAGAATCTTCCTGTTCTAGTACAAAGATACCTCCAGAGCAAGTCGAAATCATTAAGGCAAGCCTCATGAGGGACAACTTAGCATCTTTTTCTGAGTAATTCAATAAACATAGTATGTTGTTATAAATGTTTTGTTTGTGAGTGAAATTCATAATTGATATCATATTATAAGCATTCAGCTCGAGTCAAGTTCAACATGCCTACGTCCATCTACTCTTAAATGTTTTGACAATATACATAGAGTTGTGCGCATTGATATATTGACGAATGGGAGATGTCCGAGTGCATTTTCAGCTCGTGTCGAGGTGAAAGTGCACCACATGTTATTTGTACCGTGATGCATTTCAATACTTCATCAATGTAGTCCTCATTTATTTTGATTCATTTCTTCATGAGCCTATACTTTTTGCATACTCTGCTCTTTCAAAATCGAGTGACCTGATCATGTACACAAATTCCAATTGTAAACTTGTTAATTTCATTGATTCAAAATGAAAATATTTAGTATTTGGAATGCTAAACATACATCTGAGGTGTTGGCACACTTTTAGCTCCATTTGACCTGAACTTGTCCACCAAATGTAGTGGAATGCTATAGTTTTATTGCTTGGAGATTTTTCCTTTGCTATATCGATGGCTATACATGCATATGCGTTGTTGGCACGCTTTCAACTTGATTCAATCTGAACATTTACACCAATATTAATGGTACCTTAAACGTATTCATTGCTTTGGACTTCTACGTGGTATTTTTTACGGTTTTGTAAGTGTTACATGTTGACTTACATTAATGTTGCATTGAGCTTTACATGCACACCAACATCTTCTATATCCATAGAGTTTCGAACATAAATCTTCGCCTCCCAATTTAGTAGACACAAGAATTGTAAATATTTCAAAAATATGCATTGCACAAATTCACTATACTTAATATGCACATTTAGGTCGATTCTACCTTAGTTATTGTTTTGGGAGGCCCCCAATCTCCCAGTTTAATCAATATCGTGTTCAAAGAAGAAATAAGATGAGGTTTGCCGAGGTCATTTACACACACGATCGTTTCAGCTGGGGACAAGGTGTGGGAATCCGTTCCCACAAGTTTTTGGATATAGCCTTGAAATCCGGTGAACAAAAGCGGAAATTTAAAAAAAAAATAGTGAATAGAGTAGTGCAAAATAGTACAACAAGGTAGAAATAAGGAATAAGGATTATGGACCTAACCGGAATCATTAAATAGCGTTATCATAAGCAATTTTTTGGAAGCCGGATGTCCGGTCATCCGAAAAATATCCGGAATATTTCGGATAACATCCTAATCCGGAATCGACACCACAAGCTCGACATCATTGGTAAATGTCCTTACGTCGTGTCATATACAAAAATGGGTCAGAAAAAAGAAGGAGTCATCATTCTTCTTTGTCGTCTTTTGCTTTCTCTCTTTCTCTTTTCTTCCCAGCCGACCATCTTCTGTCTTATTTGGATTGAAAGTATTCCGGTAGCAAAAAAACTTTTGTGAAGACAGTGCGTGCAAGTACCAGAGAA
Organism: Bryoerythrophyllum caledonicum; assembly: GCA_963971425.1. Lineage (NCBI taxonomy): Eukaryota > Viridiplantae > Streptophyta > Bryopsida > Pottiales > Pottiaceae > Bryoerythrophyllum > Bryoerythrophyllum caledonicum. The sequence continues at coordinate 34,960,060 of OZ020514.1, read as the reverse complement.
GATTATGAGCGGCTAGTCCAGCATCATGGCGGGAGTAGGAGACCGCGTGGCCAGGAAACTGAAGACCTCTAGAACCATTGCCCGAGCTCCCACCATACAGAAGGTGATGCCGGCCTACCCAACAGAAGAAGAAGACATCAAGATCTTGGCCAACTACCTAGAGATAATGGGATGCTTTGGCCTGATACAAATGACCTAGGGGATAAAGGACAAAACTTGGTCACGGAACTAATGGGTACTCCAGACAACCAGTTCGACGGCATCCTCAGTGTACATTCGGAGCATTGAGCTGAGTCGGAATGGCAGTGGACCTACGACTTCAAGGTGGGAAAGTGAAGCTAGAGGAGAGAAGAGACGAACTGCTTGGGGGATAATACTTTCAAATCGCCGACTCGAAAGACGGCTACAGCACAAACGACCTCCGCGGCCCCCATGCACGGCCAATAGTAGGGTTTTTGAACCCCATCTTACATTCGGAAAAGCCAAAGAAGGTGGTCTTCAATTAGGCGTGCACGTTTTTGGGCGCCATGAGGGAGAAGCTCTCAGTTGATTGGGCTGCTTCAATGAACGACCTGGTCAATCAAATGATCAAGAACCTCCGGAAGGAAAAGAAGATCGGAACAGTGATGCCCTCATACTCGACGCATTTATATTCCAAGCATGAGGTCCTCAGCCCAGCGGAACATGACATTTTCAAGGAGCTTCTGAATATTCAAGAGTATGGAGGACCGGAAGTCGAGTCTAGAGACGATCAAGACACACTCAACTCTTTACCTCCCCCCAAGCCGCAAGCATCTGGAAGAGGAGTAGATCAGTGACCAAGGAGCCGGAGCTGAAACCTGCCAATCCAAGCCAACCGGAGGAGGAGCACACTGATTTGGATCAGGGCCTTTCGGGAACAATTACCAATCGGGTACCTCCGGTTGAGCTTCCGAAACTCATCGAAGAGGTCATGTATGATAAGGGAGCCTAGGAGATTGTGGACATCTTCCCAGAGACGCAGGAGCTCCGGACTAACGAGATCCGGATGAAGATGCTCAAAGACTAGCAGACTACACTCATCCGTGATCGGGCAAGTCTCCAAGGGCAACTTGATGAAACGAAGGCAGCCTTGGCGGTAGCGCATGTAGCGCAAAAGGAGGCTGAGGAGCGGGTTGATGCCTCTGCCCAAGCATTAACGAAAGTCCAGACGGCACTCAACTTTCCGGTCGACACAAACAACCGAAGCCTCCTCTTTACGAAAATTCTGGAGTAGGAAAAAGTGAACCGTGGGCAGATTATTTGGTTCCTCCTCAATCACGGCCGGAAGATGGAGCGAACTTGGGTGCAAATGCAGGAGCTAGTGAGGAACCTATTTCGGCAAGGACCAGCAACTCAAGGAACCCAGACTACCAAATAGCCAACCACTTCGGTGAAAACACCAACAGTTGTGCAAGCTCCGGATGAAGTACCGGCACAGGCTTCCAGATCCAAGTCAATGCAGCCAAAGCCGACCAAAAAGGAGGTAGAGGAATCTCCTAGGCGTAGGAGTCCTAGGCTCAAGGATGTTGTGAACACCCCCTAGTTAGACTTGGGTATAGAGTTAGAAAATTTTGTGCACTCCATAGATTTAGATGACGATGAATTCGGGTCTTGGATCCTAAATTTTTGAATTTGAGCCAAGATTTATTAGACTTCTGTAAGTAGAATTCTAGGGCGTTTTTGCTGTAAGGATAAGATTTCCCAGATTTCTCACGGATAAGGTAGAACTAAAACCAAAAACATGGCTTGTACTTAGTGGATGAGTTTCAAGAAATTCATCATCTTGTTTTCTCTTGCTGAGAACGTTTCAACCTTCGACTGTATTGGCTATCTGATTTTGAATGCTTTCTTGTGAGGAACGGATCCATTGTGGTTGGTAGCATGGTGATTAGGTTCTTTTGTGGTGAGCTTTATTGTGTTTGTACTTGAGGCAACATGTTAGGACTTGCAACGGAAGAGCGCCTAAAAGAGCTAGAGACAAGTTCAGGGAGAGGCCTGATACACTCCAGGGTCCAGAAGTAGCCAGGAGGGAAGAGATGTATTGCAAAGGTGTGTCTGGTAGTCTCTAGGGCACGGAAGCTCTATGTGAACCCGGATTCCGGTTGAGGCCGGAATCTACCCCAATGAAAGGAAAAAAGCCTGATGTGTATTTCTAGAAAGAGTCTTCTTTGTAAGCTGTAAAACTTACTCGATGGAATCATCTAGTATTGGCCGGAATGTTGTTGTAGTCTACACTGTCCTCTACGTGACCCCGTCTGGATAGCTATCCAAATTATGTGAAAGCGTTGGTTCAGCAGCTATAATCATCCACCGGTTAGCGGAGTAGGAAGAGTGGGTGTCTAGGCACTTTAAGTTACGAGGCAGTAGGTAATCTGGCCACTTACACAAACAGGATTAGTGGCCTTCCATCACTCGTTTAAACCGTCCGGAAGACTCTTTGAGAGGGGATAGAGATAAATGAAACTTCTTTCTAGTTGTCCATAAACTAGTTCCGGAAACTATTGTAAGACATTCGAAATCCAGAAGGATCCGGATATTGTGCAAAAGAATGAATAGGGAAGCTTACCTATGGAGTAGCGTTTGATTGTTTTAGTTTTTGTAGTATATTCAGGAAGGAACAATAAGTCTCTGTGGAAACAAAACTGGAGCAGTTTACTCTGGAAGCATTTAATGACAATTGAATGCCTTCCAAAGTAATACTAACTCGACAACTTGCAATACAAGGATTTAAAAATTGGCAGGATAAAACTTTTCAATAGTCTTTTAAATATTGTGTATTTGAAATCTTGGCGGGAAATTGTTTCTTTCATTCTACGCTCGACTAATTTAAAAATGAGCATTCCCCTCAAATATATTCACAAGTAGGTCAAGTATTGACATAATCGTGAGAATAAGGGATAGGGTTAGGATTAGGATTAGATTTTAGGATTTAGAGTTAAGCATAGGATTTCGGGTTTAGGATCCATGGTTCAAAATTAATCCTTCTAATGATATCTTATAGCATTTTACTTATACTTTGAATATTCGGAATATTGACAATACAACTAAGGACCATGAAAATGTAGAGAAGATATTGAGATGATTAGCATGAATTTGTATTACAATCCAAACATGATTGATCTATAAAATTGAAAGCAAAGTTTTTATCGAATGAGTTGCATTAAAAAACCAATTTATTTTATAAGTACACATTTATTAGGGATAAAAATAAAAGAATTCAATCATGTTCTCTGACACCTATTTGGTTTTAATAGAAGTGCATTATGTTGTTATTTTGTGAGCAATTTACAATGTTCATCATGTGGAAAAATCCATAGTGTGCACATGATATGAATTTGGAATTATTTGATTACTTCCTTCTAAGTATTTAAAGATTGAAAATGTTGGAAAATGACAAAAAGTTGGATTAAATTATTTTATTCTTGAGTTTTCACTGTTTTATAACAAATTTACTTTGTGACAATCTCATCAATATATTAGTTTCTAAGTTTCTTCCGTACATTTTTTTATGTCAAATTCAATTTTATACAAGAGTAAAATGATATATATGAATAGATATTTAACCTATTTGATTACAAGTTAAAGTCTATGTTTTGTTAACATTAATGAATTTTCAACTCAAAATTCAATATTAGTAAATTTAAAAAGGCTTACAAGTTTGGGCAATATTATTATATTTTTAGGATAATGCAAATAATCATATTTAACTTGAAAAAAGAAGTTAATGTGAGGATGTAGGGATAAAGTTATAAAATCATATACTTAAAGACTTTGTATTATGTTATTGAATGTGATATGTAAGAGTAATACCCAATAATGATTTTTGTTATGTATACATGAGATAAAAGATGTAAAAATTATCAACATTATGCAGTATTTATGAATTTTTTCACAAGAAATTTAAAACTCATCCATATGTAAAAGATAGAAAATGGAAAAATTATTGAAAGACTTAAATTAGAAATGGAAAGACAAGGTCAATGAAATTTATTGAAAAAAAATATCAAACATAACTAACACAAAGAAGAAACATACATTTAATGCATTAAGCGTAACTTAATGTTCATAATGTAAGTAACCTTGGATTCAATTGTACATTTTAAAAGAAGAATACACGTTCTTCAAAGTTCAATCATTGATAATTTTTTGAATAAAAGTTTGTACATTGCTATCCTAAGTTTTTTTCAAGCTTTTAGTCATGTTTTCCCAAAACCAAGATATGTTTAGACCTTCTTCTTTGAACATATTTTTATGGAAAGATAATGTCATTTTTCAGTATCAAATCTTATAAATTTGAACCCAAACCATGACCGTTACAATCAAAATAATATGCACAACATGCAATGGTTGATGGTACAGTCTATAGTGTTTGTAGATGCCATATAGTGGTAATGAAAGTTGTGGACTTTAGAGGGTATACAATTTCATCCATCAATAGATTCATCCAATAAATTTGGTATTTTGTACCAAAGAGGTTCACATGTGTATTAGATCTATAGCTTTGCACTGATATATCATACATGAAGTAAACATTTATACATAATTATTGATGATTTTTTTCACTGTAATCTACTTGATCTACTAATTTTACTGGAGGATCTCTTTTAATCCTTAATTCCAAAATGAAAAAAGTCAGGAGGTGGAATTTTGGTATCTTGGGCACGTTTCTATGGTTGCGAATTATTCTTTAAATTCTTTACATATTGAATAAACATGCATTAAGACAAGAGGCACATTGAAATGTAATTTTTTTTCTTGTCGAACCTCTTGAATAAAAGTTATGCGATCTTAAAGAGAAACTTCTTGAGTGCAAGTAGGTTGGGCAACTCAAAAAGTTTTTGTTAGGACACTATCGAATGTGAGATTTTCGATACTAGCAAGTATAATTATAAGTTTTCATATTGTCAAAGAAAAAAATTTGTCTTCAGTGAAAAATAACATTATATCCCAAGTAGTACATTTTTACACATTGTCATATATTTTTGGGCACAGTTCCAAGAAAATATCTTCATATCCACATAAGACTTAGATATTGTCATATTTTTCACTTCTTAATTTTATTATTGTAGGTTTAGCTAAACATTTTATGAAAATCGTATTTAAACTCAAAAGAATTCTAGTACACCTTGCGGAATACATGTTTGTAAAGAGAAGTAACAAGTATCATATGATGGTGTCAAAAAGTGGAAAAATACATTGCATACACATTTGCTCGATTCAAGCTAAAGTGTGCCCCATCACTAAGTGCACTAAACTATATAAAAAAATTGAACACACTTTAGCTTCAGTAGAGCTAAAGTGTACAGTACCCTTCAACATGTCTTGCAACCATTTTGTGAACTCTTGAAATTCTCTCATTCATTTTCAATATGAGAGGATTTTATCAAATTTATCCTATTAAATCTTTTGTCTTACGGACCCTTCACGTGTTCATAAAATGTCAATGTCAAAAAATGAAATCTCTATTTTTGGTGAATTATTTTATCTTATTCACTTAATTTCAAAAAAAATTAACTGAGAAATATATATATGATGATTTTTTAAAATTTGATTGCACCAATTTATAGGATATATCATTGTTTACATTCTTGGTATTACAAAGATGCACACTATGTAGGTAAAATTCTCCTCTATGTGGCTCTAAAGTATTTTCATAGTTTCCATTCATTCATATTCTAGGCTAAGGAAATCAAACTCATATATTAAATCAAAATTTGATCAAATAAAGTCAAATAAGGTATCATTACAAAGCTATAGTAGTATAGAAGCCTAATATGATATGAAGTTTACAATATGTCTTACTCACTAACAAATATTCTACAGTAAAATGGAACACCTACTACCATCGAGTGCTACCACCTTGAGCTACTATTACAGCTTTCATCCGGGTTGGCATTGTTGAAATCAACTTCTTGATGCTTTCTTGAGGTATATCCTCCCAAGCCAGATTGACTGATGTCCACATTTTGTCTTTGTTTCGTGGTCTATTTCTCTGTTGCACTTGATCTTAAACTTGCTTCCAGACATTCTCTATAGGATTAAGGTCAGGAGAATTTGGTGGCCATTCAAGCTTTTTCAATCCAAGTTGCTCTCTCCAATCTTTTTGTATATTACTACCATGTACTGGAGCACCATCCGCCATTAAAATGACGTGCTCATAGTAGTCATGGTGCCAATAATAATGCTCTAATGCTCCTTGAGATACTATCTCTACAAAGTCTTTGGTAGTGCGTCTATTAGGAGGAATTAACACCAAATAAGGCTTAGAAGAGCCAGTGATAGCACCCCATACCATAATTGAAGTCCTTCTGGATTTGAATGTAGGTGCCAAGCAATTGTAGTTGTAGCGTTCATGTGCTTTTCGCCAGACACGAATTTGGCGTGATGGTTTTCCAACTTCAAAGGATGACTCATCGGTCCAAATCACATTACTCCAATCGTCAATCGTCCAATGCAAGTGCTCCTTTGCAAAAGCCAACCTCTTTGCCTTGTGAATGTCACTCAAGAATGGTTTCTTCACTGCAATGCAACTGTTAACACCAAGCTCAGGAAGCTCTTTACGTAAAGTTGACATGCCCACGGAAGATGTCACATTGCTGCACAATTCTGCAAGAGGAGCACGACGATTACTACTAAGATCTCTATGGAGCTTTCTCCTATCTCGATCAGTCATGTTTCGCGGCCTACCGGACCTACTTGCTGGCAATACAAAGCCACTAATTCTAAATCGCTTGAGAATCCTTGAAATAGTCGATTTTGGCCTTCCTACAATGTTTCCAATTTCACTAACTGACATGCCAGCTTTCTGCATACCAACTATCATGTGTCGTATATCATTTGATACATAACTCCTTGTCATGGTGCACAATCCTCAAACAAGACATACATCCACAAAAAGTTTGATTAAAAAGGTCCTAACAACAATACAGAAACGATATGTTTGACAAACAGGACTTGTTGCACACAATTTTTCTAAGAAATGTGTACCATCAAGATGACTTACAAACATGTATATGTATCTCTAGACCCTCCCAAGCTCAAACATACTCAAAATCTGATATCCCAGAGAAGAAGTGATCACATTAAGAAGGGTACCCTTTTCCAAGATTTTTAAGCATGATGGCAATTTTGGTAGACACATGGCAAGAGATGCCTCTTTATATTTAGAAAATGCATGGTGTATGAAGGTAAACGGAATACCTTCCATGATGCAAAAAATATCATGGAGATGTGATGATTATCATGCCAACACCATCATTCTAAATCAGGCCATGGGATATGTTTTAAGTGAAAAAATAGAGTGTGTTGCAACACTTGTTACAGGGTACTATACACCTAAAGTGTAAATGCCAGCTAAAGTGTAAATGCCAGCTAAAGTGGCATTTACTTTATGATTAAACTATTGCAAGATGTGGTGAAACCTACTTATTAACCGTTGGATTCTTATTCTAAAACATATCAAATTCACAAAAAAATAGAACTTGAATTTTAGAACCTTCAATTGTTGCACAATTGTCTTAAATATGGTTCACCCCTTCTCAACCCCTACAAATTGGAGTACAAGGTACGTATTTCATGCTTGACATGTTTGTGATGAATTAAGACTTTGTGTAGTGCAAATATTGGATACCAAATGAAGTCAAAGTCAGTTGATTCACTCAAGGCATGGAAGAAAATTGATATTTTTTCCAATCTTAAACACTATATCTTTCAATCATTGCGCTCAGAAATTATGAATTATTGAGAATATGTCAATTTATTAATCTTAATGGGGATCCTATGATTAAAATTGAAAATAAAACTTTTTGTTTGTTTCTCTACTTATTGCACCAAAATTAGCAGTTTCATTTAAGTATTTTTTGGTATAAATTTTTTTGGTATTAAATTGTCTACAAAACTTATGAGTCAATAAATTTTATACTCGCATAATTTTATGAACTAAAGCTAGAGTGATTATATTCCCTCGTTAAAATCGTGGATATGAACACGGAATGTCAATGATGTGTGGTTCATTGCCAGTCATATCTGAGGGTGTTAACCTAATATCTCAAGATGTAGTCTACGGATATCGGTCGAGTATCACATGGCTTTAGGTGCCTAAGGGAGTTCACCTATAGGTTGGGTCGCAAGTCTTCTATTTCTTTTCTTCTGTGGATTGCTAGGATTTGTTGTTGCTCGTGTTGTTTGTGTTTGTGTTGTCGCTATTGTATTTGTATTGTTTGTTCTAGGGTTTGCTGAGTTTTGTGTTTGTTGTAGCTCTTTGTTTAGGGTTTGTTGCTTGTTTTTATTTGCAACGTTTTGGTTTCGAGCACATAGGGTTTGTAGCAAGTGGGGCTTAGGATTGCGTGAGATTATCCGCTCGTAGAGTTACAAGCAACTTTGTTCAAGGTTGTTCAATACGCAAGGAGGAGCAACATGAACATGCAATAAAGATAAGAAGTGCAAGGGAGGAGTCCAAAATTCCAACAGTTGAGGTATGTGCACTCATTGACGTTTGAATGCATTGTTTTGCATTGCTTTCTGTATATGTGTTGTTTTTCAATAATGGCTTTGTTTTTATTTGTTCTTCTGTTTGAATGGCTAATTTTATAGCATTCTTGAGGTTTGATTTTTGCTTATTTTGTGTAGTTTGTGTGAAGAATGTTTTCTACAATTCATGCTTATGAGTTGAAATTGGATTTTTAAATTTTCATTCACTGTTTTTTATGTGTGTCAGACAAGTTTGTATATCTTTAGTTTTATTACGTGTGTATTATTTGTTCATGTTAGTGTGGTTATATGGTGTTGGTGTTGTATTTAGTGATTGTTTTTATGTTAGTATTGTGTGCATTATTTTTTTTTGGTGAATGTGGCAGAGTGGCCATTAATTTTGTTTCTATTTGTACTAGAATAAGTTGTGCATGCGTGTGTTGTGTTTAATATTTAATGTGTTGCTTTATTTTTATGAATCTGTTATTTATTGTGTTAATATTGTGAAAAATTGTGTGTGCATGTTGTTTCTTTTTTGTTGTGCTCAATTTGTAGCTGCGTGGGCCTACTGATTGTGTGTTATGGTTTGGTCTTATGGTATGGAATAATTGTTTGGTGTTATGGTTTGGTTACGTGTGTATGTTGATGTTGAGTGTGTTTGTTTCATGTAATATTGTTCATCTTCATAATTGATTAATTGATTGAGTTTGTGATATGGTTCATGAGTAGGTTTTGTTGCTAATAGTTTGGAATGTTATTCTTATAGAAGGACGCCAAATGTTAGCTTGAAATAACTGTGGTTGAAGTTTAGAAGAAATGGCTTAGAGGTAAACTCAGTATTTTTGTAACTCACCCTAAGCCCTAAGCTGGATAACCTTATATGTAATGAAAAAGTTCAACATAAATTGGATGAAATGTGCATTTCCGTCACCATACTTTTGCTAGAGGCGAGCTAAAGTGTGGCGAAAGACGCACTTGGTCAATACAGTTTAGCTCAACTCGACCTAAAGTATATGGAGTTAGTGCGTCTTTGGTTACACTGTAGCTCAATACAAGTTTAAGCGGAGGCATTAGCTAATGTAGAATGGAAATTTAAGAACAAGTAAAAATTGAGTCCCTACTTATTCCTACACTTAGTTCCACTTGAGCTAATGTGTCATCCAAAGAAACAGAACCACGAAAAATTCACTAAAGACCACCAAACATTCAACTGCACTGTAGCTCAATTTGTCAACAGCTGCTCTTACTGGTCTTTGGGTCCTGACGATGATACAACGTCATTCTGCTCATGTCTGCTTCTCTTAGGTTTTCAAAAATCTTGCAAGAAACTCCTTTCCAATCCAACCACTTGAGAACCTTAGAACATGGGCTTTGTGAGTGATTAGAATAGGTAGAAGTTTCTGCTAATTTTTTGGGATCCTCTAGGAGTTGTTGCGTGCTTAGTCATAGGGTCTATGGATGGTCATCGCCGATGATTGTGAGTGACGTATCAATAGTGTATCGGCTTAGTGTGTCTTTGGCCACACTTTAGCTTAACTTAAGCTAAAGTGGAGGCATCAGCTAATCTAAAACCAAAACATTCAAACGAGTAAAGAAATAGTCCCTACTCATTGCTACACTTTAGCTCGACTCAAGTTAAAGTGTCATCACAAAAACCATGTTGGTCTTTGGATTGTGCGGAAGATACTACTCTGTTGTAGTAGTATAGTAAGGTCATTTTGCTCATATCTGCTTCTCGTGCTTTTTTCAAAATTGTTCAAGAAATTCCTTCTGAATCCAACCACATGAGTGATTGGATCCAGCAAAAAGCTTTTGCTCAATTTTTGGGAATTCTTGGGAGTAGATGCGAGTTGAATATAGGGTCTATCAATAGTCTTATTTGATGAGTGTGTGTGTTGTATCAAAAGTGTATCAACATAGTGCGTTTTTATTTACTCCTTAGCTCAACTGGGGTTGAAGTAGAGGCATTAGCAAATCTAAAATTGGAACATTCAAATGAGTAAAGAAGCAACCCCTGCTTATCTCTATACTCTAGGTTGACTTGAACTAAAGTGTCATAAAAAATGAAACAAGGAAAAAATGACCAAAAAACGTGCCAAACATTCAACTTCACTTTAGCTCGATACAAGCTAAAGTGTAAGCACTTAAAACCAGCTCGTCGAGAGAAATTAAAAATATTTTGTTAATACAAATTGACACTTTAGCTCAAGTAGACCTAACGTCTCATGATCGACAATTCACCTATTCCCCAAGCAAATACATGATCTAAATTTTGTGGCTTATTTGATGCAAGAACAAAATGGACAGGATTGAGAATGATTGAAGCATGTCTTCCAACCGAAGACCATCAACCTAGATGACGACGATGGAAACAACAACTGTCTAGTCTGTTGGAAGCTAAAGGACCGTGTTAAGACGACAAAATGGACGCTACTCTAATCCCCTTGAATAGATGATTTGGTTTTTGGCCAAACATTTGGCAGTGATGTGCCGAAGCCATAGCCTGTAGATTTTTGGACAAGGGTTACTGACATTGTTTACTTATATGCAAAATAGGGCGCATATATTTTATCTCATGACATACTAGACTTTCAGTATTTCATATACTTTGCAATGTCTTTTTTAATGATGGATTGCATTTTGCTGACCCTACTAGCTCTGGCGCCTTGCTTCCCAAGGTTCTTCTTGCTTGGATTAATGCAAACCTCATTTTAGATGGGCTTGTACAAAACAAACTTAGATTCTCCTTCAGAAAGGCATGGGTTTCCATAGCCATTTGCAATCTACGTTTTGAGGAGCATCTCTGGATGGAGACTAGAAGTGTCGAAGGTATATTTCTTATATTGCATGACAAACCACCCAATGTCCTTGCCTTCCTATTTGACATGGAACTTGAAAAGGTGTATGTCCAGCAATTTTGTTATTCTGTTGTGATGGTAGTTAACAATATAGCTCTTGAAGTCCGTAGCCTTGGAATTGAAGGCCACTATATTCTTGAAGTCCATGAATGCTTTTATGAAGTCATCCAAACAATAAGTGTTCTTCTATTTAATGAATATGGATAATAACTGAAAAGAACATCAATGTCTTTGTGAGTATGTCTAACAACTATTTCTTAAAAGATTTACCGTGCCATGAAAAGCGAGTAGAATGCGATAAAAAAAAACTCAACAATGTTATGATGATGCACATTCTTCGTTAATGATTTCTTCATTGATGTCAAGGTAAATGATCAGTATCATATAAAGTTGATTTCACTATCTATTATATGTTAGATGAGAAATAACTACATTATAAATGTTGTGGTTATATTTGTAGAAAGTAATTTTTTTAAATCCAAAAAGAAATTCATTAAAATTAGTGAAAGAAATAAGGAGAAAATGTAATTTGTTCTAAAAAATTTAAAAATACCAACATACCCTTCAAATGTGACATGTTTTAATCCTTTAATTTTTCATATGATATTGATTCATCTTCCTTTTTAAAACATATATTTAAATATATTTTATAATTTTTACTTATTAAGTTTTCAACTTTTATATTTTTCTTTACAATTTCTTTTTAAATATATTTATTATATGCTTATTCATAGAAAATGCGTTTGAAAGCATTCCAAGGCCAATTCCAAAAAGGTGTTGTTGACATTACCCCTTTGGATAAGCTATTCAAATATTCCACCAACACACCAGCCAATAAGATCCATAAATATCCCTAATTGAGGCTTCATAAATACACAATGAACTTTACATATGGATATGACCAAAAAAATGGTAGAATAAATAGAAATAAGATTATGAAGAAATGTGATTAGAATTATCTTCACTAGATAATAGCTCATGTATAGCTTCTCCTTCCTCTAAATCCAAAAACTTGTAAGACAAGTATTGTAAACAATTTTCTTGCGTGTAAAGGTTAGAAAAAGTAACGTCGCATCCGGATGAGCGACTTGTCAAGTTTTTACAATTCAGGTGATGGTGCGTGCCTTGCGGTCTTTTACAAATTCCACACCAAGACAATACTTTAATTTACCAAGATCACTCATCTCAAACTCTATATCGTGCTTACCTTCAAGCCGCGCCAACCTAGTCAGAAGGCTAGCTAAGATGATCAAGTCATCCACATAAATGAGCACTATCAACAAATATTCACCCGTTAGCTTGATGTCAAAGAATGGTCCCTTTGGCTCCTTGTAAAACCTAGGTTTAGGGTTTAGGACATGCCATAATCTCCAATGGCATAACCGCTCCAACACCGCTTGTAGATGCCTCACATGCTTCTACGGACTACTAAAATTATTTACTCAAGCTGACGGCCCAACAATTCTTGATATTGAGTTTGAACACCACTTTCTCTCATGGACTGAGCTTGTAAGGTCATCGGATGATTGGATGATATCTCTTAACCAAATATGGAGCCGTTTGCCTCTATAGCCTTCAAGATTGTGGAGACTAAAGGCAAACAATTGCAATACAAGTGTAGAAACATCCATATCCCTTGTACTTTGGTAGCCGTAAGATGTGGCGCCAATAGCAATGGCCAATTAGTAAATTTTTTGGTATAATTCTGTATTGTTGGAGTACCACTACGTAGCGACACTACTAGTGATTGTTGTTTTACAGTAGAGAGGGCATTCATGCCGTCAAATTCCTCACCAATGGTGTCTATGGGACACCATGAACCAAGCTAAAAGACCTAAGAAAACATGTCGAGAGTTTCTAGTTTCTCAAAACTGTGGCCAAAGTAGCAAAAATAGGTTGTTCACAAAACTTTTGTGTTGCATGTCACTTTAAACCATAAAATAACTCTAGTTTTTCCACTTCTATGATGTTTGGCTTCGTCGCCCTCTAACAATTGCAGTCTATCCCCAGAACAAGCGGATGGTTATGATGTTGGTGTTGCACGACAATGTAATGCTATAAATCCAAACCAGGTATTGGAATCAGTAGTCTATGCCAATAAAGAAACAGTGTTGGCCCTTAGAAAGGTCTGAGGTAACGGTGGTTCCTATTGTAAAGCCTATTGTCTGGATAGCTAATTGGTTGTATATGCTAATCAGCTAAACACTCTCTATAAGTTTGGAGATTAGAAATCCAAACCATGGCCAAACCACATACATGAAATGTATACAACTCCAAACATGATAATAATATAGGAAATGGCCCCCAAGTGAAGCCCTAACGGTTCACTACCACCAATAGTGACTCATCGTTCTTAATGACAACCAAAGGAGTGCAATAGTCGTATAATATGTCATTAATTTGACAATGAGCAGGTTGTTGCACCTTAAGCAACACAGTAGTGAGTATTGTCAAAAAAGCCAGATTGGTCTAATTCCAAATGTGACGGATGGTCATATGAGTCCAAGGCACAAAGAAAGCCAATTGAGGATCATCCAAACCATGACCATCTTACAAGGAAATAAACTTGGCAAGGCATTCCCAATGAGAAAATCCACAAGGCCCAACCTCCGCAAAGTGTCCTCACTAATCAGAGGAATATCTTGCAGCAGCTTGTCAATATAGTTCTCGCTAACAGTGGTAGTTGTTCCTTTTACAAAGCCAACAACCTTTGGGTATGATGTCAGGTGGAGCAATTGGAGGCAAATTCAGTATCCACGATGACGTACCACCGCACCTCAAGCATGGCTTCTAACACAGGTGCGAAATTCATACAAATGCCAGTGAAAAGCTCCATGAGGGTAATACCATTCTTTGTTGTTGTTGCCAAGTGGGCCGTGCAAATAGAGACTTAGAGGGTTCTTTGGAGACTGGTAGAGCTTAATAAAAAGCAACAATCTTCCAACGACAACAAGAGAGCTCCATTTGGGTACGCCATTAATCTTTATTAGCAGTTTAGAGCCAAATTGGCAATAATAATTTAAAAATAATATCTCCAAACAAATGGAAAAAATATGATTTTAAATTGCCAAAATTTCATTGATGGATGTTGCCACATCGCCATATTGCTACTAATAAAGAGCGAGGACTCCATCATGTCGCCAAAAAGGATGTACAAATCTATATTTAGGGAGATGGATTCTCTTAAAAATATATTTATGGAGAAAATTTGGTTTTGTATGGTACTATGAGAAACTTTGTATTGCCAAATGTATAGTCTTCAAAATAATTGTCTCGCCACTCTCCTAAAATTGTGACACCAATAACAGGGATGTACTTCAAAACGGAAACAGATCCATGCAATATCGTGTAGGAACTTCTACTAGTGCACCGCTGTGTGTTTATGCTACCCTAGACATTAAAAAAATGTCTCCTCCAAAAGTGTGGAACCTTATATCAAATGCAAAGGCATTGAGGCCAAACATTGCATTTGACAACAATGTCATTGCATTGGCTACAAAGACAATTGGAATGAGCTCCTTTCTGCATCATTGACAGACCATTGTGGCCTAATTTAGGCCTCCTTCGTCCAATTATTCAACCCAAAATCTAGTGGATAGAGTACTTTGTCATCCACCTATATGTTGTAGTTGGTGGCGTTGATTACAGTGCACAAAAATGAAATGTGAGAGTAGAATGGCCCATGCCCCATACAAAAAATCATCTACAATAGGAAACTGGTGATATCCAATGGCTTTGTCGTGGCCCCTACCAAAGTAACAATTGTAAATAAGCAAGGCTCAAGGACAATAGTTCCTCAGTTCATATAATAGGTAATATGTTGTGTGTTGATCATTACATGTAGAGCCCCGGAGTCCATCATCACACGTGTTGGGGTGACCCATGTATACTTATTGTTTGTACCACCAACAACCATGACATCGCTATTGTTGACAAATTATATTCCTCCCAAGCGCAAAGTACCCCGCTCCCGAGTAGATTGGACCACAATATCAAATAAGTAAGCGACTCCAAAAATCAACAATTTAACAATAGGTGGTCTAATTGGAAGGGTGGATGTGGCAGCGGCGTCAAACGCAACTATGGCATTAACAGCAAGTTGGCCCACAATTCCACAAAGTCTTTCTCAATAGGTGGAGCAATCATTGCTTGAGCCAGATACAATGAGGGCATGGACACCTTGTCCTTCAACATACTACCCACAAAGTAGAATACATTTATTGGTTGAAAATTTGATGATACAAACTCAATGCCATGAAACAAGGGCAATCACAAGACCTTGTATGCCAACTAGTGTACGCTGTCGCCATGAGTGATTGCAACTTGTGGTGTGGAGGATACAAGCCTCAATATTCTCATCAACTTGTGCAAACTCTGAGTAGAGGCCAAAAGCAACAATAATAATTATACAGTACGATACAGTAAAATCCCATGTCTTTGCAATATTTCATCCAATTAATTCATCTAAGGGATTTGCCACATATATGTCTAGGATTGCCGGACAATGAGTATATAACATTCTAGAAATTTATTAATTATTCAATTCCAAATTGTATGCAAGTATTTTTAAAACTTTAAGGTATAATTTGGAATTCTATACATATGAACTTTGTAAATAAGTTTGATTTATCAATGTCATATAAGACTTTAAATTACTTCCATTAAAAATCCATATTGAATAATATCTACCAAGATTGCAATTTCAACAAATAAATGTACAATTTTAGTGAATGGTTTTACTTTTTGTACTACATCAAATTTATACCTATCATTATTGATAGATCGTTGATGAAAAAATCTTGGTTCTTAATTCCATCATACAATTTTTATATGCACTTGTTATGCAAAACCGAGGAGTTGAGATATTCTACTTTACATTGTATCACGATTCTTTAAACACTTGAGTAAACATTAGTTTGGTTTTTTAAACCTAGAAGTGAATATGTATTCAAATATGATATTTAACTTGCAATTATTATCTTGAATATAACTAATAAATTAAATCCAAAACTTTTAATGTCAAATATAGACAAAATATAAGACTCAACTTTTCTATTTTATCCCAATTATAAGGGATGAATAATAAAATCAAATTAGAGAGGGTTGAAAAGAAGAAAGTTTTGAATATCATTGCATCTATCTACTTGAATTCTTTTCTAAAAACATGTTTCTATCACATCATACTTAATTAATTGATGACAAATATTTTTATACAAGAATGACTGAAAATACCTCTCTATATTAGTCTACATTAAAATGTACCCGTCTCCTATATGAAGTGGACTACACAAGTTATTTTCTATTTGGAGAATGATATTATAGTGATATTAGCTCGGATCTAATAAAAAAATAAAATTTATTAAGACGAGATTAAATTTTCATGATTTTTTTAACAACCAATTGATTTTTAGTTTTTAATTTATATGTGAAACTATGATATATTATTAATAAGCCAAATTTTCTACGACGCATTTTAAATCCACTCTTTTGTAGATGTTTATAGAGTGCCAAATTTATTGTTGGCACCCATGACAACATCAATATTTATTGAATCAAAATAAATAATCAAAAAACAACATCAACTTCTTTTAGGTTCATTTTCAAATAAAGATGTATTATGATATTTTATGATTTTTTTGCATTACTTCTAAAGAAAGTTTTAAAGATAAAACACTAGAGTTTGTCTTATTCATCATTATTTTATTCAAATTTTTTTCTAAGAAATTAACATAATTTTAGTGAGTTCACTTTTAAATTTCAAATCCAAATTGATTTGAGTTGTTTGCAATTTAAAAATATTTGTAGATTATTGAAAATATTTCTATTTACACAACTTTCTGAAAGAAGTTTAATATAGTTGCTAACCAAAAAAAATGATATTTCATTTCTAATAGTAGTTTGAACATTCCTAAATAGAATTGGAATTTTGATAATTAATTCTACTATTTTTATCTTATGTTTTGGTAGTCTTGATACACAATAGTAAAATATATTGCCAAATCTAAGAATATAGATTACTTGAATCTTGTTTAACATTTTCAAAACTAACTTCAAAATAAAATACTTTATGTCAATAGTAAGGTCATTCTAAAATAATCAAAAGATTAAGAATTTATGTAGTCTTGCCATTGGCCTCTGAAATGAGCCTATGGTTTCAAAGATATAATAACAAAAAAATTATAATAATAATATCGGTAATAATTAGAAAGAGAATTGGAACTTTATTTATCTTTTAAGTAGAAAACATTGATATTAATACCTTATGATAATAGATTTATATACCGTAGATGAACCTCTAGTTTGGCTTAAAATAATTAGAAAATTTCATGCCGAATTAAGTGTAGAATAATTTTTTGAAAATGCCGAATTTATTGGAAATGTATATTTACAAATTTTGTCGCGCTGAGTGACATCAAAGGAGATCAAGGCTTGGAAAGGTCTTCATTCATGGCTTCTCATGCATGAACTCTTGGGTTTGTAATCCCAAGGTCTTGAGTTCAATCTCCAAGGACATCAAAGTAGGTAAAATAGAGTAGTCTATGACTTCTTGCCAAAAATTACATTATTATTATTTTGAATGCCAAATGTCATTTTTCACTTTAATCAATTATTCGGCACTAAGGTGCCAAACCAGAGGTTCACCTACGGTATACCTTATGATGGTTTGACATTTCAAAGCTAAATGGGCCGACTTTTGATAATTTTTTGTTATGAAACTAATGATGTAAATAACCTTATTTTACAAAATTATCTGTAACCAATTTAAAGAGTAACAATACTAATGCCTACATATGATGTTGGTTGTTATTGCAAAATTTCAATAAAACACCAACCTTTTGATTGTTCAACAATGGTGTATTTTGTCTGCCGCTATCTAAAAATGCAATGTCTATGCCTTATTTTAATTGAACTATGTAGTAATTTGCCTTATATACCTATACATTGAAACAAACCATATTCTAAGAGATATCTGGGACAAAATTTGCAAATTGATGTGATTTTATTAGGTAAAACCACTAATCTTATAAACTTCCAAATAAGAAATTATTTTAATTATATTGTATTAAAGATCATAAATATAGACACTTTGATTGTGATTTTTTGAATAAAGATATATAAAGAATCAAACATTTCAAGGACCCCATCTTGTGATGTAAAATTGTACAAATATGTTAAATTCCTTTTCTCTTTGATTATGTATTTATATACCAAAAAGAAGTAATAATAAGACAATATGTATATTCCTTCAAATCAATCAATTATCATGTATTCAATTGAAATTCCTCCAAGAAATAACTTGTTAGTCCAACACTACGGGAAAAAATCATTATGCATCAATTTGGTCATGAAAACCTTTATCAAATAGAAATCTTGATGTCAGACTCTATAATGATTTACTATTAAAAAACAAATCAGCCTTAGATTCACATTATATCCAAATCCTTTAAAATTGCATATAAGAAAGTGTTACATTATTCCATATTTGCAAATACAAAACATGTACTCTTTATTAGATTGTTAATCAATTTTAAAACTACATGTTTTATAAAGACTCAAAAACATAGAAAAGCTAATACAAATATTGATTAATCTTATGTAATATTTTACTAATAAGAAAATGTAATAGATTACTCAATCTTAACTAGTTTAAAAAACACTCACATTATTGATTTATCTTGTGTAATATTTTACTAATAAGAAAATGTAATAGATTACTCAATCTTAACCAGTTTAAAAAACACTCACATTATTGATTTATCTTTATATTATCTACAATAACTTCTACAATTATCTTTCTATAAGAAGAACTAGACAAAGTGTGTAATATTAAATTAAAATTTTTTAAAGTAGATAAAAATAAATTTATATAAAATGTATATTTGGATATTTATCATAATCATATATATATATAAAAAATATATATTTGGATATTTATCATCATCATATATAAAATTCAATAAACCAAATTTCCACTAAGAAAGATGAGTCTATGTATTTAGATGCATTTTAAAATTATAATGAACAAGTCATAAAATTATGTTAAGTAGTATCATAAAAATTAATAAATACATTTTGATGCAATAACTTTTTGAATTGAATGATATTTTTTAATTATGTGCCTTGATTATAATAGTTGCACTTCATAAATAATTGTATCCACAACTTGGTTGTAGAATTTAATATGTTTTTGAAATTAAACCTAAAATGAATAAAGATCAATTATAGATACCCAAAATACTACTTTCAACCAATATTTAACCAAATTTGGAGAAAATGATCATTTGTAGACAAATAAGAAAACTTAAGCTTTGAATCCTTATTGACGGCCAGCCCATGCTTCTCCTCATTTGCAATTTTCAAATGGCCACAACACACTCAAAACTTATCCACATCAAATATATGAGGTTTTTTTTGGCAGTTACATTTTTGTAGATGTCAAAAAACACTTCATATGCCCAATTTGGGTAGTATATGAGTGAGTTTTGCTCTTCGAAAGATTGTAGATGAGATACTTTGGCAGCTCTCGGCGGGCAGCCAACCATTATTTTTGGATTTTCAGTTTTCCTCATTCAGTTAAATACTTGATTTTTGTTCTTCCATTAAAATGTTTTTACTTGCATTTCTATACATGTTGCTATTATAAAACCATGGTTCAATGTTGTCTATCTCTATGTATTTGAAATAAAAACATGTGTTTTTGTGGAGCTGTATATGGAATCTTGTATATTAATTGTCAGTAGTCTATTGTACTAAGATAAAAAAGAAACCATCTTCCAATAGATCTCACAATAATATGTATTGAACTCACATATGAAATTGAGATTTCATTTTGGAACAAAGTCAAATTCAAAATTTACAAATTTTATCGACCTATTGAACAAAATAAAGAAAAATCTAGAATTCAAATAATTTTCTTCAAATGTTTCAAAAGTTAGAAACTCAATATACTTCCTAAGCCATTTTGTGAATCATATGTGGTTGCCTATAATAGTTTTTCTTGGTTATAACTTATTGTTGTTATTGAAAATAAAATATTCATAAATTGTGTTTATCATGGATGCTTAAACAACTTAGATGACTTAATTAATTACAAGCTAGTCTCTCTTTTGTAGGTGGTCTAAAGACAAATTTGAGTATCAAAAGTTTTATTCATTTTGTCCAAAATTGGATCATTTGACAATGTTTTTGTTGTAGAAGTAAAAATTCAACTCTTTTTTCACTTTCATCTTCATTGATAACTCCTTTATGGTTTAAAAGATATAAAACATATAGCTTCATAAAATGGTTCATATTTTCTAAAAACGTAATTAGTATTTAAGTTGAAATGTAATGAATATTTGTTCTTAAGCCACTTATTAATGAATCCCTTAATATGAATATTATATTTTTACAATAATGGATATTAGCATGTTTTTTAAAGTATACTGCAATCTTTAGATGAGATAAACTAATACCAAATCTTTTAATTTCCTTTACATTGAACCATCAAGACTATGTTGAATGCAATCTCAAGAAATAATTATAAACTTAAAATTTCAAAATAATATTATGTGTTGTGAAAAAATGAATAGAAGAGGGTACAAGAAGAATAAATATTAGAAAATAAAACAAATTTGGAAGTGGGATGAAATATGGAAATGACAAAGTTGGATGTTTATTTAAGAATAAAACTTGGATGTATATTCCACCAAGACTGCCGAATGGAATATACATCAACAATTCCATGATAGATAGTATTTGGAAACTTTTTTTTTTTTTAAAACAACTGATACAATACATAACATTTTATCATTTTATTCAAAATCACATGAAGTGTAAAAAAATATATGTTATTCATAAATTTATATCATTACTCATCTTACATATTCCTTGCACAATTATGGTATACACTACTTTGTCTATTTTACATGAAAGTGATCAAAAGCATAAGAGTACAAAAGTGTATGAACATTGGTATTCAAAGACGTCAAGATAAATAAAAAATGATCTTCAATTTAATTATTTCAAGCAAGAAATTTGTTTAATTCTTGACAAAAGATGTCTTTTTGTTAATAATTTTCAAGACACTTGATCCCTTTTTCCTCCATTGCATAGGATCTAGAGATTCTACTATTATGTATTCCAACTAAGAAGATGGTAAAATAGAAAGCCAATTATGAACGAAATTGGAATATTTGTATCCTTGTTTAATATCATCATTTAATGATATGCTTACATTCAAGGTTTTGGGATATTATAGAAAATGATACAAAAGTACTTAGATTATCTATAACTTCATAGCCATCTTCATCATCAATCGAACAATAAAAAAAACTTATCCATGGTTTATTTTTTGTAAATACACCTTTCAAAAAGATGTATTATATTATAGTAAAAATTAATGTAAATGTATATAAATATAAAAGTAGTATTGCAGAATGTTCACCTTTAAAAAAATGGAAAGAGTTGGATTTTCTCTCCCTCTCATCCCTATACAATTTGTCATAACATATTGATAGTGTTTGATTGATTTGTGAACACTCTCACAACAATCATATTAATATATTTAATGCATTCCTTAAAATAAAATATGTGACTGTATATATGGTCTCCATGAGACGTTTAAGGATTAATACAAATCCATATGTAGTTCCATTCAGTTTGCCACAATATATGAGAGACCTTATTTATCAAATTGATTAACCCCTAAAAGACAATTGTCCCAAAACGGGTTTTTTGAGAATTTGGGCAGGTTCCTATGATGTCAATTTTAGATATATTTTATTGAAACTTTTTTTGAAGGTGTGGTAATGTTAGAGCTTCATGGGGATCTAATTTATTCATCATTTGGACATTGGAAAAAAAAAATATGATGCCCAAAGTAAAAATTCCTACTCGTCGGGCACCTCGGGCAACATAGCAAAAACACTCCATTATTTATGAATTTTTTTTTACAAGAAGCTAATATTATACTATTTGGTGATTTTGAATTAAAAAATACTTTTGGAATTGATGTCTTTTTTAAAAAGAGAATCAAAGTTCTCACACCTTTTCGGGCAAGGTGCCAAAAAAATTTCTTCTTTGCCATATTAAAGATAGAGATTTTGTTATTTTGTACTTTTAATTTTTTCTACTTTGAAAAGGAGTATGAAACTTTGATTTTACCCTTTGGATTTTGAATTTTCAAGATCCACAATTTACAAAAAAATAAAATGCAAATAAACAAGTTTTAAATCCCTTCTACTTGCAATACTAATTTGAGAATGCTACACACTATTATTTCATTTGAAATTTGGGTAAAGTATAGCTTATATGGTCTATTTTTATTTGGTAAAATCTCCTCAAAAGAAAAGATGCAAGAGATATTTTTTCATGAGGAAACAAAGTGTGCTGATCCTCTTTTGAATGGTCCCAAAATGACTATGTTTTTCACTTCAAATACTATAATCTTCTAATTCATATGGTGAAAAAATTTGAGAAAATTACCACTTGTTTTTGTCATACTCTAAATTAATATCTTACAGTTAAAAATAGTAATGGAAGATTTTTTTTACTCTTACTTTCTCTTTTACTAGAATATGTAGTTTTGAAGTGTTTTTGACAAGAAAATCGCAAAGAATTTTAGGGGTTAAGTAATCTTTCTTCCACTTAGCACTTTACAGGAATAGAATTGTTAAATTCACATACTTCCAAAACTGGTAAATATCATGATCCTTCTCATAACCACAATTGTAGTTCTATGTTAAGTAAATAATGAATATTTCACTGAAATGCTTACCGCCCATGCCCCCCATGCAAGTCTCTTGTCTGGCATTCCTCCTTCAAAGACGTTCCAATATCCACAGCTATCTTGCTTCTTAGCCGTGCGATGGTTGATCACAATATCAGCAATTGCACATATTCCATGTTTGTGAAGTACATCTAAGAGATTTCTAAGATCTGTTCCATTACCATATTGCGATGCGTCCAAATTATACAGTTGACCAGGCAGATAACCTTCAAAATAAATTACAAATCAAAGTTGTTATTTCACAAAAATATGAGAATTAGGAATAAGACTTGCCGAAATATGAATTGATATTGAGTATCTATACATAAATATGATACATCTATCATATATCAGGTGCAAGATCTTCATGCAAGGTGACAGTGCGATTATCCAATCACAACAATTTCATCTGGATACTGATACACCTTGTGTGTTTAAAATGGTCTACCTTGCTTATCAACTGATTGTGAAGCTGGTGGAAGCCATACATCTGTGACTCCTAGTTGAAATAAATCTTCTACTTTGGACTGAAAGTGTACCCACCAGGATGGGTTGTGATTATATGATTCCCAATTAAAACCCTAGTTGAAAAATTGAAGTGCCCATGGTTTGTATATTTACAACGTTGAAAATATTTTCTTGCACAGATATTTACTTGGAGAACATAATAAGTACTGATAGAATCAATGGTTGGAATTACAATGCTTATTATTTGTGGCTTTCTATTTTTCTGTGCCAATTTAAAACTCAACAAGCTCATGTAGTTCTTGCTTATATAGTGCAAGCTACTGTACATTAATTTTGTATACTTATCCAATTCAATTTTCTTGAATATCAAAGAAATAACATTATGTAGTGTTTTAATGTTATATATATATATATATATATATGTATATACCATCATCATACTACTAAAATCATAATCTATGCAGTTAACCACGCAGCAATCAACCACGCAGTCAACCGTGTAGTGAACTACAAAAACGCTACACTCAACTACGCAATTAATTGCGCAGTCATTTGAGCAATGAATCATGTTATTTTTATATATATATTTTTTAATATTAAAACTACATTAAATGGTTGGCATAATGCATTGCAAAGCAAGGGCCAATTGCTAGAATATATATATATATATATATATATATATATATATATATATAAAACAAGCTTATTTACTCTCATATTTTTATTAGCCCAAATTTGTTTGCACAATTTGGATTAGTCAGCAGTTTAAAATGGAAAGTTTATAAAAGCATGTCGCTGTAACCTGAAACATGATCACCTTCAAAGTATCCATTGGTACAGGTCTAGCTGGTCGCATTTTACCACCACGATGGTACTCAAATTGACGCCTCTGTAGTTCTTTGTTGTAAAATCTTTCTTGTCCATCAGTAGTGAATAACATTGCAACAAATTTCATACCATTACTCTGTTCAATTCTGATTCCAGGATGAAACCTAAATTTTGATTTTGTAAGCAATGGTGAGATATTGCATACCAAATCTTGAAATGAAGTAACTTTCCAGTTATGTATATGATCTATTTTTTGTTTTGACTGAAAATTCAACTTCAAACTTTCTGTTGGATGGGTGGTCATCTTCAAGGCATGTGCATGTACTGGTTTACACACAATATTCATGGTCCCTGAGTAAAAATAAGCTTTTAAAGCCTTGAAAAAGCCAGAACTGATGCAGTACTGCTAAATGCTGTGCTCAATCCGACAATATTCAGCATACATTTGATAGAAAACAGCACCTTAACCTCAAGTGTACTGAGAGACCCAGTAAGTCATGGAAGGCCTAAAGTTACTAGGTGTTAAATTGGCAACAAAGCTTTATATTGTTTCATTCCTTTTATATATAATGTTGCGCTTTATCCTTGTATTCAATATTGAGTTGTATTGCATACTGTACCTACAACAAGTATCAAATGATAAATAGCAATGAGTGTGGCAAAGATTTTTTATTGTGTAATTTTTATTTTGTGAAACCTTTGGAACGAAGTGATATTTGTTTCAAATGTCAACATTAATCATTTGTGAAATCAGCGTTCATGTCCTCTGTAAACTGTATGAAATTTCTTCGTATTCTTGCAACACATCCAAGGGTATACAAAATGAATCACTTCTGGTGTAAATTGGGATCAAAAGTAACCCTCTAATGTCGCTCATTTGAAATAGGTTTGAAGATTTGAAGTGGATATGATACAACCACAAAGTAAATCATTGCATCATTTGATTTCTTCTCCTGCTTTCGAGATGTCTTTTCAAATCAGACATGATGAAACTAGAAACAAATTGTTTATGTTCATTGGTCAAACAATCACTGAAAAACGAGGTCACCCTCGGACCAAGGACCGAAGTCTATCGAGAGGCCAAGTTTTAGAGGGTCTTTGTGGTATGAAGCCCGAAGGCCCAAAGGCCCAATTTGAGGGGCCATGACCCAGACCACTTGGCAAATCTTAAGTTCATTTTTAGTGTTTAAAGATCCTCATTTTCAAAAATATTCCTCTCGATTTCTCCACTCATGGAGTTTCAAAGAAAGTACACTTAAGCCAAAAAAATCAAGAAAGTGGTTTAGATGCAAGTTACTCAATGAATTTCAATAATAGCACGGTTACTGTGATTGTTACAAAACATCAATAAATAAGATTTTTTTTACTAAAAGAGAATAGGTGGAAAAGTTGCTATGCATGATTGAGCAATTGAATTGTATAAGGGAGATTAGAGATCCAATTTTCACACCCGAATCACTTCAAAGCTGCTTGTTCTAGTGCAATGAGTAAGTAGGAAAACATTTAAAAAAAAATTCTACCTCTAATCGGAGGATCTCAATTAAGACTTATTCAATGGAATCCTCACAAATTTCATTAATGTTTCACAAAATTTTACAAAATTTCATTAGTGTTTGAAATCATGCAAATAGTTCATTTTCTTCACTGCGATGAGTGGATGATGCATTTTGACTTCACTTGGTTGTCACGGGACGTGGCGTCGAGGGCCTCTCCGTATCGTAGTTTTAGCGTAGATTAGTTTGTTACTAATCTACGTGTGTTTAGGGACAAATGGTGGCGCATCGCATTCATTTGTAGATAATTTTCATCTACTTAGGGTTGTATGCGTGTGCGTATAGCGCCGCACACGTCCTTGATTTGACAACTTTGTCAAGTCAAGCTTTGTGAGTGAGTTAAAGAGTGTTAGTGAGTTCTTTTGCTTGTAAGTGATGTGATTTCATTAGTGAAGGCTCCGCATTCTTCTATTACTACTTGCACTCGTTGATTCTCCCTTCATGGCGTGCGAGACACTTGACTACTTAGTGATTTGCTATCTATTCACTTGACAAAGACCTTCCATTTCCTCCTATTAGATTTTTTATTTTTTATTTAGAGAATGTGGATAAAAGTTGTGGGAATTTAAAATAATGTCGTAGAGCGCGTTTAAGCAAAACCAATGCAACAAACATTGCTTCAATTCGATAATTTTTGAAGAAATTGTGGACGCTGAAAGTTTGGAGTGAAGAAGGACAACTACTAGACATGTTGCCGACTATTTCATCAATTTTGCAATTTTTCATTCGTTGGGCAATTTTTCATCCGCGGTCGCAATTTTCATCCACTATGGACAAAACTGTAATTTTGAGCAGATCCATTTAAAATAATTTTAAGCATTTACATTTAACTTTCAAAATAATTATTATTTTTGGATTTTCACTTTGGATTTTAGTTTTTTAGAGGGGTTTCTACCGAGAGTGAATGAGAAAGTTTTGATAAAAAAGTTTTTCAAAAAACACATTTGTGTGGGTGTTAAAAAAAAGATTAGTCTAAATGATGTTTTGAAGTTCATTTCTGGAGGCAATTTAGCTTGGATTTGAGCCAAATTTGCGCTCGTTTATTTGAAATATGCCAAGGAATCCATTACATTTATAAATTGGCATTTGGAAGTTGACCATTAGCCCTAAATGATGATTTCTAAGGGCTGAATTGTGTTTTAAAACACTAACTTCCAAAAATTTCCATTGAACTTCAAATTTTGAGACTTGGGGAAACACTTTTGAGTGTTTTTCTTCGTAGTGCACGTTTGCAACTCACGCCATCCACTGCAGGCGTTTGCTAGTGGCTCTGACTCCTTGTCTTTTCCGCATATATGTTGTTGGGGGAGAGGATCCAGTTTTGAATTCTGGATCCTTGTGCGGCCCTCCCCCGTGTTGCGGGCTTGCTGCCGGTGTTTTCCGGTGGCCTTGTTTTTTGTTGTACTGAATTGCGATAGGGTATCGTAGGGATGAAGTCGGGTTCATGGTCGGCAAGACCTTTCTATGTGGGGGGTTGTGGTTGAACCTGTACTAGCTGGAGGTGATGACCGATGAACCACAAAGCTTGGTGATTTTGCAGGTGCAGGTTGCTCATTTGTACCCTTATCCTTTTAGATAGTACCCATAGATAGGTCCCAAATTGATTGTTGTTTATAGTGAGTACACGGAGTCAATATTACCGCTTCCCTCACCAAACCACTCGGAGAGTGCTTCACCACACTTTGGGCTAGGGTCGGATACTGACATGGCTTT
Source organism: Bryoerythrophyllum caledonicum (assembly GCA_963971425.1). NCBI lineage: Eukaryota > Viridiplantae > Streptophyta > Bryopsida > Pottiales > Pottiaceae > Bryoerythrophyllum > Bryoerythrophyllum caledonicum. The sequence continues at coordinate 34,932,401 of OZ020514.1, read as the reverse complement.
TGAGTCTGTTTTGGCGTTGGATACCGATCGTAGGATTCGGGTCTGGGGTGTGGGCATGTTTGACGACATGAAGGATGATCTTTGTCATGTCGTGTGTGACAGATTATCAGGACGGGCTGTGGGCATCTCCCTGCACGATTGGCGGCTCCGATTCCTGACGTGGATGAAGGAGAAGCGCCAACGGATGCTGTCGTTTAACGGCTGGTATGTGTTGGAGCTCTTGCCTCAACATTTGGAGTTGGAGGCCTTTCAGTGATACGGGAGGTGGACCATGGAGTATGACGTACAATTACGCCCCGTTGAAGACTACTAGCGCCAACATGTGGAGTTGGTAACTGCGCTCAAGGAGAGTGCGGTTGCCCAACTCTCCACTCCCACCAAGGAGCCCAAGATGGAAGAGGGTTTTCTCAGTGAGGACTCCAGGGGCAAGGACATTGTTGTTGTGGCCAAACGGTCTGGCATAGGGGCCATGTCAGATTTGGCCGTGGCAACACGTGCAACATTGATGGCGGTTGACGATCTATCAGCCTTTGATACTTTAGCGCGATTCATGGCACACCTGAAGGTCGAGGAAGAACTTGACCTTCTGAGCGGTCGGAGAGCAGTTGGCGTGAGCGGTGAACGATGAACAGAGAAATATAGGCAGATTTCTAGTTTTATTTTTGGAATTATCAACTATTAGGACCTAAAGCCGTGGAATTTTATCAAGTATAATAGTTGATTTTTGTTTTGTAATCCTATGACTGGGGGACGATATTTACGTTATTAACGAAATACAAATACTATAGTGGAATATAGTATCCTATTGCTATAGAATTAAGCGTCACAAAAGATTGATAAGTGCAATAAAAAATCCTTACAATGACAAGTATAATGGTAGAGGATGATAAAAGATGCCTATTACCGTGCATAAATACATATGGGTGAAGTTGTATAGGGCATGGATTACTTACTTTGCCTTGGCAAATGATATGGGACATAGACATGTTTAGATATTTTGAGACTTGATTTCATAGTAGGGTCGCCGCTACCCTCACCCCTTAGGAGGTGATTTAGAAAAACCAAATACTAACTCATATTGTTTGGGCATTTCTCAATTATTCCATGCTCTTAATTTCATTCAATTGCCATATGTGGATATGAATGAAACTAAGTATCTTTTACGTGTGAGTCTATTCATGTTACTTTTTGTTTTTTCTTCATCTTATTATATGCTACAACTTCTTTTACTTTATGTGGTCAAAAACAAAATTTCAAAGTATGTGAATTATAATTTTAGCTACTCTATTGTAAACACCCTTTCATTGTTTTAGAGTTTTTTACTTACAAATGGTAAAGGATTGACACCCCTAGGATTATTCAAATAATTGTAGTTCCCATTAAACTGTGCCAATTCTTGCTCTTCATACATGACTTAATTATCCTTGACCAACGATATGGAACATTGAACTATGTCATATACGCCAAGATAAAATTAAATTGTCAATATTAGAGGAAAATTTAGTTCGTGTTTACAACTAATCACTAATAAAATGTATGTATGGGATATATCATTTGCTATAAATCAAAATCTAGGCCAAAGAATCTCGATACCGTGTATCAAGCCAATGAATGAATTTCAAAATATGTAAATAGGATAGAGGAACACTACTCGCATAAATCACAACCATAACATAAAATTTACGTTAGAGAACTTTTAGTGCCCTCTATTGCTACTACATCTACAAACTGAAAAACGCAAGGGTTCAAACCCCTGCCTTTGTGAATTGACGGTGGACAATGCACTATAGCAAAGGCGTGTGCAATAGTCTCAACATATGTCGAACGTGAAATGACTTTTGAAAAGACATGGTGAAGGCCATCAATTTGCTACGGAACAAGTAATATAAGTTAAGATAAATTAAAATGATTCCAAGCCAATAGCACGTCAATCTAGCCTCTTTTTTGCACAAATAGAAGATCTTTAACTTTAAAAAAATTCATATTTAGAAACAATTAAACGGAGATTGAGTGCACTAAAATGTCACTTTTTATAAATGAGACTCGCACCTGTGGCAGCAACGGCTTTCCTAGGATGACCATATCCTCTTATACAAAACCAAAACAAATTAAAAGGTCAAGTACCAAACTCCCTGAACTAAAACCCTAGATAATTGCTTTTATAGATAAAATGTCGACTTCTGAATGTTGACTGGCCATTCAGTATGAAGACATTCACCAAATGAGATGTTCTTAAAGATCACACCTTCAATATCTTTTCTCAGATTCAATGTCATGACTGACGTAATGAAACAAAGAGCCACAACATCCAATAGAAGAAATTCTACAGTCTACTAATTGATATTCCATGAGATGATTCCGTAAAATTGAATGAGGATTGTGAAGGGTTTGGGGGGTGCCGACACTGGCAGGCCTTCTTGGCTACGTCAGCAAAAAGCCACTAAGGTTACTTCTCCATCTAAAGCCATCCAAGGGACCGTGGTCGTAGCTAAGATGTTCATAGTCGATATTTCTAAATAGATGGCATACTTGTCGAGGATAGCATATAGCTTGTTATTTGAGCATCCATAGGGTGATGGTACCTTGCCTCAAGAGGTCAATAACCTAGCTCTCAAACTATATTTGTGGATGAACAATCCAATATTTGTTAAATGTTGCTTCCATCGCTAGATATTATCTTCCTTTGCTGTCACCTCTTCTTTTAGATTACAAAAGACAAGAGGCTAAAAGTCCTTGTTTTCACACTTTATATTTGTATTATAGACCCCCTGCCGGTACCGACAGCCCCTTTGGTAGCACCAAAAATCTTAGTCGGCAAGTAAAAAAACCAACAAGACTACATGCGGATATCAACTTGGAGTTGCCGGAATGACATCAAAATGAATATGTCACTTGAAGAACCTTCATTCCAAAGGGAAGGGCCACGAAATTTCTTAAAGGTACTTCCGAAGGGGTGCTGGTGCCAGCATCCCTCTAGAGTACACTTTTGAGAACTCGATGCGATTCCTAAAGTGGTATGGCACAATAGAAATGGAGCTCGAATGAGACAGTTATGCGTGAAAGAAGTTTCGTGTAAGCTCTTCCAAAGGAACGCCGGTGCCCGTAGAGCTCTCAAACATGCTCTTGAGAACTTGATGCCATATATTAAATGGTATGGCACATTATAAATGGAGCTCGGATGAGAGAATTGTGCGTAAATGAAGATTTTTGTAAGCACTCCCAAAAGGCAGCCGGTGCCAGCAGACCTCGAGAGCATGCTCTTGAGAATTTGATGCCATTTGTAAAATGGTATAGCACATTAGAAATGGAGTTAAGACGACAAAGTTATGCATGAATGAAGTTCTTTCTTGACATACTTCATCCGCGCACAAAACAGTTCTCCAAGCTCAATTTTTAATGTGCCACACTCTTTTAGAAAGTGTATCACAAACTCTATAGCGGGGTTTAATAAGAATTGACTTATCAATCACTACTATGGAGGTGTTGTTAATGGCACTTCTTTTTAATATGCCTTGAAGTTTCTTATAGGCACTCCTAAAGAGGTGCCTGTACCGGCACCTCCTTGAGCATGCTTTTGAGAATTTGAGCCCTTCACGTCCTTATCAACTTCTTTGTCCTTGATGCAGTCTTTCTGTTGTATAGATGGCGTTTCACCATCCTCTCTAATAGTTGGCAAACTCTCATCTATGTTAATCTTTATAGATAGGGCACAATGGATATCTCCTAAGTCATCCTCTAGGCCTTGTGTCTTTCCATCTTTGCCTTCCTCAACTGCTTATTACTTAAGAAATAAAGAACCGCATTTCCTTTTTTTCTTCTTTCCCTCAACTATATGAACATGTATTGAAGTGACAACTCTTCGAGCTTTTGCTATAAATCACATCTTCTATCAATCTACTCTAAATGTAATGCACATGACAAAAATTGACCTAGTATCCCTATAATCGAAGTTTGACTCACCTCCCTCTCCCTTTGGAGAAAATCAATTTTCTCGTCCTCAAGTTGGCTAGGCCAAAAGGACTCGTAAAGTTCTTTGAGAGGTTGATGAGGGTGTGGACCTGGATGTGGATGTTGATCTAACTACCAACACATACAATTTGCCAAATCCAGAATATATGGACATTGTTGGGCACAATTGACTTACTCATGTTACGAGGTAGAGGAATCCATTTATGATGTTACCGATTGGCATATCATCAAAGTACCTAAGAATTATTCTAGTCTAGCATAATAGACTCTTCACGCCTTCTCAAGGAAGCACTGCACAATAAAGATCATTCAAAAGAAAAATACCACTTTAAATCCTACATTCATCAGGAATTGGATCCACTATTACATTGGTAGAATCTAGCGACATGGATTCTTTTTCTGCCCCAACAATATTTACCGTTGTGTTTAGGCTCTTGCCGTAAGTAGGTTCTTACTTGCCCAAATAACATCCTATAAATCTTGGCTATCATGAGAGACACCAATCTCAAGCAGTCGGAGATCATTGTTGTCAAGCGCGCCAATTTTCATGCATCCACAGATGCAAAAATTGTCTCTCCATCGATACTTCCAATTAACCAATGTCGATGGTGTTAGCCATGTTGCTTATCCAATTCTGGACGATGTTGACAAGCATTCTACATCTCCATTGATTTAAGTGGTGAAGCACCATTCAGGAGGCTGATTGCCGCTCGATTTTATCAATGGAGGTCTGCCTCTACGGTAAAGGCAATGATTTGGAAGTGCTCAATGTTGCCTTTCTCTAGACTGGCTGCATTATAGATTTTGAGGTTCACTCCTTCACTATCTATGCCTTGGAGCATTGTTACGTTGAACTCAATTCGGCTTGCACATGTTCGGACTTTATTTTGATACACCCAAAGGCCAACCAATTCGGCTAGTCATGGATTATTTGCAAGCATGTATAGTTCATCTATAGGATCATGTGCAAGCTCGACGAGCTGGAGGACATGTTTGTCCATGCCCCAACACTCAAATTCAACGAACTCATATCCATTGCCAAAGCAATTCTATTGTAGAAGTTTGCTTGAAACTTTTTAGGCAGATAAGAACTGGGGACGTTGCTATAATACTGAGCATTTTACAAGAAACCAATATTGTTGTGTTTAGTTTTTGCCGCGTATCATGTTTGCATATTTTTCTTTAATCATATATCTACAAATTCAATGTTCATGCCACTTGACAAATGTTACCTTGTATATTTGTCTTCCCTTTCATTTGTTTCAGCTTTCACAACTCTACTTCAATTTATCATCCGACGGAGTCATCCATAGACAAAAGGGTTATCATTTGCATCTTTAAAAAAGGAAAATTTGTAACATGTTCTCGTCGTTGAAAGGTGGAGTACAACGAACGCTCTCTAATTGCTCACATGGTCTCGTCGTTGAAAGGTGGAGTACGGGAGATTAGAGCGCAATGAGATGCAACGCATTCAGGATATCCGTAGGGAGAAGGGCAATATTCCATGCACCATGTATACCCGGTTGGCATGATTGTTCGCAGAGGCCGGTGATGTGTTCACGGAGGGCTAGCTGGTGAAGATCTTCATCTCCAAGCTGGAGAAGCGAATGGTGGAGTTGATTAGTACACATCTTTTTTTTTTGGTATCACGGAAACCCTACTTTGGCAGAAGCGTCTGCCGAGGTGGAAGCGCTTGATAGAGCGATGGGCGTGAGCGAGGCCACGGATTTGGTCACGGCGTTGATGGACACTCATTAGCCTTAGAAGCTTGCCACCGCAACCAGTAGCTCGTCGGAGGCACAACCTGAAAAGGTTGTGCATTGTTAAGCTTGTTAAGAGGCGGGTCACACCAAGGGCGACCCCAATTGCTCCAAGAAGAAGGGGGCACGCACCGTAAAGGCCAAGCCCAAGACTGAGGTGGCTAAGACTGCAGAGAAGGCTAGGGGCAAGGAGAAGAAGGCTCTGACATGTTCTCATTGTAACAAGACTAGCCATAGTGATAAGAATTGTTTTGCTCTTCACCCAGAGGAGCGCCCAGGGTCTTCGGCTGCTAAATCGGAGGTTGTGAAGAAAATCGAGGCTAAATGACAAATCTGAGGAAGCAGATAAGCGCGATGGCTTCTTCGGGACAAGTGGCGGACACACATCATCCGGTGAAGAGTCAAGGCACAACTTTAGCCCTAGATCGCTATTTGTATGGCGCTTTAGTTGAGGTGGTCGCAACAGTTGCCACTTGTATGCCATATTTAACTAAATCTAGACTTTAAAAAGTCCAGAATGGTCAAAGTCTAGATTTAGTCATTAAGAGAATGTGTAAAAAATATGGCACAAAGGTGCATCGGGAGATCTATCGAAGAAATCGAAGATGGTGAAATTCTTTTGAAAGGAAGGAGCATTATGGAAGAAGCATTGGAAACATTAATAGGTGTGAAATGGTACCATGTGCACTTGCAAAAATAAATAGGAGGATCTTCCGATGTGACCAACTGTACCTAGAGAACTTGGAAGTGAATCCCTCAAAAGTATGAGGAAAGAATAACTGATGATAAATAAGGGTGAATGGATCCTTTACAAAACAACTGATGATGTTCCAAAGCAGATCAAGGAGGACATGCTAGTAGTACATGCGAGAACAATCCAGTAGGAAACAAATGTGGCATACAGTCGGATCCAGTAGACACAACAAGCAATTTAAAAAAAGGCCGAGACATTAAAGATAAATCATGACAGCAACAGGCAAATCAATAATAGAATAAATTGAGATGTAAAAATCTAACACATGCAGATATAGGAGGGATAGATAGATCTTCCTATCTCTTGGACTAATTCACTGAAGACAATTCATGACAACAACAGGCAAATTCATAACCGAATGTATTAAGATACGCAAATCAGACACATGTTGGTATAGGTGCAATCGATAGATCTTCCTATCTCCTACACTCAAGAGCACCCAAAAAATGTAACATACGATCGGTCCCAGTAGGCACAGAAGGCTTTTCCAAAGAGGATTGATTCACTAAAGAATTTTTATCACAACAACAGGCGATTCAATATCGTATGTATTAAGATGTGAAATCTTACACATTTAGATAGAGTAGGGATCAATAGATCTTCCAATCTTCTAGACTTAGGGTCGGTATAGGATATCGCCTGAGGATCGATAGGTCGTCTTGTCTTTGAACTCAAGGATCCGCCGCATTTGCAGCTTCAAGGTTTGTCATTGCTACTATTCGGTCCCTCCGTGGAATTGTTTGAGTGTGAGGGTTCAATGTACTTGACCAAGAAGAAAATACGACGGAATCAACATAAACATGCAACGGACGTCATTTTTCTAGAACCCACGTCACCGATCAACAATCCTCGTACTTCTTCTTGTGGTTCTTGAAGGCATTTCTTGGCTCCCAGAATTGGATAATAAACATTCCGTATTGCTCATCACCAACTACTCTATTGAGTGCTAATTGCGCTCTCCCTCACCTGACAAGATAAATTTCAGAGTCAGATGACGGAGAAGGACCCAAGATCCGGAAACGACGTCTGGCCATGGATTCAAAGCGACCTTCGGTTTGCTTGAACGTGGGCCACAGAAAGGTTCAGGCTCCTCATCTTCAAGTGTGACATCTCCTCTAGTAATAAGGCTCAGAGGAGCAGAAATTGTCGCTCTCCAATCTTGAATCAGTCAAAATCCTTCTACCAAAGTCGAGGGTGTGGAAGGAAGAGGTTTCTCAAGTTCTTCAAGAATTGCATTCCAGTATACAATATACCGTGGAAAATCACGTTGAAAGCCCTCACATTTTTCCATCCCCTTTTCCCAAAATTTTACGTAACCTTGAATTCCAGATTTAATTAAGGACCTTTTATCAATTGCTTTGGAAACCCTCTCTCTTGCCTTCTCAATTGCCTTTTCTTGATTGCTTGTTGGAGAAGGAACCTCGTCTCCCCACACTCGCCTGAAAGGCACTGGCTTTGGGAGGCCGGAAGGTATCTTGGGAATTCTGTCAGCTTCCGACTTCCAAAGCCGTATACCAGAGCTGTTTTCGGGTAGCCAGTGAGCATCAACTGTGTTCTCTTTGTAGCGCATGACAAGCCAGCCATCGTCATCTACGTAGAATTTGAAGAGGTGTATATCTCCTAAACCAGTAAGTGTATTTTGGCCGTCACATAGAAAGCCTTCGACAAATGATTTGAAATCCGCAACCTCCTGAATAAACTCAGGCATAAACCCCATCTCCTGCAATTCCGTAAAAGACCTCATCAAATCCGCTACCACATAAGTACTCCAATTCTTAAGGGCCTTGGATAAGTGGCTGAAGTAAACATCAATATCCTCATGCGTGTGGCCGACCAATAAGAATCCAACTTGGATTTCCTTGAACACCCTACAATAAGTCAACATCGATAAGAAAGCCATGAGAAACTAGTTCTTATTGTCCTTTGCGGAGTTGTCCAGCTGCAAATACAGATTTTTGGGAAGTGGAACGACTATAGTTGAGTAGTTTGGTACCACCGTAGGTAAAAGGTTCATACATCTCGACTTTCCTTTCAACATAGCCTCAAAAAACAAGTTTGCCGGCTCGTGAGGAAAAAATTTACCCGTAACGCGAATGGGAGGTTCTTCAAGATGACGAGGCAATCTCGCTAGGAATGAGATTGTGTAATTTGAGTCCCCTGGCCACAAGTCGGTAGAATAGTGGGCGTATGCACCGTCTCCATGTCCATGCGTCACCATACCGGTGACGTTCATTGGGAGCTGACCAAGAGGTGAAGTGAGTTTGGTGGAAACACGCATGCGCGGGATCGTAGTCTTGGCTTTATCCATTATATCGTGGATAATGCAAAGAATCTCCCCCTTATTGCGCTTTGACTCCTCTCTCCAACTATGGTACACATGCCTACATGAAGCTTGAAGATTCAAGTGATGACTCCGTTGTTTCACAAAGGATACATACTCCGCAGAGCCCTTCACCGATTTGTTGATGAACTATTGAAGAGTGTCGCAGGCGGTGCACTTGGCAAAGGAACTCCCAAGAGGCTTAACCGCAACATTGTTGAAGAACTCCTTCTTGATTCTACTCACCGCAGACTGCAAAACAATGGGCAACCCATACTGTAGATTTGTCTACAGACAGAGCGAAACAATAGAAATCAGGAAACGTGTCATTGTGGGCAGTGAAGGGATCGAAAGATCTTCCTATCTACCAGGAGATGGGATCGATGCCATTTACAGGTGATAAAAGCCAAACAATAACTCATGAGTAGGATAGGAAGATCTACCTATCCTCTAAAGCACTGACATGAATGAGTCAAAGACTGAATTGAGGTGAACTGTGTCGAGTAAAACCTCTGTGGCGTTAGCTTGGATCCTCTTCCAACTATGCCCAAAGGGCAGAAATTTTAATGTGTTCATCCGCCCTGGTATAGTCGTGCGCATCTGATGAGGCATGTGATTAGCGTTCTCGCTTATGATAGCCAAAATCATACCTATGGCTTGCACGGTTCCGAGGCACAGACGTTTGATGCCTTTGTTCCCGTGCGTTGACAAAATGATGCCCTCCTTGTACTGGTCGATATAGGTGTGGAACGTTGACATTGGAATACCATGGATCTGGTACGGAGAATGCTATCTTGCGAGTGGTGAGCGGTGAGCGGTGAGCAGTGAGACGTGAGCGGTGAGCGTTGAGGGGTAACTTATCGAAGTGCATTTACTTCAAAAATGTTACTGATAGTAAATTGGAAGGAACCTCAAATTCTATAATATAGTAATGAGTTTGATATCCTGATCAGAAATGAAATAAATTTTTAGTTATGACTCAAGAAGAAGAGGTTCAGCTGATCCCTATATTTGCAGACGTTGTCCCTTGTGGAAGGTCAAAAAAACTGGCCTAGGAACTATAGTATACGATGACACCCGGCAAAACCCCTATAATATCCGTTAAAAGTACAGGGTATCGGAGTGGTAGTAAAGGTCCCTAGTGGGTAGAGTGTCAGAAAAGAGAAGGGAAATTAGTAATATTTCGTTTGAATAAAGAACGGGTTTAAGGAGTGGGGGTTTTGGGTAGAGCAAAAAATGTAACAAAATATATTGAATATTGTTGTGATGTTTGGAATTGAAAGAATAATAACAAAGGGAGTTGAAGCTGTGGCGGTGGATTTGGCGAGGATTTTAAGAGAAGTAGAAAGTTCAAGAAATGAGAATACAACCGTAATACAATTGTTCACGAGATTGAAGAAAGAGTGTTCGTGGGGAGAATATTGTAGTAGAATGGGACAAAACCGCAACGAAGGAAGAGAAGCTCAGAATACATAGAATAACGATATTAGTTGAGGGAAAATGCTTGGAAAACCGTGTCACCAATAAAATTGTTGCGATGAAATACGGTTCGCACGAAAAGCATCTAGGATGATGAGTTACAAATACTATCTGACGATGAGAGGCCATTGTCTGACTCCTCTAAAGCCTCAAGATCAAGGAAGTCATTAAATGGAAAACGAGAACTAGAGGAAGTTGAAGCTGATGAAGGGGAAAGCACTTCTGCCATCTCGTTTGCAGCTTGGCCGGCATACGATGTGAGGAAGAAATCACGATCCGGTGAAGCAGCCAATGCCATCAAACTGAAAACAAAAAACGACAGCTCAAATTAATAAAAGTGAATGAAAAAACAAGAGAAGTTGAATACAAAACAAGACTAACTTACTCAATCGATTTCTCTTTGTGATCTTCCGGATTGAGGGATCTTCATCAATGGTGAGGTCCACGGTGGCCGGTATAGCGGAAGTAGATCGCGGCGGCTTGGGCATGAAAAGTGGCTTCAACACCGCCTCAAAAACCAACTTATCGGATTCGAAGCCAACGAAATGCCGACCAGCAGCGCGGCACGCGCGAAGGGAGTTCCTTGGAAGAGAAGAAATGATAAGAATTTTTCATAGGGATTACGTGATAATGAAATGTGGGGTTAAAATGGAATGAAAGATAAACATGAAAATCACAAGATGATAGATGATGAGATACCTGTAGAAGCAAATGCATCAAAAATTGCAGCACCCGGCTTTGTGAGAGCCTCGAAAAGCATCTGAAAAAAAATAACGCCTTTCTCTCTTCCAACCCTCCATGGAACAGTACCTCGCATAGACTGGGTACTGAAGTCGTTGTGATTAAGAAGGACGTCCGTCTCTTCGATTCCCCAACCTGTCTTTGATAGCTCTCTATTCACAATGAATGTGAAGGACTCCAATGGTAAAGCGTTCCTCACATAGAGGAGAATCCGAAAATGGTGGGTCTGAAAAAAAGATGACAATTCAGAATATCGTAAGTAGGTGGAACAAATTAAAAATCGGAGTCTGTCATTGACAAATTAAGACTAACCTTCTTTGTTGGATCAGTGGGCAACGCCAATGGTAATTCGTTTACAACCCACCAATCACGGAGTAGCTTGAAATCGTATGCAGCTGCGTATGACGTCACGTCGGTGCGGATCTACACAGACTCTGGAATGATAACCAGAATTCATCCCTGCTCATGGAGGAACGATTCAACAAACTCAAAGGGGGCCTCAACTACTTGCTCAGAATACACATTCCATGGTGGGATGTCCTTTGCATCTCGCGAAATTGATGGAACCCACAACCCCTTCGGGATGTCTCCAAGAACGAGATCAAAACCTTGGTGGGGACATGTTCCGCTTCGTGCCTGGTTCGACGTCGGAGGTAACACCTGCAAGAAGAAATCATGAATAATAATTTTAGTAATGAGGGAGAAAATACTGATGATTTCATTCAATGGCAAATGCTAACCAAATACCCATTAAGATGTCGGGGACTAAAATAGAACTGAGCCACAAATGAAAACACCGAAGTACGGAATTCCAGCGCGGCCAACGGCACTCCATGAAGATAAAAAATATGACAAAAAGAAGTAACTAAATAGGAAGCACATTAGAGGGTAGGAGAGAAGATGGAGTACACTCACCTTCAGCATGAACTCGTTCAGTCGAATCATGCAGGGATGGTCTTTCCCACTGTAGGAAGCCGTTCCCATTTACTTCCGGAACTTAATACCGAATCCGGAAGAAAATAAAGAAAAATTAAAAAAATTAGTTAGTTAGTCGGCCATAAGAGCATAAGTAGTTCATAGAACGGAATAAGATTTTAGTGCTGCGCCGGAATCCCGAATGGAGGTAGTTACAGCACCCTTCCCGGAAGTTGCAAAACCGGAGGACGGTTACAGCTGGACCCGGAAATGCCATCATGATGCATAACGGTTTTCCGTACAAGTGCGTCAGATACAAAACGCGACTGGGAGCCATGTGCACCAATCTTTTAGGGTTTCCAATAGGCTCCTTCTCTTTCCGCTCCTCGCATTCTCTTAGGGTTTCGAGCCGGTCTTGGTGAAGGATGGTAGAGCCAAATTAGGTTAGCAAGAGGGACTTGGTAAGGTCAGTGCGTGCAGGATTTCTCAACACCATTGCGAGGCGCAAGTTCACGGAGAGGTGGGCACGGATGGCGGGCAAGAAGGGCAAGGCTCCGGCTACCGAAACCCTGGTGCTGTAGAAGGTGACTCCGGAGATTCCGAAGCCGGTCAAAACCTGTCGGGTTTTAGAGAGCTTCCTCGAGATCATGGGTTGTGAAGGTCTTCTAGCGACACCATGGGCCTTCTAGAGCGAAACGATGATGACGAAGCTCCTAGGAGAGCCACCAAGCCAGTACGCGTAGAAGATTAGGGCGCATCCGGAGGTCTGGACTACGGCACTCTAGAGAGACACCTACGAGTTCCGGGCAGGAACAATCAAGGTGGCGGAACGTGACGACGCCATCCTGAAGGGCGAGTTCAGCGCGAAGGCTAACCCTAAAGACGGGTATGTCCTCAGCAACCTCACCGATCCGGACGCCAGGTTAGTAATGGCATTCTTCAACCCTATTTTCCATCCCGAGAAACCGAAACGGATAGTGGCCAAGCTAGCCACACTGATCCTGGGCTCGATGAGAGGGAAGCTGTCCGTCGACTGGGCGGCCATCATGGACGAGAAGATTGATAGGATGGTAAAGAACCTGCCGAAAGCCCGGAAAACCCCATCCCCCCTTTCCACCTACCTGGCTGACATGTACGCCAAGTAGAAGATGTTGAGTCCGGATGAGCAGGTTGAGTATGATAGCCTGCTCACCATCTAGTCATACGGAGGGATGGAAACAGATGAGGAACCGTATGAATCGACGGACTCTAACACAGAGAAGTCGTCATCCCCCCTTATACTTCGAAGACCAAATCGGAAGCGGAGTTGTTCGGTGCAGAGGACTCCGGAAACCCCCAAAGCATGGCGGCCGTTGTCAACAATTCCGGCTCAGAGCCCACCCGTAGCACCACCAACCGCAGCACCGCCAACTGCACCGGAAACGGCACCGGAAGACGACCGATTCACGACCGGATTCGAGCCAGGACCCACATTTGTTCCGGCCATCACTGGCGACATACCGATGGACGTTCACCAGCTCTGCAGACACATTGTCTGGCGGACTAGAATTCAGGAAGGAGAAATCCGGGAGAGGCACGCCATGATCATGGCCGTCCTAGAGGCAGTAGGACTAGAGGACACCACTCACCTCATCGCCCAGCTCAGAGAGATGAAGGAGAAGCACGGTTCCGTCACAAGATTGAAGCAGGAGAACGCCACCATAACCAAGGTTAACACCCGGCTCTGGGGTCAGGTCTGGCAGACGGAAGCTGCACGGGATGCAGCACAACATGCCCGAGTGATGGCAGAAACGAAGGTCCGGGCAGCTTCACAGACACTGACCGATATCTGCACAACGTTGGATTTCCCGGTGGATACGGTCAACCGGGCATTGCTCTACACAGAGAGCTTGGAGAAGAACGAGAAGCTCAACAGGGGGCAGATTATCCGGTTCTTGGTGGATCACAGCCGGAAAATGGAGAGCACCTGGTCCAAGATGCAAGAGCTAGCGAGGGATCTCGTGGTGGCCACCTCAACAGGACCAGGACCTCCACCTCCAGTTCCGGGAGCACCTGCTCCAGACGTTGCGGGACCATCCGGAACCTAGGCAGATCCGTCCGGATCTCCATCCGGTCCGGCAGCTGCTTCTCCACCCCAACCTCCGGCCGGCTCTTCACCCAGACCTGCATCTGGAACACCGAAGTCGCTCACCGGACAGTTCAATGACCTCGTGGGAACGCCGGATTTTAGCTCTCCTATGAGTTGGAATGGGGTGGCCTTCCCAAGCACGGAGAGTATGTAGAAGTAGGAACAGGAGCCAGGGAGTCATACAGTACCACCCTTGCCCTTCCGAATTCCCTCAGAGTCTCCCTCTCCGGGGCCACCAGTAATGGACCCTTTACCCGGAAGCTCGGCAGCGACACCCATGGTGGTCAGCCCCAGCGGTAGCTTCTGGGACCTTCCGGACGTCGAAGACCGCGTAGATGCACCATCCGGCCGGACGGTCACAACAGAGGACCCGGATGCACCATCCGGACCAGGGATGCCGACGCCGACCACCTCACCGGAACCACCAGCAGCCATTCTGGCGCGACCCGAGGCCGGCATCGCTCCAGCAGAGGTTACCCCTTCACGCCGTAGCAGTCGGAGGCGGAACCAAGTAACTCCGTAGATTAGAATCTTTAGGGCTAAAAGTATGATAGCGATTAACGATGGGGCTCAAGTTTGCACCCGGCTATCATGCAGTAAGACTAAAGACAACCCTGCTTTAAGTTTTGAGTTAGATCCGTAGAAACCGGATCTCAGATCCGAAACTTTCGGATCTAAGTTTGAATTCCGGATTTCTAGGGATAAGATCCCTTTCACTTTAAGGATAGGATTTTCCGGATTTTTAGCTTCTTAGATCCGTTTTTAGATCAGTGGTAGCGGGTTCTTGATACCTGAGCCTTAGCCGGCTCGGGGTCTTTTTTTCTTCTTCCTCCCGAATGATATTTTCTGTTAGTATATTTTCTCGTCTTGAAATTATGTTGGCAGTGTATTGTTTCGTGAATGAAGGATAGGGCCCATTGTGGTTGATGATTAGTGGAATAGTTGTTGAAGCTGAAGTGGTTCACGGATAAGCATCTAGTCTAACCGGTTGGGACTTGCTGTGGGAGAGCGCCCGGAACAGCTGAAGGAGAGGTTAGATAGAGTCTGACGATCCTTGGTGACCGGAAGGAGCCTGGAGGGGGAGGGAGGGTACTTTAGGTGGTGGGCCTGGTAGCTCCTAGGGCACGGAGAATCCATTTGAACCCGGATTCTGGTTGCGACCGGAATTTCCCCTTACGATAGATGGAAAAGCCTGTGGTGTATGTCTAGAAGGAAGTCCAAATGCAGATCTACCCCTCACACCTCACTGAACTACTGATCATCAACCAGAATGTCGTTGTAGTCTGGGTGAGCCTCTGAGTGACCGTATCCGAAAGGCCTTCCGGATGATGTGAGGGAGTGCATCCGGAAACAACAGACCCACGACCAATTAGCAATATAGGGAGAGTGGGTGTCCAGCCACTATAAATTCCGGGGCAGTGGGTGTCTAGCCACTTAAAGTCACAAGGCAGTGGGGAATCCGGCCACTTACACAAAATAGGATCAGTGGTACCCGGCCACTCGCTTAAAAACTCCGGAAGAAAAACTCCATCTGACCTTCCGGAAGTTGGAAGGATCCGGAAGTTAGTAGGAAACCACATCGGACGTCCGGAAGAATCCAGATGAATAGATAAGGCGTAGAATAGGAATGCTAACTAGTGTGTGGTAGAAGGATAGCATATAGCTTACTTATCATTCAAAGAAGAAACAATAGATCTCTGTGGGAATGAATTTAGAGCGATCATTCCGGACACATTTAGCTCCAACTAACTGCTATCCGGAGGAATACTTACTCTACAAATTGCAACACCCACCATTCATCATATCCTGCAGAGTTGAAAGCTCCAGTTTGATACCCATCTTTGGAGCTGACGCGCTCGGAGGAGAAATGGCGTCATGAAACGCCTTCCGTTTCACCACATTGGACGGCTGACGCGGTGAGGAGTCAGGAACCTCGGAAGACGGATGATCTTCTTGGAAGCTCTCACCTGTAGCAGGTAATGTGACGGCCGTGGTGATTGAAGGTGGAACAAGGACCTCAACATCAGGGTCGTAAGATGATGATCCCCGGGCCTTCTTTGTGGCAGCTTTGCCCTAACCCTTAGCTTTGGTAGCCACAGCAGCCCTCTCGACAGTGGACTCAACCCCAATCAGCTCATGCTGAATGCCATCACGCACTGAGATGTCGAAGTGAGGAGGTTTCTCAACGGGGCAATCGAGATACAAACCGCAGCGCTCCCAGTGCTGAGGTCCCCAATCTTTCTTGATTCCCTCAGATAACATGGTGGATGTGCTCTTGGGATCAAGGTACGATGCGAAGAAAAGAGGGTTGCGGGTCACAACTCTAGCCGGCATCAGAATAAACTTGAAGTACCTGTATAAGGTACGTCGCAACGCAGAGGGGAACGCGCACTGATCCGCTGATTCATAGTTCTTGTGAACGCCTTTGTCCACATTAAATTCCCGAAAAAATGCGGTCTCCCACAATTGAATGCGCAGCTCCTCAATGTAGTCGGCAATTCTTGTGATTGGCTCTCCACCATCGGGGTCGTAATTCACATCAACGCCAATATCCAAGAGAGAGCCTTCCAAAAGCTTCTCTGCTTCGCAAGACAACTGCCAAGAAATGGAACGAATTAGAATGTTACTTCGAACTTTATAATTGGGATGTTTCACAAATACACACAGAGAATACCTGAGCCCACCAAGTAGTGCGGTGAAGCCACTCAGGGAAATCACTGTCGGGAAACTTCGACTTCGGAAACCTAAGAGATTCTCTCAGATTACCATCTCTGTTCCAACGCTCTAGCCATTTCACTTTCATCAACGGATCCATGGCAGACGTTGCGAGCATGCTGAGCTTCTTTTGGGTCATCTTAGCGTCGTCATCATGAGCTTCGTAATGGAGCTTCACTTGACTGAGGAATGCTGGAGTGTGCTTGGGATCAACGATAGGAAGCTGCTTCCGAAGCTCTGAGAGAGAGGACAACTTCATCTTCTCCACAGACTTTATGACCAAATCATGCGCATTCGTTGAGGTCCATTATTTGGGATCAGGAAACCTCTCCGCAAACTCCCGCTGCGCCACCGCAGCAGCTTCACCAATCTCTTGCTGTGATAGATTTATATTCATTTGAATGAGTCAAAACAGATTAGGAAACACGACGTCCAACACTGCATCATCCTTAAACGATCAAGATTCGGGATACCAGCTCTACCACAACGAATATGTAAAGGGCTAAGATCAAATCCTAAAACTCTTCGTACAACTAAGAAATAGGATGTCTAAAATAGGATGTGCCTTCGTTGAGAGAGCATGAAGGTGGGCAGTAATGTGAGCTCCCAAGGGTGTGCCGTTGGCGGCACACCCCTGGGAGCACACACCACGTCCCTAAAAAGATATGAGGTGTGTGCTCCCAGGGATGTGCCGTTGGCGGCACACACTTTGAGCATAGAGCTTCACAAGTGAAGCTCTTCACTCAGAGGGTGTGCCGCCAGCGGCACACCCCTGGGAGCACACATGACGTCCATAAAACGTCCATTAAACCCCTAGGTTTGTTCACCCAAAGAGCTAGATGCCTTTAGAGAGAAGATATCGTGGTTCTAATCCAATGCTGCTTTTACATATCAAATTCAATCAGTTGTGATACATGGAAATAAAGGAGGAGCAAATAGATCTGAAGACTAACTTGATACACGACACTGTTTAAGGATTTTAATGTCAACGTGTACCACGTCCGCTTCACAGAGTTTTGCTTCGCTTCAGCTGCAATGATTTCGGCTTTCGAGACATGTCTCTCGAAGTAATGTAGAGGCTGCCCCGCCATCCCTTGAATGCGGTATAGCTTGTGGACAAGATTCGTTGTAACGAACAACTTCTGGTTACGCCTGCAAACAAAGATCAAATGGCCATTAGAAAACATTGTCAATTATATTCAATAGCATATATAGGTGAATCACCAGAAATCCTCACCAGTTGACCTGATGAAGCGCGGAGAGGAGGACTGGAACATATCCATTCACATTCAGCACAATGGACTCCACCGCATAATGCCAACGTCGATCATCCCCATGATCTTGGTTTACGATTGGCAACCATGCCTGGAGTCGGTGATTTCCATGCCAGACATGAAACATCTTCCTTGAAAAAACTCTTAAGTCTGGATACAAATTCAGTCTCTGCTCGAACGCCTTGTTCGCTTCAGTCCAGGCTGGACTCCAACTCTTCATGATTTCCTCTGAGACATCGATAGACTTCCCCTCGTGGTTCTCTGTCGCCACATAGAAAACACCTGAGCCTTCCATGTACCCGTTCTTCAGAAATTGAGATCCTAGCCCCTGGACATCGTTCTTCAAGTATGGTCGAACGATTGGCAGCCCAATCATCCGGCATAAGGGGATGTCAAGCTTTGATTTCTCCTTTGGCTGAAACCGGAGTCCATCAAGCAGCGCTGTGGTGTTGACAGTCTCTTTAAGAACCAAATCATCCACCTGTTTCTCCAGCTCCGCAGCCGAGAGTGGTTCAACTGATCTTTGCTCCGACCTTGAAACTCAACCCCCTCACTATCTGCACCATCATCATTCAACCCCTCCTCGGGAGAATTTCCTGTCCAAACATTGATGTTAGTGGTGAAATTGCAAGTCAAATGATAATTTCAGCAGATTACCTGATAGGTGCATAGCTAAGTTTAATGAGTTGTGAGTGTCTAATTCTGTCTTGGATTGGCTTTGAATCTTTGCAATGCACCGACACAATATTAGATGTCTTGTTGGGGAGTGAAAGAAGAATGAATTGAAATGAAGGGAATTAGGCATAAATATCCTAGCAAGTAGTACAGGAATCAACATGCAAATCGCCAATTCCATTCCCAACATGCTTTCAGAATGTCAAAGTTAATGATATTGTCCAGAATAATGGTCGTTGGTTTGGAGATCCGATTCACTGATACAAACATGATAGATGATGGACCATAAATCCGAGTCAAGAACTCTAATTCAAGATATCCCGGAATCAAACAACAGAGAAGAGACACATTCATAGCAACTTCAGCATCTAATGAGGACCTTCAGAGCTCTGTGAGATTAGTAAAGATACCCTCGGAAAGGTTTCTTAGTCCTATCTGTCGGTTTGATTGGAAACGAATACCCTAACATCAACGTTGCTTTCGATGGTTGGAAATCGCTAGCACCTGATCTGCGAAGTAGGTGTACTCATTGACAGACCTCTTAGATGCTTATTTGCTGTCGACCCAACATCCGCCTCGAGCCTTCTAATATCCCTAAAAAAACTTGCGCGATAGGAGTGCCGCTGCCGGCACTCCATTCGTCAAGTCCCCGTCAATGTGGACATGGACTTCGCGAATGGAGTGCCAGCAACGGCAGTCCTTACGAGCAGGCTTCTCCTCTATTACTACGAAGACTTACTTATTCAATCTTATGATCTCCAACTCATTCATCACAAAAATAAAGCAAGCATCTCACCTGTGGACCGTGCCGCTGAATCAGCCTCGGCGCAGTCCACCTTCAATAAGGTGCCGCCCCCACCGTCAACTACCTCTCTCTCTCTCCTGCAGCTCCAACTCCTAGGTCAAAATACTACTTCCTGCGGGTCCATTAAGTTCAAAACGCGAAACGAGAAGCCACACCACGAATAAACCCAAATGCAGACTTGCTAAGGAAACACTTGCGATCAACACATTCGCAGCCATATTCGTGAAACCCTAAGGCTCTAAACTCTCACAAAATGCTTGCGATTATCACCTGTGGATCGCCCCGCGGAATCCGCATGGGCGTCGTCCATCCTCAACCAGGTACCGACCCCGCCCTCACACACTCTGATCGTCTCTGCAACGCAAGCTTCCAGTTCAGATTAAAGATTCCACCGGGTCATCTTCATTCGCTACGCGATTCGCCATGAACAATCCAGGAAACCCCAAGGCAGTCTTTAACCCAAAAGAAATTAAGAACTTCACATGTGGACCGCCACTCAAATCATACCCTACGAAAACGCGCACCGATATGCCAGGAACCCTAATGGAGTCCTCTCACAAAAAGCTTGTGAACAATACCTCTGTAACGATCCGCCGATTCCGCTTCGCCGCCGTCCTTAAACGACATGCTCGGTCCAACCTCACCCTCTTCTCTCGCTCCTACAAAAGCAGCTATATTCAGGTCAGAAAGCATCAACAAAGTGCGACGTTCATCTAATCGCATTGTCCATATTGCTAATTCAGGAATTAGGTCAGTCGCCGGTTATACAATCCAGGTTCACGAAGAGATGTTCTACTGTTTCTTAGACGTCCTGCTCAGTGAATGACAAGGTTTGGAATACGAAAAGAGATTATCTACTTCAAACGATAGATCCAAAATCGCGCTCTCCTCTAACACTCACTCTCAATGAAGTTCAACTTTTCCATTAACTCAAGTCACAACTATGCACTCTCTAATCTCATGTCCATCTTGATGTTTGCTCACATAATCCATTCACTCAAGTACCTGAGCGACCTTTCATTTCCCTCACTTCAGGATCTAATTGGGTCCACTCACTCATTTCTGCTTCTGCAAGTTCGTTGGCTTCCTCCGGCAAATGGCGGCTCCCAACAAAACATTCAGGAATTACACTAAGAGCAGTCTTCTCTCTATTATCACTAATCTGAACTTTTTCAAAGTCTAATTTCTTTGAAGTTTCACCGAAGGAATCTTTGGACTTTCCCATCGCAATACCTCTCACTCCTCTACTTCTCATTAATGTCTTCGGATCACTAAAATAGAGCTTCTGCTTTCGTCTTTTCATTATAGCAAGAGGCTCATTGGCAAAAAAAGCCCTCGAAAGTCCATGTGGAATGGATTCAGATATTCTGCCTCGCTTAAAAAGACATAAGGTATGTCATTACTGGCAAACTCTCTTTACACCTTGAACTAATAGTGCTGCGCAATATTTTGTGCCCCTACCTTTTGGCGCCAGCTCTTGCCAGCATAAATGAATCGAGCCGGCATTGCCAAACTCATTTTCATTAAGTTCACCATAATGTGATCTAACCGCCAGATTCACATTATTGTAGTGCCCCCATATTTCTGGTGAACGTCGTCCTATTCATTTTGTATTCCACTATCATAAATTTAGTGTACCAAACCACGACCTCAATTAAATTCATTTCTGTTTAAGGAACTTCTCATATCCTGTAATGTGGAACGACCTTTAAAACAAAATTCTTAAAATGTCCGGACTTTAATTTATCGTAATGAGATGTGCTACTCATAAATTTCTATCTTCGCCATCAAATTTGTTGCACGGGAAGCCGCTCTTGACAGCAAGAGATATTTTTTAGCACAATCCCCCGTAAATCTAGCAAGTGCATTAATTCATAGCTGGAGCATATGACCGTGCCGTGCTTCACCACCAATTCACTACAGGGAGTTGCCCTTGTTCCGTCCACCCTCTTTTCATTTGTAGCTTTGTTGATTGCATAGAATGGCTTCTTTGGCAGATTATGAGGCGGGATCCGTCGTAATCCGAGGGGATACTTCATGCGTCCCGCTCTGTTTCACTGTTGATTCTGAGGGATTAGCGGCTGTTAGTTCTCTTCACATAAGTCAGCGTTTCAATATCATTGAGGGGTCCTTGAATGTTGAGAAAGAGGGATTTGACGAGATTACAGGACAGCTCACACACACGATAGCTCAGTCATCTAGTAATCGATTCAATGTTGTAGTCTGGTCACTTCGGTGTAGGAAGTACAGAGTGAATGGACCTAGAGAGGTGCGTGACGATTCCCCTTCAATTTCCTTAACTCCGAAGTTGTCTACCACTGCAACCTAGGTGGCACCTTTGATGCAGAAAGTGAAACTAGAACCAGTGGAGAACTCGATTCGCATCCTTAGTGATGATTCTGATAGTGACAGTCTCGATTTTAGTCCATTCGAATTCATAAAAACATCGTCACTTTTGGCCATGCCTCAAGCAACGGTTGGCACCTCCTCTCTACGTCCCAAGTCCAAACCCCCTGTGGTTCCCACTCTTGTTCAATCCTCCAGTACTATCGACTGTCTACGTAATCTACGGTCTAGATCCAGATCAAAATCAGTTTTAACGAAGGTAGACTATGATTCTATTAGAGTTGAAAAGGTTGATTTTCTTCCAGCAGCTTTCAATGGAGATGTTCTCTTCGAGCTTCCACCCCTTGGGAAGGGAATTGCTTCATCACAGGCTGGGTTGCTCTTGGGAATGGATAAGAAACATGACGGCCATAGATGGACAAGAACCGTGACCACTTACATTGCCAATGATTCTAACCTCACCTTTAGGACATCTTCTTGTTTGGGGCATTTGCAATGTCTCAATCCTCAATGCAAATACTTAGAGCGGAAAAATAGAGCGTCAAACGTTAATGAGACCGAATGGGAGGGCACGTCCTCATCAATTTTTGGGGTCGGTGGGTCTTCTCCTGCTGGTTCGACAGTTGTCTGCAAACTTTGTCGAATTCAGCCTATGTGCTTAGAAACCTGTAAGGCCAAAATTTACTATGTGCTTGGAACGGACACCATGTCCCATTTATGTGTCCATATTGGAACACATGAGCATCCGGTAAAATTAGGCAACTGTCGAGATTCTTCCACAAAGCTGAAGACTCTCATTTCTGAGCAAGTAGAGCGGACCCCCTCTGCTACAAACTCTGCCATTATTTTAGAAGCAAGCAAGGAGTTTCTCGGTGAGCTTCTGCTATGTCCAGAGGGAGTTTCACAAAAGCCACTAGTCTTAGACGAACTAGTTCCGGTCCTCGAGAAATTTAAGCAAATGATGTCTCCTAGTATCCGAAACGAGTTAACAAATTTTAGATATTTGCGATGCTTTGGTGTAATGGATAGCATCACTAGACTTTGGGGATCAAGCAACTGGGCTTTTGTTCAGGAGAATAGATTTCCGGGGCAAGGCGCTGATTCGGACAAGGTGTTCGTCTTCAAGATGGCAGAAGTTGGACCTGGCAGCGGCGTTGATCTTGTGAAGCGAATGCAACCTGGAGGAGACCTTGAAGATCCTGGATCATGTTTGACCATGTCAAACGAGTGAAAGGATGGACCACGATGGGTTGTCATGTGTACGACTCAACCTACTGCCGTGTGATGACGATTGCCGTATGTGACATGCAATCCGAGGACGTCAAAGCTCAGCTAGTGTTTTGGAAGAACTTGAATGCAGTTGCTGCACGACACGATTGTCCGACAGTTTTCTTCAAAGGATTCATGGCTGATAGCGCATAGGCCAACTGGAATGCGGTCCGCATTCTTTACAGGAGCGGTGATGCGTCAGTCCCGATGGACAATCGGGAGAGAACGTGCCTTTTTCATTGGACTCAATCCCTTGAAAAACATACGAAGGCTGACATTAGAGCCGATCTTCAAGAGCAACATCGTCAGCTTTGCAAGCTATACAAAGATGCAAAGAGTATGGAGGATGCCAAAGCAAAGTACTTGGCGATCAAAGCGTGGTGGTTGTCGTCGGGCGCAACATCTGATGCCGGTGCCGTACGTCTGGATTTATGGCTAGCCTTCTGGCATTTTCGATACCGACAATGGGGTGGATTTATGGTATCGGTATGTTCTTTCTTTACTCAAGCCACATAGTTTATATAATCGATAAATTATTCTTAATCTAATATTCAGTTATTCAGTCAATCTAATATTCACATATTTTGGCACCATTGTACCGGCAGTCTGAATCTTGTTGTCAAAACTGTTGTGCCGTTAGCGGCACACCCTTGCTGTGTTGACCTTGCTAGTGAGTCCTGTACCACTGGTTAAGGGTGTGCCATCAACGGCATACCTACTTGCAAGAGCATTTCTACATTGAAGAGTCCTTCTGTCCCTTCTTCTGGCGGTCTTATTTTCTCATCTCAGCAAATTTATTTAGACTTCCGATTTTCCCGTGACTTCCAATTTCCAGTTTCACTTATTTTAAACCAGCCAGCCCGTGTCTTCTTGCTTGGAAAATGGGTCTGCCGCTGCCGGCACACCTTCCTAGAGTGGTACTTTTTTCTCTTGTGGCCTTAATAATTTTTCCATTTCCTGAAGATCACTGAATTTTGGAAGAACTTTGTACGTTGTATGCTTCGCCTTGCGCTTTTGGATTGGTCGCTATCTTCATTTTATGGTACGTTTAGTACAAGTTTCTAACTCAAATTCTTTTGATTGAGGTCTGTAGGGACTTACAAATTCTGAATTGGCTGAAATGCCATCTTGCAATTCAGCGGAGACTGTCCACAATAAGTGGTTGCAGCACTCCGAAAAGCCTGGTAATGATTTATACATTGCCACTGTTGATAACATGGTTCGTGCATTCATGCAAGTCGTAGCTTGCTATCAATTCTCAAAAGGAGAGCGAGGAGGGCAAGGGCCTGGGAAGGAAGAGCTTCGACTTTGTGCTGCTCAATGGATTGCTCAACATTTTGGGAACTCCAAAGCACTTCATGAGGCTTTCTGCAATATGCCTGGAGCTGCAGAGTTTTGCACTCACCCTCCGCATTTGGAAGGAGAGGAAGTCTTCCTGTCCCTAAAACGGAAGCCTGACCTTCCTCGAGGATCTGAGTTCGATTCTCATCATCCCGACAAAATCAGCGTTTCACGTCCCAGGGTCACGACAAGGGCATCATCACGAATTACTGTGGACCTTACTACTGATGAGTGTGTGTGTTCACCAGTGGGGGATGCTCCAGCCAACCCCGCCAGTCTTCCTCAAACATGAACTTCAACAGGGGTAAAGCATATTGTGGGTGTTTTGGAGACGGCCTACGACGAAAGAAAATGGCATATTACAAGGCTGCCTAGGACATGAGCGAAAGCCTGCTTTGCACAATAGGCTAGTACGAAGAAGTGTACTGCTCGAATTGTGCTAAACAACAAGAGTACTGCCGCACCCACCTACAGTGGCATGATGAAGAACTATAAGAAGACAAGGCTTGAGAGGATGCAGTTTTTCTTTTGCAACAATGACATCCATCCCTGTGTGATGGGTTCGAAGAGGGACTGGGTTATTTCTAAGCCAGCGGTCCCCGACGTTTGGCCGGTGAAATCTGGCACGTCCCTAACGAAGGCCGAGATTCTACGTCTTGGAAATGCAGGTTTTCGACTCGCCGAGCGCGTAATGCTCTCTCCTCGGAAGTTGTTCTCTCAGGATGGTGCAGTCTATGACTTGAAATCTATTCCAACTCCGGCGAACTCAGATGAGCATCCCAAGCGGAGATTTGGCAAGAACGTCCGCCGGTATCCGAAGGCCCCAACCGCCAGACATCGAAACATCTACGCA
Source organism: Bryoerythrophyllum caledonicum (assembly GCA_963971425.1). NCBI lineage: Eukaryota > Viridiplantae > Streptophyta > Bryopsida > Pottiales > Pottiaceae > Bryoerythrophyllum > Bryoerythrophyllum caledonicum. The sequence continues at coordinate 34,907,057 of OZ020514.1, read as the reverse complement.
TCTGCGCTTTCGGTTCTTGGAAAAATCAGCAACCTTCTTATGCTCCCTGACCCCGCCTTTGGCTGCATTCTCTCGTTCGAGTCCAAATCCATAACTAAGGTGTCAAACTACATGATCTCTATTAGTCAAATTTCCTAGTTGTGACTGCCTGTCTTTCAAGGAGATGTCTAGCAAGTCACTTGGCAGACGTCCTCAGTGGTGTTACTGCAAACACCTATCTTCACCATTATTTGTGAGCTTGATCCAGAAGTGGATGTCTATATGCACGCCCTTAGTTTAAGCTTCAACGAGATAAAGCGTGTTCTCGAAGTCCTGCTTCAGAAAGAGGGCTCCACGTAGTGTTTGATTTCACGAAGTCACCCTTGTACTGATTTTCTATAATATATATGAGACGGTGAGACTACAGGGCCACCGTGGGATTTGCAACTATATGACCTATTCGGGGTTTACCCTCTTGTTTTTTCCTCCTGTTTTTATTTTTATTTTTATTTATTTTTTATTTTTTATTTTTTATTTTTCCCCGGGTCGGACTTCCTGCTGCAATGCCTACTTTCTGCTATCTCGTAAAGTAGATGAGTTTATAGCTAGGAATCGAACCGTAGACCTCATACTTCTTGATATCCGACAATATCCCCCGGGTAGTTTGTGGTCGTCTCGGACCGTCATTCAAATTTGGACCTCAAACACTTCTTGAAGGACCCTAAACCCTGTTTCAAGTCCACGGTCATTTACATAATATTGTAGCGCTCAATTCACGATCATAAAGCTGTCTAGAAGTCCTTCTTTCAAATTCTGTTTGTTAACATAATTTTCAGTTTCAATAGTCTGATTTCTATCATATAGTAAAAAAAAATAACTTTTGTTTAGTAAAAAAGTTACTTTCATATAGTAAAAAAGTGACACTTTTCAAAAACTTTTCACCAATTTTTTCCTCACCGCTCACGTCTCACCGCACGCAAGATAGCTTCGTTCGATGTGGTACCATGCTGTTGAGCAGACATCTTGTCCAAGCAGAGCCACATACTTTCTTTTCCTATTATTTCCCAAGTAACGCAATTGCCCACCCACAGCTCTACCATACTCCCGTCGGTCATCGAAATTTCAGCCAGAACTTCTGCCAAACAAGGAGCGTATCTTGGGGCCGGAATAATCTGATGCATTCGTCAGGACAACATGACAACGAGCTAACCGCCTGAATTGCTTCAGAGAGAGTCTTCTTTGCATAAGAGGTGAATTTCTCCTCAATTTGCGGTTTGCGATGAACAAAGCGGTATGCTGCTTTCGGTCGACCACCAAGGTGGGCGTTGGTGTCCACAAGAGGAGGAAGTCGGATGAAGTAGTCCACTGTCTCGCTAAGACCATGCCCTCCATCGAATCTACAATCAAGAATGGGCCACCTCTGATAGCTAATGATGTCGTTACAGTCTCCAATGAATACGTCAAAGGCAGTGACGCCAATGTTCCCCTCCTCCAACGTACTGTCCTAGAAAGGCTCAACAGGTAGTGTGCAATTGATGCGACTAGATGCAATCCGAAATCCTTCGCAATTATAGCGTATCACCACCATCCCCACGCATTCATCCTGCAGAAAGAACGGACGAGAGTCCGCAGATTCGAAACTGCCATCAAGTTCTGGGTCGACCGATACTGGCTCATCTGGAACGACAACACATGCTGACATTTAAAGAATAGTTCTTCTGATTGAATCAGCCAACAAAGTAACACCCTCTTAAATTGGATGAATCAGAAGACATCCAGCCGCATGACAAATTTCCACAGGTCGGAGAAGAGTCATCTGAGGCATGTGAACGTTGATGTCAACGCCAAGCCAACGTCCTGAGGGAGCTGCTTCAATAACAGTGGCTCGTCCGACAACCCCATGGCCGGCATAGCAAAGCAAAACAACCATTTCGAGCGCTAGTTGACCTCGGCGGTCTCGCATGCCATCATCACGGGCACAAGAAGAAAACATCCTCACTGGTCCGATAATGGCCCTGCGCAAGCATCAAAACAGCCGATCAACAACCGGACAAGAACACCATCAGGCACAGAAGAGAGATTGACAGATCAACATATCCGGCAAAATTCACACTCACCCTGAGAGACAAGTCGACCACGAGAAAGATCAAAATACCTTCCTATCCAGTGGGTCCCTCCAAGGGACTCAAAGATCATCCAGCCTACAAGGTTACTCAGTAGCCATAGTAAACCATAAGACAAATCGAAAGATCTTCCTATCTACAGGGTCTTCCTAGAGACTAACCGGAACATTAAGTGGATCGATAATCTTCCAATCCCCAAGGTCCCTCACAAATCAAAGTTAACCATGAGAGTGATCGAAAGATCTTCCGATCTCAAACACACCAAAAATGTCTATGAGGGATTTTGAAAGTTACTCCAATCCACGAGGTCTCGCAAAAATCTTAGATGAACCAAGTGAGATCGAAAGATCTTCCTATCAAGAGGGTCGACGCGGGATCCTATGTTGGGCATAGGATTATTAAATGGATCGAAAGATCTTCCCATCCACACTGTCTCACTCTTATCAAATATTTAGAAGTGCTTTGACTATTAAAGAATTGTAGAGGATCGAAAGATCTTTCTATCTTCAAGGTCCCGCTCTCCTGGAAGTTGTTGATGAGGAGATCAATAGATCTTTCGATCAACAAAGCAACGAGTGGGTCTGGTGGTTATTTATAAACCTCGATTGAGTGTGTTCTATTGGAATGGAAACAACATTGACACTGGGAATGAAACCGATAGAATTGTGCCATGTACGAATCCATACCACAAGCTTAATTCCATTCACAAATAAATTGACACTGGAACGGAATCATGTGCGTAGTCAATGAAGTCAATGTTGTAGGACAACATTGATAATAGAACAAAATCGATAGAATTGTGCAAAGTATGAGTCCATACCACAAGCTTAATTACATTCACATACAAATTGTGAGAGCCTTGGAATTCAAGGCATACAACAATTCAATTCTACTCGTATATAGAAAGCACTAGTATGGAAGTGATCGACGTTGAAGTTCAGGAGACAATATCAACCTTAACACATCGGATGTATGGCGTCATAGCAATTTCCTAATGTTTGAGATAACAAACGCACTCGCAGAAGAAATGCTGAAAGATGGAGGCGACGATACCGTTGTTTGAGGCGAAACCGAGCAGAGATGGATCACGATCGAGCTCCAAACGCTAGCACTAATGAACACAGTCCAACTCGATGCACGAACACCCACGACCAAGCTTGCGCTGAAGGCGCGAGCATCTACTAACGCTTAAGCGCTCATACTCCAACACCACACTCAATACAACGCATGCTCAAGCTCTGTTGCCTTGAACACGAACTCCTTTACCATGTCCCTCACGTTCTCCCTCTAACATTCGCTCTAACGTTCTGTCAACCTAATTGCGCCTTACTACACACGATGCGGACCACTTGTTGTAGTGCTGAAAAACAAAATTTGAAATTGCTTCAAGTCAAGGATGGAGCGTCTCCTTTCAAACTTGGGCGGGAAATTGTACGTCCAATCCTTGGCATCATAGAATGATTGACCATTTTGGCGGGGATGGAGAGTAGCGTTTGTTGTAATGATTGGCAGATGAAATGGAATCTTGAGTGTAACGGTTCTTAACGATTAAGTTGTCGGAATTTAATGATGAAGATCCTACGGATCTTCATCACTTCTCATGTGCATCCCACAGTGCACCACAAGTGCTCATTGATATCCGACGGTTTGAATTAGTCTAATTAAAGCTTGAATAGAAAAAATTAGAATCACAAAATATAATAGAATCAAAAAATAGAATAAAGAAATAGAATGAAAGATTGAATATAAATAATTAGAATCACAAAATAAAATAAAAAAACAGAATGAATGCTTGAATAGAAATAACTAGAATAAAAAATTAGAATAAAGAATAAGAATGAATGATTGAATAGAAATTACTAGAATTATACATACAACATACAATTATATATCGATACATTTTATATATATATATATATATACAACATACAATTATATATACATAGATAACATATATATATTTAATATACAACATACAATTATATCTCCATAGGATTTATATCTATATATACAATAGAGAACTATATATCGATACATTTTATACATATATACAAGATACAATAATTATATATCGATACATTTTATATCTATATATATATCCAACATACATGTAACATACATAGATGTTATATATATATATGCAACATACAATTATATCTCCATACGATTTTTATCTAAATATACAACATACAATTATATCTCCATAGGATTTATATCTATTTATACAACATACAATTTTATACATATATACAACATATATACAACATACATGAATTATATATCGATACATTTTAGATATTTATATATATATATACAACATACAACTCGGGCGGGGCCTCAGTAGTTGTTGAAGTAATGCCATTGTTCCTCCCCTTCAAGAATGTTGCGCTGGCATCGGACTGCTCCAACTCGCATCGGATGTTATCAAGGGTTTCATCGTTGATACCCTTCTCAGTGGCAAGCAACGTAAACTGCTCATACACCCACGGAACATATGCGGACTCTCTAGGCTTCTTCAGTGGATAATCGTGGTACTTCAGCATCAATTCGTTCTTGATGATGTAGTTCATCTTCACATCCTTTACCCACGACTTCATCGACACACCAACAGCCCCCTTCTCCTTTCCTGCATTCACCTAAATATACACCTTATCCAGGATCGCCTCAGCTAGCTTCATGGAGTCCTCATCACGCAGGTTGATGAGGTACGAAGGGTCCATGTGCGTGATGTCCCGTTGCAGAATTCAAGGAATCTGGAGAGGAGCTTGTCCGTTCTCCCCAATTAATTGATCCATCTGCTAGGCAGTGAAAACCACTTGCCACTTGTTGTAGAGGTCATCAAGAACGAAAACAAGGGGTAGCTTCTCCACGTCTTTAGCCTTACTCATAATTATAGTGAGGTGATTCTTGCAAAAATCGTGCAACAATCACAATGAATAGAGTCAGGTTCCAACGGATGTCAGGCCGTTGGCTGGCAGCCGACAGTCAGATATACTTAAGCCACACTACACGAATAGCATGAACAAATAGAAGAGCAGTAAAAATACTTTCCAAGCAGCATGGTCTTGAAGCTTGTCAACGTGACTGAGCTCAATCCACCTCTCCCTCATTCTCCGAAGCGGAGGAACGTAGGTCTCTTCCGCTTTCTTCTCAGCAACATCGTTGTTCAGCAGGTTCAAAATTTTCACCAGGTTGTCTTGAGTATTCGACCAGAGTATGATAATGTCCCACTCCATAAAATACTTAGCTCTCGAAGATTCGGGATCCTCCATCTCCCCGAGCTCCTTACACACAGAGTACGTGTGTTGCCCACCAATGATGAACCAATGACAATTTGGTTCTTCATACCACCTGTAGGTATGACTGGCGAAATGAACTTGGTCCTCCATCATTTTGGGCACGCTCCTGCGAAGAAGTTCCATACCCTTTAACTCCTTGTCATCTTGAGCAGAACCTGATGAGCACGCAGAGAAACGCAGTATAGTGGCGGTTTTGCCCGCCAAGGACCAACGGCTTTGTAGATGACTCGGAGTTGGTCGAGGTGCCTTTCGACGAGTTCACGGTAAACCATTCCATACGGCACAGGGTGGATCTTTTACAAATGAATCTTAACTAGCAGAACCTGCTGCCCAAACGGATAACAACGCCCCAATCCTTTCTCGACCGTGTTGTACATCTCCTCGACCTCCTTACTGTTGGAATTAGATGAGAGGTTGTTCAGACATACTAGTGCTTCGGCCACCGTCTTTACCTTTGCAATTTTCTTAGACGCCCGCTTCTTTGGAGCCTTTGGTGGCAGCAAGTCCGTAACAGGTGCCTCAGCAACAACAGTCAGTGCTGAACTGCTAGCCTTTTTTGAGGCCCTTGGCTTCTTTAAAGCTTTACATTTGCCACGCCCCTCAGATCCGCCATTGAGCGCCACTCTTTGGTCCTTTGCCTGCATAAAGCAATCCACCAATCCCGCGCGGCTCTCTTGGTACACGTCGTTAAATTGCATGCCCACCTCCTGTGCCGAAGTGCAGAGCTCTTGTGAGCAGAGGGCCCAGCAAATTCGAAGAGCATAAGACTCCGGGTCGTCGTCGGCCACTTGAACCATCACCTTCACTAGGAGTCAAATACAGCCGTCGTCCTCAAGGTCTTCCATAATATCCATCAGAGCGACTAGGTTTCCGCCAAGAAAACTTTTGCCCATGTGCTTTCCGTTAATTCCCATTTCAATCACCTCCCTCGGCCTCCAGGTAATGCCCCATTCTGTCAATTCAGGACGAGCCTCAAATGTGGCTTTCGGTACCTGATTATCGAGCCAGACCGCCTCGTCCTCACTAATACAAGGCCCAAACAGCCACTTGAGCTTCCACCAAACCGTTGAATCAGATTGCAAATGACCCGGTCTGGTGGAAGCATCTACTGCGAATCCTCTGTCATTTCTCTTCTGCTTCTCTTTATTGCTTGCCCTCACACGCTTTCCTGTCGTATAGTTTTTGTCTCAGCTTTGATCGTCCGCATTGCACTGTTCAATACAGGCTCTTTTTAACATTCCAAAATTCTTCATGTTGCACGTTGACAAGCACTTTCTGGAAGTAGGCGTTCATTTATGGTTTAGTTCTGTTCATTGCTTTCTCTGATTAGAGCTCAGATTCCATGTTAGGTAAAATCGTACTTCATCACTATGAAATCCATTAAGGTGTCCAGGTATTTCCTAGGTTGAACTACTCTCGCAAGATATCTGCTCAATCCCTATATTGTCTTGCAGCTTTCCAGATTTTGAGTCGCATTTTGATACTGTATAAGTCGACCTTGTTGCGTCACCTTAACATTGTATCCGCGTTGATCATCTGAAGTCCTGAAGTCTTGATATCCTAAACACTGGCAACCGAATCTATGCACAAAAGTGCTTTGTCTCAGTTTGTTTCTGCATTCCATGAAATCACGAACATGCTCTTTCTGATTCACGATTTCCCAAGTCTCATGCGAAAGCACTAAAATCCATTGGAAGTTCACCCGAAACCCTAAACCCTAATCTTGAACCCTAATTCAAAAACCTAAAGCATCAATTTTGACTCACTGACGCATGCATTCGCCTTCACCCTATTTGTGAGCCATTCTCGAGCTCGACACGAGATCCATAGGTCGATTTTATCGACAAATTTTGTCAGCTCCCAACCGACAAAGCCAAGTTGGCATTGTGGAACATGGATTGCGGACCCATTCTATCGTTCATGAAGAACGAAAAATCAGGTTGATGGAAGCCCCGTAAAGGTGTTCAAGTCGCCCTAACTCAATCGGGCGTCTACTTTGCTGGTCGCGCAGTTGTTCAAAAAATCATTCTGAGGGATCCATGGATTATTCGTGTCAAGGTGATCGATGTTTCCGATTCGATGGAAATGCCTATTCCGTTTCCAACTAATGGATTAACCATGCTTCGCGAATGTTGTGGCCGGTCAATCGATTGGGAGGCGGCTGACCTTCGGCCATTCGCTATCATCGACGAACTCATTGAGATCTACCGGAATCCATATTGCAACCCGATGAAGATATCAAACCAGTTTTGACGTTTCTGAACCTTCGTGACGGCATGGAGGTTGCCCTCCTTGTTGATGTCATGGGTCACGACTGTTGTGCAAGCGTAGGTGTTATCGACGAGTTCTCACTAAAAGGATCGTGGGAAGGGTTCCTAATCCCTCACAGCTTCTTTCTGGTTGTCCGAGTCCAGATAGTAAATGTCAAGTTCCTCACTCATACCACATATTGTGGGCTCCCTGAGGTGAGCACGCTTGGTGACACGGTGGGTAACCTTGTTCTTTAGAGTGGCTATCGAGTTTGTCCCATGCGCGTTGGTGACGACACTGGATATGCCTCAACTGATGAATCTCCAGTGAGTGAGATGTCAGGCGCTTCGGATGACAACGACTACAGGGACAGGATCTATGATGACAACACTTTTCCAGTGCCCACAGGATTCGATGGGGATTCAGGCAGCGACTCTGAAGCAAGCCGAGAAGGTGTTAGAGGGAGATTGACCTACAAACTCACTTTCACATAAACCCTAGAAACCCTAAAAACCCTAATGAAACCCTGATTTGCTCAAAACTCCTTGTAAAACCTCAAATCACGTCGGATTTTATTGGCTAATTCATAGTTTTGTACACGGCAAAGTCTTTCCAACTCAATGTGACCTCAAACCTCTACAACTCCTCTAACCCTAATCCTCCTAAGCTCTAGCTCTAAGTTCCAAGTGTGTGTGTGTGTGAGAGAGAGAGAGAGAGAGAGAGAGAGAGAGAGAGAGAGAGAGAGAGTGCTCCAAGCTCCCCCTCCATGTGCACCAAACCCTAATGGAAGTGTCGTAGTACGCGTTGGCAAGTATTCACATCTTAACACAAAAGATACCCTAAGGTATTCGTTCCCACAAAGAATCCTTGTGAACTACAACGACTAACAACAAGTCCAATTTTATACAATACTCTGCATACCACAACAATTACATCACACGACAAAGAAAGGAAGATAAATTACAAAGGTTAGACTTAGTTACACCAAATCTTCATTCCCCATTACCAAAAGGGAGGGAGTTATCCTCACTGCGGATCTTCACTACGGATCTTCCTTGGTCTCGGACGGGAATGACATCCAGACTATAGACATCCAGGTACTTTAGTATCCGGAGAAGGTTTTTCACCATGAACAAGGGTTCATGGACTCAAAGAGATTTTAGCGTTTGACACAAGTAACAGCTACTCTTCCTCCTATTCTCTCCTTCTAACTCTACTCACTCACTTGGATGGATATGGTATCACTGAGATTCCCCTAAAGGGATGTTAGACCCGTGTTTCCGAAACTACGAGGTGCGTAATGTAAGTGAGCAAGGGGCCTACCCGCCCACTATCCGTCCTCCTCCCAGTCTCCCTCCACATCCGATGCGGCTGGAGGTAAGATGTTTCAGGGATCGACCCGAGCCCTCACAACCGACGCCAATCTGACGCCGAAAGGTCACTCAAGACTCGCTAGGACCCTTACACATCCGTCACTCCCCTCTCGTCTTCCCCTAAACACTTGTAATCTCACCTGTTATTCCCATCCACCCGGACTATTCTACTTGATGGAACAAGGAAACAATCACAAGGGGTCAGAGTTAGAGTCACGCCCAACTAACCACCTATCCGTCTCACCTGTTATTCCCATCCACCCGGACTAATCTTCTTGATGGAACAAGGAAACAACGACTTCGACAGTTAGTATGGACTTGAGGAGTGGACTACTTGAAATGGTACTCACAGTCATATAGAATCCGAGCTCTCCCAACCATAGAAGGTTTTCAGAGAGCGTAGGTTTAGAATTAAACTGAAAGCAAAATACACACAACAAGCAGTGAAGAGAGGTGCCAAGAGACTCCTCACTTATACTGCCAAGAACACACAAAAACGCCAAAAACATAAGATGCCTTCTAACTAAAAACGACGGCATTAATTACCCTTGGCGGCCACCGTCCTACCTACTCAACGTACCAAGACAAAAGGCATCTAAACACAAATTCCAAGGCAAATCAAGTCAAATCCAAGTTCAAATGGGGGCCTAATCCGCTAATGAATAGTGACCTACGGAACAAGATTCCAGGCCTACTTCCGAACCAACTCCTCAAGTTTTCTCTTCTCTGGCTCGGAACCCGCTCAGCTCGCACCTCTCGTCTCGCACCTCCGCTCAGCTGGCTTGGTTCTCTTGTCTCGAAATTTCTGTCTCGTGTTCCGGTCTCGTGTCTCGGTCTTGCGTCTCGCGTCTCGAGTTCGCGTCTCAGACTTCTATCTTGGGCTTCCGGTCTCACATCTTGGTCTCGGGTTCGTGTCTCAAACTTCTGTCTTGGGCTTCCGTATCGCGTCTCCGTCTTGCGTCTCGCGCCTCTGTCTTGCGTCTCGCGTCTCGGGTTTGCGTCTCGGACTTTTGTCTGGGGCTTCCGTATCGCGTCTCCGTCTTGCGTCTCGCGTCTCGGGTTCGCGTCTCGGACTTCTGTCTCGGGCTTCCGTATCGCGTCTCCGTCTTGCGTCTCGCGCCTCTGTCTTGCGTCTCGCGTCTCGGGTTCGCGTCTCGGACTTCTGTCTCGGGCTTCGTATCGCGTCTCCGTCTTGCGTCTCGCGCCTCCAGACGTCCCCTCTTTCCTCCCTAGACTTCCGGCTCGCAGGTTCCTTCTCTGGACTTTACTCATGCTCCGTCCTCGAAGATGCTGGCCTACTACTTGGTTCGTTGACTTGTATCCATGGGCTCGGCCCTTAAACTTGAGTCCTCAGGCTTGGATCCTTGAGTTTGGGCTCGGGTTGGTATGGGTTGGGTTAAGGTGCGGGCTCGGGTCAGTATTTATCACCCTTAACATTTTGTAAGCACTCTTTATTTTCCTTATCCTAATACTAACTAAGGATTAACACTTAGATTCGCCCTAACCTTTCCACCTACTATTTACTGTATTTTAACCTCTTCTATATAACTAACATAATTTTTTTAAAAAATTCATGGTACGACAGGAAGTCATCCGGTGGATGAACACTGGGCTGGATGGAAGTCATCCAGCTGCCCAGGTTCATCCAACTGGCGGATGAAACTGGTCAGGACGGAAATCATCCGCCTGGCCAGGTTCATCCACTGGAGAGCCCAAAAACTCAACCGGAAGTCAAAAATGAAAAATAATACTACCTTGGTCCTCTAATCCTCTTTCTCCGTTTAACATTATCCCCCTTCTAAACTGCATCGGCCCTCCGATGTTCAAGAGTTTGGGGCTCCTAGTGAAAGTAAGTGTCGCCAGAAAAAAATCTAAGTATTCAAAAACCAAAATTTGGGAGGAAGGGACTCCTAGCTAACACCCTTCAAAAAAAATGGCACTAGTGTACTCCTAGCCACTGGGAAAGACAACAACGCCGGGGATGTCGCCAAGGGCACCAATGCTTGGTGTCGCAGTTGGACTCCGGTTACCTCTATCCGCTGCCCTAGAGATGCCACGGGGTATCACTGCTCCGAAAAGAGGGCATACCTCAAGTGAAACCCATGCCGGGCCCCGACCCTGAGGAGACAGGTCAGTCGGCAAAGCCTGATCGCCAGTGTGCGACGGGCCCAGAGTGTATTGGTGACTATTGTCGAGGTTGCATGGTGGTCCATCACCCAGAGTCTGAACACCGGAGCTCCCAGGGTCAGACACTGGGGGGTGGTCAGGGTGGCACGGTCGGGGTGTAGTGGTTGCGGAATCCCTCCCAGGTCTGTGGGGGATAGGCATACATGTAACCGCCATCCGAAGTCACTGTAGAAGGGGCCGCTGCGCTGCCACTAGTAGGCATCTAAGTCAAGATGAGGCCCGACTCCTTCTGCGACTCCAGGTCCCCAGCCAGAAAATCGAAGTCCGGGTAGGCTGATGAAAACCGGTTCAGGTACCGGCGGTATCGGGCAACATCATCTATATAGTATTTCCAAGAATCCCACAACAGCCGGTGAGAAGGACCCATATGGCTGAGCGGCATACTTAAGTGAGTCAATGGAGTCAAACCCCGACGCCGGTAATCCTCCACCAAAAAGTAGTGATCCAACACCAACTGGTCGTGAGCCTTCAGTCGGGCGTTCACCAGCATCTTAATCTCCAGGCGCCTCAGCCGGGAAGCAGATGTGGCCGCCTCCGCCTACCGGGATGCATCCAGCTCCTGGCGTGTCCGAGTCAATTCCGCCTCCAATGTGTCCATCCGATCCTTGAGCCGGTTATACGTTGGCATGGGCACGGTCTGGGCCTGCTGCTCAACATGAAGGTCACGAAGCTGGGTCACCGCCGTAAAATTCTGCTCCAATGCTGTCATCAGGGTCTGCATGCCAGCCATCACCGGTTCTGAAGTCGGATGTGAGGATTCACCTGGGAGTCCAAAGGCCGGCGGCTGGTGATGCCCGGGGTGTGGTCGGCCGGGGCTGTAACTTCCGTCTCCACCAGTGGTGAGAAGGCATTCGGAGCCTCTCCGGGGAGTAGCTTAGTGTTGGTTGTGGCGTTGCTAGCCGGCCGTTCATCCATAGCAGCTCCAGCCAGCGGATGAGTCCCTGGCCGGGAATCAGAAGAACGAAAAATCTGCTGCGGGGTCTCCTCATTGGTGACCGGGTGATAAATCCGCCGCTTCTTTGACGCTGGAGGCTAGCCGATGCTGACTTCTAAAGTTGCTCCGGGCCGGAGTCAACTACTCCTTGCTCTAAGTTGCCTCTCTCCTGGGAATCCATGCCGTCGGTGGAGACCGGGCCTGGTGACCGGTCGGTGTCCAAGGGCACTCCGGCTTGGACTTGCCCAGTGCCGTGAAGCTCCTGAATGACCTCCAGGTCCTGGTCAGGTCTGGGGCGCTCCCGGGTGACTGAAGGGATCGGTATAGACCCCGCTGTACCTGGTCTTGTCTCCACCCCGGTCACACTCCGGTCCTTGGAGTCTCCGTGACTCCTGGAGGTGCTAATGATCATCCGCTCCTTGGGGGCTGGAGTCTCCTTGTGAGTCTCTTGACTCCCATCCTCCACCTCCTGGTCGTCACTTGACTCCAAAGTTGCCCGGGAAGGACCGGTTCCAGTGAAAAAATGCTTGCCATCAGCTGGAAACCATTGCCGGAGAAGAGCTTCAATCAGCTATGCGCCCGGGATCTCCTTCATGTTCTTGCGTGCGTTATCCAAAACCCGGCAAAGGTTAGAAAGTACCAGCGGTGCCCAATCTAATACCTCTTCCCTGGACCTGACTGCTTCAAAAAAATATTGAAGCAGGTTCAGGCTGGCGTGCGTGGTGGTCTTCTTCAAGCACAAAACCTCAAGAAGTGCCTTGATCCGGGGCTGGTAGTGCTCCCGGAACCCTGACACCCGAACTCCATCCATTTGAAAATCCTCTTCAACCAAAGAAAACCTCCGTGCAATGCTAGACCTCTGCTCCTCATCCTCGTATGCCTTGAGCCTCTGGGTTCCGGTCAACCCAAATACCTCCCGGATCACTTCCGTCGACAATGCCACCTCGAGTCCTCTGACCCTGGCCCGAATAGGAGCTAGAGCGCCGCCAACCTTGGTCTCTGGTGGGAGTATCCCTGCAATAAACTCCTGCACCAAATCCAAGCGAGGTGCTGGCCAAGCGTATTCATATAATACCCCCAGCCCTACCTCACCAGCCCACTTGTCATCTCCAGCTTGCCTCCAGGGTTCCCACTGAATCCACGATGTGAAAGTCCATCCATACGCCGGCTCCGCTGCCGCCAGTCTCCGTGCTCCCCGGGTATATGTCTTCGCAAACCGGAGTCTAGTTGGAGAAGAATCTTCAGCAGTGCCTGCAGTTGTCACACCAGCCTGGCGTCCGGGAGCTGTCGGTGTGGCAGTCTCAGGTGTCAAAAGTTGCATGGCCTGGACTGGAACCTAGCGGGTCACCCGCCGGTGGCGCATCACCTGAAATCTTCGTGCCTCGCTATCTGGTGGCTGCCATCAATGGTAGAGAGTAGAGTAATACCTCCGGGCTGAGAAGCCGACGGTCCACTAGGTGGTGTAACCAGCTCTGGTGGTGCGCCGCGCCCAGGTTCAACAATCGCCAGGGGCTCCGGCCGGGGTGTGACTGGGCTCTCTTGGAGTGAGTGAATCACTAGTTCCCGGTGACAATTGTCCGGCAGCGGAGATGTCTCCCCCGAAGCTTCAGCCGTCACCATCAGCCCAAACTCAAGCCTAGTCCCGTGTCTCCTGGGCCTGGGCCTACCAAATGATGAATAATCAGAGTTAGAATCTCCCATCCAATCCTATAGAGTTAGTGTCGGCTTACCTGGCTAGTGTTCCTCCGGGTCTAGCCCAGCCCAATGATCAAATTGATCCCCCTCCTGAAGGCAAGTTACGTGCTCTCGCTCTAAGTGGTCCCGAATACCTTGGTAGGATAAACTCGTTTCCCACAACTCACACAGCCCAGGATCTTGGAATTCCTTGACCGGTTGTTCATCCCGACTAACATCAAAAATCCTAATTTGTTTTGGAATTAAATATTCCGTCCCCCCCTTTGCTAGGCCCGTGTATCCACTAGAATTACCGTTAAGGCTCAACAAGATTTTGGAAAAACCTAAAAGTTGACCTGAGGTTGAAGAATCCTCCCTTCGATGATGCTTGTTGTTGCGGATCGGGCTGGGACTCAGGCTGCTACTCCGGTGGCGCTCCTGAGGCTTGGGATGGTGGATACTCTTCTTACCGCTCCTCAATGGGAGTTGCAGCACACTCTCCTGCTCTACCTACGCTGCTACCTTCTTCGAGCTCACCTTCCAACCTCCTCCGCCATAGCCGTGGAAACCCTGGCCATAGCCATGACCTACCTCACGACTCACTTCCCCTAGCTCCAATTCTCCCCCGCCATAGCCATAGAAACCCTGGCCATAGCCGTGACCTCCCTCACGACTCACTCCTCCCAGCTCCAATTCTCCTCCTAGCTCCAATTCTCCTCCGCCATAGCCGTGGAAACCCTGGCCATAGCCGTGAAAACCCTGGCCATAGCCGTGACCTCCATCACGACTCACTCTTCCTAGCTCCAATTCTCCTCCGCCATAGCCAACCTACTCCTTGCAAAACTCTCCTCCTTCCTCAAAAACACCACTCATAGAAAGTGGATGCTCTCTTTGGGGTGAGACTTGGGGTTTCATCCCAGCAAGATGACATCCATCTGCAGTGGATGAAAACCCGAATTTCTCATCCCTTGTTCCTTTCTTTTGCAATTCCAGCTTCTTTTCCTTTCCTGCAGCTTTTTTTTTTTCTGCTGTTTTTTTTGCAACTTTTTCTTTTTCAGCTACTTTATCCTTTTCTTTTTCTTTTTCTCCAGCCTTTTCTTTTTCTTCTTCTTTTTCTATAGCTTTTGCTTTTTTAACTACTTTTTCAGCACATTTTTCCTTTGCTACTTCTTTTCTTTTCTCTTTCTTTTCTTCCACTACTATTTCTTTTTCCTTTTCCTTTAGCTGGCTACCCTGCTGCTCTTTTCCCGCTAGCCTCCTTTCCACTCTACCTTTCATTTTTCCCACTAACCTTTCCCTCTCCTTTTCTTTTTGCTCCCGGCCATCTAAGGTCTCCATGACCAGTCCCGGCTCTCCGGGATCTTGCCGGGTAGTGCCCGGGTGACCTTGGGGCTCCTGTTCGCATTCAGTTTCGGGTGCAAGGCTAGTCGTTGGCCACAGCTGCCTTTGACACTCTTGGCCGGGCTCTTGCTCTTGACCTGCTCCCTGGTCATGCTCCTCACCCAGGTTCGGTCCTGGGTTCAGTTTCTCCCCAGGGTCTGTGGCCTGGGCCTTCAAGCAACTCCGGCTGGTCTCCGGCTTCGGTTTCCAAACCACCTCTACAACGCTGCAACCCAAAGAAAAACCCCAGCTTGATTCCTCAACTTCCCGTTCTTCTCTTAAGTTGTTACTCACCTCGCCGGCGGCCGTGCAGTGTTCGGGTTCCAAAGTCCGGCCTTCCTGGAGGTTTTGCTCCCCGGCGCTCCCGGTCTCCTTCGTGCAATCCGGACTTGCCGCTCCACTGTCCCCCTTCTGCTGCTCAACTCGACCCCGGGTTGACTCATCCGGGCTGACGATGACTAGTTGGTCCTTCTCATAGAACTGGTAGGGCTTCAACTTATTGATGTTGACAAGGATGGGATTGGGCTCAAAGTGATCCACTGTGACCAAAAGTGCCGTGTTGTTGGGTAACCGGTATTGTATCCGGTAAGGCCCAAACCACCGGCTCTTAAATTTTCCGGCGTGGTCCTTGTGGCCCTTAGGATACCAAAGCACGTGATCTCCCAGCTGGAAATCATTTTGCTTGTAGTGTTGCTGACTCCACAACGCTCGGTCCCATTGCTTCAATCCAACCCGGTCCTGGGCTGACGACCGGTAACTGTCCATCTGTTCCAAATCTGCTACCCGGGCTGTCAAGACCCTAGTAGGGTTGTAGTCCATCTCGCCAGTCGCTGTTTTAGTGGGCACGATGTACTCCGTTGGCATAAGGGGGTGCAGCCCGTACACCAACTAGAACGGAGTGTGCCCGGTAGAAACCTTATACGCCGTGCGGTATGAAAACAAGTCCGTCGGGAGGTGCTCATTCCAGTCCGTTCGCTGGTCATTCACAAGTTTGGTCAAAAGCCGGCCAATCACCTTGTTCGTGCTCTCAGCCTGGCCATTGCCTTGGGGATAATATGTAGTGGATGTCCAGTGTTGGAGCAGAAAATGCTCCACAAGATATGCAATTGTTTCATTAATGAAATGAGTCCCCTGGTCACTAACTAGTGTCAATGGACACCCGTTGCGAGTCAAAATCTGCTGATAGAGGAAACGGGCAGTAACCGCTGCGGAATTGATCTTCAATGCCCGTGCTTCCATCCACTTAGTGGTGTAGTCGGTGGCGACCAGGATATACCGGCAGCTTGACCGGGATGCCATGGGCTTGATGGGGCCAATGAAATCCAACCCCCATTTCATGAACGGCTCCGCCGGCATACTGGTCACCAATTGAGCCAGCCCAGTGTTTGCCATCCCGCCGACCCGCTGGCACTTATTGCATGCCCGGCAGTAGTCAGAAACATCCCGGTGTATGTTCGGCCACCAGTAGCCGGCGTCGAGGATCTTCCGGGCGGTGATCTCCTGGGGAAAAATGCCCACCGCCGATGCCGTTGTGTAACTCCTTCATGATCAGGTCAGCTTGTCCCGGGTCCAATACTCGCCGGAGGACTAAGTCCTGGCCGCGTTTGTGAAGAATCCCGGAGATTAGAGTGAATGGCAGCGACTTCAGAATTAGCTTGCGTTGCTCCTCCTTGGTCAATTTCGAGCGTAGAGTGCGAGTCCGAACATACGACACCACATCCGTCAGCCACTCTGGTTGGACATAAAACAACCCGGCGTCGCCGGTCTTGTCTTCAATGCCAGTGGCCAGCTCTCCATTGGGTAGTCGGGATAGAGCATCGGCGACTCCGTGTGACTTCCCGGGCTTGTAGACCACTGTGAAGTCGTATTCCTGAAACAAGAGTAACCACCGGGCAATCCTTCCGGACACTTGAGGCTTGTTAACCAAATAAATCAAAGCCATGTGATCAACATAAAACACAATTTTATTACCCAATAAATAATGCCGGTACTTGTTTAAGGCATACACCATGGCTAGAGCCTCACGCTCCGTTGTCGTATAATTCTTCTCAGCTGAATTCAACAATCTGGAGGCGTAGGAGATAGGCTAGTCAGCCTTGCCGGTCCGGTTCTGGGCTAACATGGCCCCCACTGCAATATTGGAGGCATCCGTATAGATATGGAACTCTAGGTCCCAATGGGGAGCGATCAGGATCGGGGCATCCTGGTAACGTTGTTTTATGTCTAGCCAAGCTGCCTCGCACTGGTCAGTTCAAACAAACTCTTTAGTCTTCCGCATGAGCCGGGTGATCGGCTCCATGATGTGCGCATAGGATTTAATGTAAATCCTGTTGAACTGGGCAAATTCATTGAAAACCTGGATGTCCGCCGGTTTGGCAGGCCTGGGCATCCGCCGGACTGCCTCCAACTTCTTCGGATCCGGAAACTTCCCAGCCTTAGACACTATGTGCCCCAGGATAATTCCAAAGAAGACCATGAAGACACACTTCTCCGGGTTTAGACTGATGCCGTACTCCCGGCATTTCTCAAAACATTTTTGTAGCTTCTCAAGATGAGTGACTATGTCACTATACACGGTAAAGTCATCCAAGAATAACTTCATAAATACATCAATGTAGTCCCGGAAAGCCTTGTTCACCGCTCGCTGGTAGGTCGGGGGTGCATTCTTCAATCCGAACGGCATGACAATCCATACAAAGGCACCCCAGTCCGTCACGAAGGTTGTCTTGTACCGGTCTTCCGGTGCTATCTTGATCTGATGGTACCCGGAATACCCGTCCAAGAAATAATACATGTCATGCCCGGCCACGGTATCCAGAACCTCTTCAGTGAATGGTAGCGGGTACGGGTCTTTTTTCGTGGCAGCATTTAACTTCCGGAAGTCAATGCAAATCCGGAGCTTCCCGTTCTTCTTTGGGACCACGACTATGGGGGACAACCAAGTTGCATCCTCCACCGAGCTGATAAACCCGGCTTGTAAAAGTTTGTCAAGGTCATTCTTGACAATACTTGCGTAATTCGGGTTCATCCGGTACCGGGCCTCATGAGCCGGCGGATGTCTTTTTCCAACTCAATCCGGTGTTCAGCCAGAGAGGGTGGAATACCTTTGAGGTCCTTGTATGTCCATGCAAACACGTCCTTGTATGCATGGAATAAAGCTTCAGCCCGGGCCATAAGTTCCGGGGTCAAGTCGGCATTGACTTGGAGATACTTGGGCTCTTCCGGTGTCCCTACATTGATCTTTCGGAGCTGCTCAGCCTCGGGTAGACTCCAGCCGGCAACCTTCATGGACTGCACCTTAACCCGGGCAGGTGTCTCATCGACCCGGATATCGCCCTCAGTATAAGTATAAAAATGGGCCGGGTACTCTCCAGGCTGGGCTAAAGCTGGAGTGTCCTGCTGGTCCTCGGAGTCATACCGGCCTTGCAAAAATGGGCCAGTCACTGCCGGGCTGCCTTGCTGATCCGGCGCTGGATCATATTCCGGTGCAGGGCTGAAGTGCGGTAAAGTCACCGTGCCAACCACCAGAACCTCTGGTTGAGTTGCCAGCCACCAGGCTTCTTCTTCCTCCGTCAGTCCTTGTGCAAAGTTGTAACACACCAATACCATTGGAAGCTTCGACCGAGGCCCGGTCTTCTGGTTCACCCGGATGGTCTTGACTGTCCCGGCACCCCGAATGGTCACTAGGTTGTTACCCCAGTCATGGGTAGCCTTCGCATCAATCAACCAAGGTCGCCCGAGAAGCATGCTATATGCTTCATTCACTTCTTTCTTGTTGATGACCGTCAGGGTAATCAAGTAAGGAATATCATGAATGTAAATTTTTAAATTCTTGATCAGCCCGACCGGTTCCACCGTGGTCTGATCAGCCATCTTCAGCCGGTATGGAGCCGGCTGAGTTGCTCCAAGACCCAGCCTCTTCCGTTCCTCCTCGGTGATCAAGTTGACTCCTGACCCGCCGTCGATGAGAACACTGGCCAGAGTGCCATTGCCCACCCTGACTGTCATCACCGGCAAGTTCCTGTCAACATCCACTAAAGATATCAACACCGGGTTGGTCTCCGGGGTTGGACTTGATAAGTCCGGGGTCGGGCCGGTTGTGCCTGGTGTTGTAGTCGCCAGAGGCTTCGTGACCGGAAAAAGGTGAGCCTTCATGTAATCAATGAGGTTGGGTGCCATGTGCAGGAGCTGCCCGACCGTCATTGTGACCGGGCTCTCCAGTATCTTCCGGCTCACAGTTTGAAGAACTTCGTCCGGGCTGGTGTTCAGGACTGGCAATGATGCCGGTCGAGGAGACTAGAGTACATCTGCGTCCGGGAATTCTGCCCAGTCTGCTGTCAGTGGTGCTTCACCTTCTTCTTCTGGGATTGCCGGAAGGCCTGCCGAAGAACCAGCCCGGTCTTCAGCCTCCTCTCGCTGGATATCTTGGATTGTCTTGATCATGTTATCCCGGAGACGCTCTTCGGCAACCCACTGGTCTGGTGTCCAGGTGGTTCGAGCTTCAGGTACCTTGTCTTCCTGATCAGGTGGGGGCAAGCCGGCCTTCAATCGCTGTGCCCGGGTAAGGCTGGCTATTTCCACCGCCGCCTCTTCTTCCAGCAGCCGGATGGTGACGCTACTCACATGGTGTTCGGGTTTTCCTTGTGCCTTGGCTGAAGAGGCTAGAAACGCCTCCCATTCATGCCTATGTGGGCAGTTGTAGTGCCGATGACCGGGTTGCTTGCATAAAAAACATATCTCTGGCTTGTTACTTCTCATGTTGGAGTTCCCTCTGGGTCGTACATATTGAGGCCTCGAGTAACTTCCCTGACTTGATTAGGGCTGGGGGTTCCCAGCGGGCGGCTTGATGACGACCTCGTTCACCCCGATAGTGTTACTATCAGTGGTCTTTTCCGCTGTACCTTGGGAGCTTGCCGGGTTGAACCAACATTCAGTGTCCGTGTGGCCCGACCGCTTGCAGCCATTGCAATACTTCCGGGATGCCTCCTAGGCTGGTGCCTTGTTGGCCGGGCCAGACCCCTTGCCGCCTCCATCACTTCTCCGGACTTCTACCCGGGTTGCCTTTCCGGTGGAGTCTGTAGAGTTTTCTTCACATCTGAGAGCTGCATCAACCAGCTCTGTTAAATTCCTGACCGCTACAACACTTGTGGGCACCTTGATGTAGTCGAGTAGTCCAGCCCGAAAATTTGTAAGCCGGAAACCCTCGCCGGGGTCTGACTGTAAACACTTAATTAGAGTCATTAACCGGTCGTAGTAGTCCTGGATCTTCTCCCGATCCTGGTGCTTGAATGATTTCAGCTCCCGGTAGACCGCCTCATCTGTGGTCTGCTCCCGGTATCGGCGCCGGAATGCCGCTTTGGCCTCCTCCCAAGTACAATCCAGGTGGTTCTCCTGAAATGTTTCATACCAGGCTCCCACCTTATCGATCAAGGTAGTGCCAAACAAATTAATAATGACTTACTCCTCGCGCTCACCATTATGCCACAATGTGCGCTCAAATTGCCGGATGTGCGCATCCGGGTTACCTCCTTCCTTGTATTGGACATAAGGTAAAGGTTTTCGATGACCCAATGCCCTTGTGGTCGGGAAACTCCGGGCTGCTGGTTCCGGTGGCCTCCCTGGGTCTGCTGCCAAGGCTGGTGGTCCTGGAGGGTCACCGGGCAGCCAGTGACTCCGACCACCTCGACCGTCATCCCGGATAACAGGGTGCCCAACTTCCGGCGGAGCAGCTCTTGGGATGTCCACCGGTGGATAAACCCCACCCGTGAGATGATCCATATAGTCCACCGGCATTGCCGGTCTTCGGCTTGGTCCATATAGTGGGATAGTACTCCCTTGGTCGATAGTCAGACCTGGGTATGTACCTGGGTCCGCTGCCCTATGTACTAAGGCTCGAGTTAGAGCCGGTCGTCCACCCGGGCCTGTGGTGTGCCACTCATTAGGGCTGGGTATTCTTGGTGGAAGTCCGGGTGCGCCATAAAACTCCTCTCTAGAGACATTCCGCCACCTGGCCAACGGGTCTGGTGGTGGTAGTTCCGTGTGAACGGGCTAATTGGGTGGTTCCATCATAATCTTGGTTTCTTGCCAAAGTCGGTAAGACTCTTGTTGCATAGCCCGGGCTTGCTCCTTCTTCCTTTCTAGCTCCTAGTATTGGGCATGAAGGAGGGCAAGACGCTGGTCCTCCAACCTTTGCCTCTCCGCTTCTTGCCGGCGAATCGCTTGCTCTTGATCCTTTAAGGAGCCCATAACATTGGCTAGGTTAGGCAGTGGCCTAAACGCCAGTGGCTCGCCACCGCTACGTCCGACTGGGTCCAGAAGCTCTCTCATCTGGGCACGGTATAAGTGCTCTCTGGCCCTCTGGTGTCATGCCTCCTGTTCGGCTTGTGATTGGGCTCTCCAGGCCTCATATTACCGGTAGTCCTCCGGGGTGTCTTCGGCCGGTTCCGGAAAAAACTCTTTTGGAAATGGAGGTGCTGTCGGTGATAAGTGAATTGGGTCGGTAGCCCGGTGTCTAGGGGCTGGGAGCCCCATGAGCGGTCCATACCTCCTTGGCTGGTCTTGTTTTAGCCGCCTTCTCATCCGTTCCAGGCTACCCGGCAAATCGGCTGGTGTGCAGTTTTCCTTCGGTGTTGGAGGTAGACTAGGCACTCCATCAAAATGTACCCTCATGCTAACTGCATTGGGGTCCTCGTGCCAATGATATACGGCTGGGGGTTTCTCCATGTGAAAGTCCCTTCGTTGTATCTCCAATTGTCTTCTATCTTCGCCAATTTGCTGCCATTCCCCCCCTCCTGAGGGTTGTTGACCGCCGGGTTGAGCTCCGGGTTGTCCTCCTGGATAGTTCGGTCTCCAGGGTTGGATCTGGTGTAATTCCGGTCTCTCCAATTCCATGTCTCTCTCATGTGGTGAATGGGAGGCTTGCTGTATGCTAGCCTCCGAGCTCATATGTGGTCCGCCCATGACCGTGTTAACCTCCAATTTGTCCGGCCGCAATACTAGCCGGGTTGTACGGGGTTGCTGGAATTGACTCCCTACATCTCCTAGACCTTCTCCTCCCTGGTCACCATCCATGCTGAGTGAATTGTCTTCCGCTTCCGGTGACTGACTTCCCGTGTTGGTCTGGTTGAGTTGTCTTGCCAGCTACTTCAGTATCCGGTCTTCCTTGGGTGTCCAGGTAGTGATCGGGGATCTCCTTTGTCCTCCGTCCCTCCTGTGGTCCTCCCTTTCCAAGTGCCGATATACTGCCCTGGTCATGCAATCCCACCAGCCATCCACTGTCTTTCCTCCTTTCGGGTTAGCAATGCATTCCTCTAGTCTAGGTGCTGCCTAGTAAGTAGTGTCTGCATACTGTAGCTAGAATTTTCCTTTGCAACTTTTAACCTACTAAACGTAAAATCAAAATTTCCCATTTCCTTTTTTCTTTTTAATACTTAATTTTTAACTTGAAGGATGTGTTTCCGGAAACTTACCTGGTCCGGGTGCACCATCTCCCTTCGAGAGTAGAACAGTCCCCTGGTCCAGGTGGTACGTTGGTGTTGACTTCAGCTGGAAGCCTTCTGGTCTCCGAGTGTCGCCAAAATGATCGGATGGCCGGGTTGGGACTCCGGGCTGACTGCAGCTAGAAGCCTCCGGGTCGCTGGGTGTCACTAGAAGTGATCGGATGGCCGGGTTAGAACTCCGGGCTGGCTGCAGCTAGAAGCCTCCGGGCCTCGACTCTCCAGGTGTCGCTGAAAGTGCTCGAATGGCCGGGTTGGGACTCCGGGCTAGCTGCAGCTGGTAGCCTCCTGGTCCCCGGGTGTCACTACAAGTGATCAGATGGCCGGGTTGGGACTCCAGGCTGGCTATAGCTGGAAGCCTCCGGGTCTCGACTCTCCGAGTTGACGTCAGCCAAAACTACCTCAAAAAAGACCTCTAAAAATGTCTCTAAAAGTGCTTCTAAAATGGCTCCTAAAAAAGCCTCCAAAACTACCTCGAAAATTGCCTTAAAACTGCCTCTAAAACGGCCTCTAAAACAGCCTCTAAAACAGCCTCTAAAACTGCCTCTAAAACTGCCTCTAAAACTACCTCTGAAACTGCCGCTAAACGTCTAGAAAAGTTCGCTAAACGTCTAGAAAAGTTCGTTAAACGTCAAGAAAGTTCCGCTAAACGTCTAGAAAAGTTCGCTAAACGTCAAGAAAGTTCCGCTAAACGTCTACACCAATTACGAAGGTGTGACCGGGAGCAAAAAATTTAAAAATCAAAAATTTGAAATGGGAAGGGGGTAAAACTTCCCTGGAGATGTGTTGTTTGTTGCCGACTGTTGCCGGCTCCTAAGTAGCTGCTGCCAAGCCGACTTCAGCTCCTGGTGACCTCCACCTCCTACTCCACGGCACAATAGGCGGGCTGGACTGCTGCCTGGACTTGGCCTGGGCTGCAGCTGGGACTGATCCTGGACTGCTGGCTGGGACTGGTCCTGGGTTGTTGCTAGGACCTGGCCTGGACTGCGGCTGGGGCTGGTCCTGGACTGCTGGCTGGGACTGGTCTTGGGCTGCTGCTTGGACCTGGCCTGGACTGCGGCTAGGACTGGTCCTGGATGGCTGCCTGGACTGCTCGGGGTCTGCTGGCTGCCAGCTCCAAGACGCCAGAAACCTAATTTCGCATTTTCTCAAAAAATACAAATGTTGGGGTTTTTGCAAAAACCCACGAAACCTTGTAGTGCATTGCAGAGAAGCACTCTAAACCAACGATGCAACTCAAAAACCTTCAAAATTTTCAAAAAACAAGCCTCAAAACCCTAGATCTAGATTTCAAAGCTTCAAACCCTAGTTGCCTCCTTGTAGCAAGAGCCACATGATTCGAACTTGTGCATGGTCGCCAATGTTAGAGGGAGATTGACCTACAAACTCACTTTCACATAAACCCTAGAAACCCTAAAAACCCTAATGAAACCCTGATTTGCTCAAAACTCCTTGTAAAACCTCATATCACGTCGGATTTTATTGGCTAGTTCATAGTTTTGTACACGGCAAAGTCTTTCCAACTCAATGTGACCTCAAACCTCTACAACTCCTCTAACCCTAATCCTCCTAAGCTCTAGCTCTAAGTTCTAAGTGTGAGAGAGAGAGAGAGAGAGCTCCAAGCTCCCCCTCCATGTGCACCAAATCCTAATGGAAGTCATCCGGCGGATGAACACTGGGCTGGATGGAAGTCATCCAGCTGCCCAGATTCATCCAACTAGCGGATGAAACTAGTCAGGACGGAAATCATCCGCCTGGCCAGGTTTCATCCGGCCAGCCCAGTGGATGAAACACTGTCCAGGACGGAAATCATCCGCCTGGCCAGGTTCATCCACTGGAGAGCCCAAAAACTCAACTGGAAGTCAAAAATGAAAAATAATACTACCTCGGTCCTCTAATCCTCGTTCTCCGTTTAACAGAAGGATATGAGGACGTTCCGTCGGCTGGTAGCCGACGCTCGATTGACCAACCACCAATTGAAGCAACCTTCCCTTCAGGGGTCAAATGTGATCAATTTCAGTATCCGGATCGACCACAATGGAGGAACAAGTACTGCCACTTGCTCGACAATAACTTCGCATTTGTTGGGCGGGCGATGATTCAAGTTTGTCTCCCGCATGAGGCATGTGATGCGGACATATTGGGTGACACGGACGTTGGCGTACTCTTTGTTTCTGAGCATGAGGATCTTTAGATGATGACGGGCTCAAGGGGGTGGCCAAGGATCCACAGAGAGGTATGAAACGGAAGCTTAAGCAGAAGAGCAATGTTTCTGTTACCAAGTTTCAACGCCTCTAGTCCAAAGTTGCTTGTCAGATTGTTAGTTCTAAAAAGTGTTGTTCGAGACGATGTTGTCAGATTTTTCTTTGGGCGGACACTTAAAAATCTGCTAGCAGTTCTACCCCTCAAGCTTCGAGCAACGGCGTGAAACTGCATACGCTGTTCAGGGCCAGCTCCACGATGTTCCTGGCTTCCAGAAACCCTTCATCACTCTGCATGGCGTCGATGTTTGCAAAGTTGCTTGGTTTTGCATTCATGGCATCTCCAAGTCTGCATACTACAAATATAAATCGGATTCATTGAACGGACACATAAACGGTTATCATGGAAATGCTGGAATTCTGCGCCCCAGGTCTCAGACTGTTCAGGCTCGTGGGACCATTTCCAGAATCATCAACGATATTGCAGACCACATGCCAAATGAGTTTCGAGTCATCGGCAACAAGAGGGTTGTATCTGTGATGGTTCTACCAGCTGCGATGAACTGCAATCATCTCCGTGACATGTCCAACCTGGTAAGGTTCTACATTCTTCCTACTTGCACATGTGACTTGCTCATGTAACCCATTCTGTCGATTGGCAGCCGATGCATGTCTACTTTTGCATCTCTCTAATTCTACATCATTAGTCTTCATCGCTTTCTCTATCGATTCCAGGTGCACTCTGAATGCCGTGTCAAGCCGATTTTGCAATCTGTTGTTAGTCGATTGAAACGGAAGTTTTTTCGGAACGTTGAGGTAAAGGCCGTTCGTAGCAACTTTTCGAGATGTACTAAGTGTGACTATCTAATTGAGTTTCTTGCCAAATATCATCGCGGGTCTAACGAATGGCAAGCATTGCATTATGATCGGGCGAGGCATCTCAACTACCAAAATGCTTGCCGCTTGTATGTGAACTCTGGATGGACATCTCACTCCATTAATTACTCGTCTGAGTTTCTCTACATTATTCACAACAAGATGGACACTTCTAAGACGGCCATTCCAAGAATGCAGCGGATTACGAAGGCGACCGCGGGTCTTGGACATATTCCTATTTCATGTACTGGCATGCTAACTCACGGTCATGGCGACGGTGTGTATGCGCATTACTCGATGTCCTTATGGCCCGGGGACTCCAATTTCACAATCTCATCTATCTGCCGTGTTCTTCGGGCTTTAGAGCGCCGATGTGTGCGAGGGTCTAAGCAGCTTTTTACATGTCCACCTCAAAATCCGTTCTTTGAAGCTCTACTCCGTGGTAAATCCAGATGTAGTTCGTCGATTCTAGAAGCAAGGGGCAATCTCCTCCCAGTTGCTTCGCTCGCTCAACCGGAAGTTAAGCTTTCTCGGAAGCTGTATCTCCAACTTGATAACTCTGCAAAAGATAACAAGAACAGGTTCGTCATGGCCTTCTGTTCGCTTCTCACAGCCAGACGAATTTTTAAGGAAGTGACTGTGGGATTCTTGATTGTCGGCCACACTCATGAGGACATTGACGCACATTTTAGTTATCTTTCAAAATTCATCAAACGGAAAAACACACACTGCTTAGCTCACCTCATGAAATCTTTTATGGACTCTTAGAAGACAGTAGCCTTTATTTCTAAACTTATTCAAGAGGTTGCTGATTTCAAAAGTTACATTGCTGATTACCATCACGACGGCAAGAATAAGCTTGTCGGTCTTGGTGAGATGCACCTTTTTAAATTTTACGTTGAAGAGGAAGGTGAAGATGCAGGATGGCCGGTCATGAGATACAAGAGAAGTGCGACGGATTCATCATGGCTCCCTTTGGGTGAGGCTCATTTGTTTTTCGTCATCATTCTGTTTGCTATCATTTTCTGCCAATTCTCTTGTTACTTACCCGTCGGCTGCGAGTCGATGGATTTTACCTTTGTGCTTCTTTTGTCCTCCTTTCCTTTGAATTCATTGGGTTCTTGTTTTTGTCTAACTTTTTTGTATTTTGCAATCAGATAAGCCTATGAAGATGTGGACGGCGGATCAATTTGGGAATCGTAACCTTCCGATTGGTGATCCGAAACCTGTACCCTTCAAGCCGCTTTGGGGTGACGTTCATGTCAATGAATCGAAGCATAACAAGGAGAAGGAGGTTGCAAGGGCCATTGGAAACAACAAAAAGCAGCTCTTAATCAAGAACAATATTGCAAAGTATATTGAGTTCTGAAGGATGGGCATGGCTCGAGACAAAAGATATGTCGCGGATATGGCACCTTTCATTGCATATTGGGAGCGTCTTTTACAGCTTATTTTTGGTCCTCTCCCTCCTAATGCCGACTGTTTGCGCGAAGGATTCAGGCCGAAATCGGACTGGATGCATGATCATGCTCGCGCAGCGTCACTGCCCGATGCAATTATTTCCAGCTCGGATGTCACACCAGAAGATGAACCCGACCCTTACCCATACTGTAGCCCAGAGATGAGCCGTCCGAAATTATCCTTCAATCCGTTTCGTGATGTTCTTCTTGGTGATTTTGTTCTTTGCCAACCCTGCACTGGTCATTACCTTCCTGTGTGGATGGGTCGGGTACTGGAGTGCGTTAACCACACTCCTGGGGATTCCTACGAGAACTTTAAGGTCGAATGGTGGGTTCCACTCACAACCAAGAAAGATTCTAAGAAGATCATTGGAAAGGAGTGCTGGAATAGGCGGTGGGAAAGGGAACAACGGGATCCAGATGTTCAGAACTGCAGTATCGTTCTATTCTCGCATCGTACCCGTCTCATAATAAGCATGGGCCGCCAAAGATCCACCGTATTCCGCCTGAAGCTGCGAGCGCTGCAATGGCTTGTTTGGAGGCAGGTGGCATCGCTGTTCATGGCAGTGGCGATTGATTGCTTTTTTGGTCGGCTGCCAACCGACGGATTGATGTTCTCTGCAATGTAATTTGTTCATCATTTATTAATTTGAATGCTGCGTGGAACAATAGTATCTGCCGATCTTTGGCCATTGATACTTTTTTCAAGTTACTCATCTGACGGGATCTCAATCTGAATAGTTGGTGTTTTTCTTGTCGGCTGCCAGCTGAAAACCTCTGTATTTTGCGTATGCAGTTTGAATCATTTTTTGTGGTCGAAGTCTTCGTGTGTGTGAAGGAAGGGTTGAAATCAGTGGCACGTGTGTTGCTGGATATCATATTGACGAGTAGATGGGTAGTTGTACATGAGTAATTATTGTTGATGCGCAATTTGCGGCAAGAGAATTATAAATTCACGGATTCAGTGTGTGTGAAGTATCTCATTGTGTTCACTAGATTTTGTGTATCTTGAATTTTACTTGCTACAAATTGGAGTGTTTTGTCTGCGCTTGTTTTCTCCTTTTCTTAGTCTGATTCTGCTTCCAGCCGACGACATGGTTGAGACTCGTAGTATGGCCCTAGTTAGGAGAGCGAGAGAGGAAAGGGAGGAGAGGGAGGCAAATGAGGCCAGAGTTGTCAGGGAGGTAGAGTCTCAGAAAAGTATAGTGTCTGAAAACTCTGTGGATAGCATTGTTCCGTCGAGTGACATTCATGAGGAGAACTGGAACGATGAAGATGGCATTGACGAAGAGGAGTCCGACAACGATGACGATTCCACGACGATGGCGGTCTCCATGTCGATGCTCAGTTGGGATGCTCTGATGAAGAAGACCGCTACTGCAATGGATCGGACGAGGTGGACTTGTGGGCTACCGGAAACGTTGACAACGATTCATTTTCAAGCTTTACGGGTAATCCGTTTGAAACCGGATGCGACACCGGTTCGGACGTGGACTCCGATATGTACGCTCTTGCATGGCGCAAGAATTAGTAGATGTTAAGTATAGTTCAGCTTGTAAATAGTCCCCTATAGTTGTTTTTCTCTAATCGATTTTCCGGACTGCTGCCATCTATGGGGCACCTCCAAATGTAACCTTCATTTTTACTAAAATATCGTGTTCTATTCGGATCTTATCCTTGATGTACTTCTTTTAATTCAAGCGCCATTTTTACCTTTTTGTTTTGATGTTGTACTTGGTAGAATCATGTGTGTCATATGAGTTCAACAGACTTTTGTCCTTGTGTTGTCTTCTGTCTTCTATCAGTGTGTTGTCTTCTACGGTAATTTTGTTATCAATCTATTCTCTTGAAGGACATTTTCGGATGTTCAACATTTTACGTGCAGCCAATTGGCAGTCACCTTTTTATGAAACCCACTTCCTTGTCTTTGTTTCTGTCTTCACTACGATCACCTGTATTTCTTTACCGACTTTGCCGGACTTTTTTGATGGATGTTTTATTCACAATATTCTGTTGACATGATTTCTTTCTTATTCATTGAAGTTCTTCTTGTCGGTTGCCATCCGACAACCTTTTTTATTTTGAGTTTGGAGATCATTTGTTGAACATTTGCATATTTTTTTGTTCAACATTTTTTTTATTCAACATCTGCATATTCAACAAATGATCTCCAAACTCTCATGTCTGCCATCTGCTGCTACTTTTGTGAGCTGCCTACGGGGAGCCTTCTTTGTTTGAAGTCCACTAAACTCTTTATTGTCCGTCGGCTACCGGCCGACGTCTCTACTCGAAGGACAAACCACGTTCTTCGTTTTCATGTTGACCACCTCTCATGGCTGCATATTTTTTTGTTCAATATCCAAATAATCACCTTATTTTTCATCCCATTTTTTGAATAAATTGTTTGATCATTGGAGTTTTTTTTATCACCTTTTTTGATGATGAGATTTCTTTTATAAATATATTTGGTGATTCTGATTCCTCCTCATTCTTTGTCGGCTGGCCCCCGAGCTTTAATTCTGTCTTCGAGAATCCTTAGGGCATATGGAGATTCTTTAGGGTTGAAGGAGAATATTTAGGGTCTACGGAGAATCTGTAGGTTTTTGGAGAATCTTTAGATTTTGTGGATTAACGGCCAACGGTTAAATTTAAGGATTCTATTGTTTTTGAAGAGACTTCAAAACAAATATAAAATATTGGGATAGTTATTATAGTTTTGTGTGGGACAATGTTTGGTGGAACGCAATTTCCAATGTACATCCTTAGGATTTAGCCCATATTTTCTTGTTTTTTTGTATGATATAGGAAATGAAATCCGAGTCTAAGTTTTTTTTTGGTCCATAATTGATCGATTTGTCCATATTTAATTAAATATCCGTTATAAACCAATTGAACGAATTTGTAAACCAATTGAACGAATTTGTAAACCAATTGAACGAATTTGTAAACCATTTGAACCAATTTGTAAACCAATTATACCTATGTGTAAATTAAATAGTACAAGAAAACTCAAATAATTTGTGAAATTTCTTTTACTAAGTATATAAGATCTAGAGTCACACGGTTTAAGAGTCCACACTCTGTTTATAAAATCTCGAGGATTTAGGGATACAAGGTTTGAAGGTTAAGGATGCAGGATGTAGGATTAGGGTTTAGGGTTTAGGATTTAGGTTTTAGGGTTAGGGTTAGGGTTAGGATTAGGGTTAAGGGTTAAGGGTTTAGTATTTTTTGTTGGATTCAATGTTTTTTAAATTAATCCACAAATGCAAAAGTATATACCTTGATTGTTTAACAATTAATAATCTTCTAGATTTTGATGTATTTAGAAAATGTATTCAAATTAACAAGGCTTACTTAATTCAATTGATAATCTTCAACCAACATCTTTCATTTGAAGGTTATTCCAAAGTTTGAACTTTATCATGTTCAAATACATCATAATACATGTAGAATACTGCGGCCGCCACTTTCGAAATGAAATTGTGAAAAGTAAGTTTATAAATCAAATGTGTAAAATTATATGTGCAAATGAAATGTGTGAAAATAAAATTTGCAAATGAAATGTGTAAAATTAAATTTGAAAATCAAATATATAAATAAAATTTGCAATTTAAATTTACAATTCAATTTTACGAATTAAATATATAAATCTTTTTTGAAAACAAAATATAGAAATTATATCTGAAAATTAAATTTGTAAAGTAATGAAAAAGAATTTTATTAAATTAAATATAGAAATCTAAAAAACAAATCACAAAAAAAAGTTCACGGTACAGAAAGTAATAGAAATTCATGAAAAGAAAGTAATGCAAATTCATGAAAAGAAAGTAATGAAGACTCAAATCACACAAGAAAGTAATGAAGAGTCAAATCAAGAAAATAACTTCAGGCTTGAAGAGAAGTTCACTCGAGACAAATGATGGAAAAATCATCATTAGAAGTGCCAAATGCTAACTCAGCTGTTGTGGTCGACGGCTTGGTTCCATCATCATTACTTTTTCCATCGCCTCCCTCCCGCCACCACCAACTCCAGTCCTTCCGACTCTTCCAACTCCTCCCATTCTTGCTTTTCAAACGCTTCTTGTTCTTTAGCTTCCCCGCCTTTGTCTCTCTCCTCCCGCATGTAGTTTTTTCTTGCGTTTTGTATGCGCTGTAGTACGTTAGCGTGAGCTTGGATCTATTTGTGAGTAGGAGCAGTAGGAGTACGAGGTCTACTAGTGAGTAGCAGCAGCAGGAGTGCGAGGTGTTAGTATCGGTTGAAGGCGATTTCGTGAGTGCAATGAGGAGCATTGTGATTAGGAGCAGCAAGATTAGGAGCACCGCGGCCAAGAGCAGCATCGAAAGGTCCAAGAGGAGCACGATCAGCGCCGGTGTTTGAAGGTTCTAAAGGAGCAAGCAAGCGAGTAATTTTTCTGAGCGAGCGATGCAGCGAACGGGTGCGTCTAGCAGGTGCAACCTTAGTGCTAACTAGCGGGTGCCTCAATGTGCTTATTCATAAAGACAAAGGTAATTTCAGCTTTCATTCTTATTCCTCAGTTTTTTCTTGCATGCTTGAAGATTTTTAGAACCAAAACAACGTACTAAACCTAGGTTATCTCTTCAGTTCATTTTTTTTCACTCCGGAATAGAATTCTTCAAATGAATATCAATCTGCTTATACTAGTTACGTAATTAATCATGTAACTAATAAAAAACGACTAATTCCGAGATGTTTTCATATGTTTTTCACCTTGCGCACTGTTTTGGACGCAACAGAATGTCCGAGGCCACCTCAGACAATTCCCTCAAGTAAGATTCCATGCTCGTAATAATCTCTGTTGTGATACACAGGAACCTAGCTCAATGATAATATCATGTGAATGATATGAACTACGCTTAGCTATATTATGCATTGCAATTCAAGGTGCAGTAGATAGAAATTTCTATGTATCCTTCTTTATTGAGAGAAAGGTTTCCAAAGCACTTCGTGGATCAGTGGATATAGCGATATCTCCTTGAGGTTTAGGGTTTTAGATGATAGGAATATATTCGTATCCCACTCTGTAGTGGGCTTGGGTTGCTTGAGAGTTTGTGGATCAATAGATCTTCCCATCTCTCTTTGTGGGGTCATAGAATCGAGATTAGTTTAGAGGGAGTTCGTAGATCGAAATATATTCCTATCCTACTCTACGGTGGGTTTGGGTTACTTGAGTGTTTGTAGATCGGTAGATATTCCTATCCCTTCGCGAGGGTATTTTGCGATGTTTGGTTTAGTTTTGATCGGTAGATCTCCGCATCCCATCATGCCGTTTGATCTGACCATTCTGTTTGTATGAGCAATGCAAACTTGATTCCGTGGTCGGAGACGAACAAGGACTGGCGTCCTCACTGCCTCCGTGATGCGGTGACCTGTGGTGTCAAGGCCGTTGGCCGCACATTCAATGACCCTAAACCAAGCACCTTGTTCATTACAAGTTATGTCACCAAATGGAGTCTTGCTTGGGTACGGGATGAATTGAAGCGGACAATCCAAATTGCGCCAGTTATGTTTGTAGCCGATGTCGCCTAGGGACGTGAAGAAACGATTGCGCTCACGATTTAGAACATGGAGGTGCTGGATGTGGTGGACGAGCATGGAATTGAAGAGACTGTTGTTCTTGTTATTAAGGAATTTGTTGCAAGTGCGAAGTGTTCGAGGATCTACGGCCTTTTGTATCAAGTAAGGATATGATCCCCCAACTTTGCTCTTCGGTTAGAGATCACGATTTTTCTATTGCTAGGACGGGACCAGACGTTGAACAAATTATAGACAGTAGAGCAGAGCTCCGAGCTTGTCGTGATGGCGCCAATAGCGAGTTGACCAAGCAGGATCCGCCTACACCTCCCAGAAAGAAGAAGAGGCCGTCACAGGCAGCTGGAGAGACTTCAGGACCTAGGGACACGAAGAAACAACGGAAGAAGTCAGATCCCAAGATTGAAGAATTCTCATTGGCTCAGGCGGTGTCGTTATCGAGCAATTATGTTTTGAAGTATTCGGCACAGGACCTGCAGAAAGTGAGGGCATTGTACGAGAAAGAATTCTTGAGTCTGCATATATTTGGTACACGCCCGGTAAAGAGACTCGACGACGCAAAGACTGACCTCGTCGTCAGAATTCAACGTCTGTATAGGGCCACACCCGGGGTGGTGCTGTATCGGAAGCTCGAGAAGAAACGTGTTGGCGAGATCGTTGACCAGAAGCGGACGATGCCGTTTCAAGCTTCGCTCTAGCATCTGTACGTTATGCCGATTAAGAACAAGCCCGCTACTAATGATTTTGGTGTGGATGCCGTCAATAGTTTATTCGAGTATTTTGTGACAAAGCAGACGAGACGGGACATTACAGATGATACGCACTACGTTATCATCGGTGGGCAGCACTGTGTTGCTGCGCATAAAGTCCTTATTGCCAAGAAGTCTCTTAGTGATGATGAACTAGCCGACGCAGAAAGCTTCATAATTATCATCGTTTGGGCAGATCCAGCCAATTTTGGGAAGTTGTGCTATTACTTAAGAATCCCTAACCAAGATTTGGCCGGAGTTAGGGCGGAGAGCAACTATCTTACTCAACTGGGACTTGCACGGAAGAGCTGGGCCCAGGCGAGGTGTCCAAAGCCGTCTCCAAATAGTTTGGCACACTCGCCTCAATTCAATGTAAGTCTGAAACCATTTGTTAAATTGCATTCTCTTGTCCGCGTTGTTATGTTGTTTACCATGGAATTGATCGGAATATATTCCTATCCCAAGGGTCCTCTAACCACCGGAGTGGTCACAGAGATTGAAATATCCTTCTATCCGCAGTGTCTTTTGACCTCTGTTGATATTGTTGGATGTTGTCGTACTAAGGATTTTTCCCTGCACCTTTTGATCCCGTAGCATATGCGTATGTTCTATTTCTCTGCCTCTAGACTTCAAATCATTCTTATAGATTGAAAGATCTTCCCATCCTCAGCGTCTCACTGGATGGGAAGATCTTCCTATCATACTCTCCTGCTTTCTTCGATCCGAGTCTCTGATGATGTTCTTTGTATCGATTTTTTTCGTGCAGGCTTGGCTAGATAAGGTTCCCGCTGTTTTCATGAAGAATGACTTCACAAAAGATGATGCTACTGGTCTGCCAAAGCTGCCGCTTCTCTTCGTCGATGAGCGGGTTTACCTGACTTGGCTGAGCATCCAGGAGAACTGGATAAGTGGTCTCCTACCTCACCCATACGGGATGCAATGGACTTTTCCTGGCGGTGCGGACGGCGACTCTGCCAACAAGGCCGATGATGCGGATGCTATGGTGAGGAGGGAGAGGGCAAAGCAGAGGCGGTACCAAAGTAGGGCCTTGAGACAGGCCGATCTTCAGCCGTTGTATGCCATGTGGGAGACCGATGTTGATAGAGTTGTTAAGCTGGTCATGGAGAAGAAGTGCTCGATTAAGTCAATGAAGTCCATGAAGAAGGCTCATGTTTTTAAGGGACTTAAATATTGGTGCAACATCGAGAAGAAGAAGAGACTCATCAAAAATGAGTTTATACACTACTTTAAGACAAAGCCGCTGAAGTCAAAGACTCAGAAGGATGTGTCTAATACGGAGACGGAGTACGGTGATGCGACCAATGAATTCAAGGTTCCGAAGTTTGTCGTTGAGTCTTGATATGAGAGGTTGATGAAGGATAAGGGTGGCATTAAGTTCATTGCAAAGCGAGGGAATAACTTGGCGCCATCCTCCAAGCCAGAAGACTTTACAGCCGTTCTGAAAATGCTCTTCGAGCAGCAGAGGCAAATTTCATCGCAGGAGCGTCTGCCGGAGTTGTCGACTGCCGTTGAGTCGTTTTCCGCCTTCTATAGGTGCAACACCATGGACAGGCTTACTGGAGATGTTGAGAAGTCTACCCACTTGTCCACATTATTGGAGAAGGGATGGTTGACGCTGAATGCAAACGTGGTGTTTGTTTCCAGCTTTGTTGATCGAGATTCTTCGTGAATCCGATTTCAACGGTATCTATAAGCGGGTCGTGAAAACTTTGCAGGCCATAGAGTACAAGGACGAGCATCAATTTTGTAATCCTGGCGTGTTTATCACCAACCGGGATGGTGGAGGTTGCGAATGCTATTGCGAAGAAGGGTTCGACGCTTCACCGGATCAAACCATGGAATTTTTCATCGACTTTATATATCATGGAGGGTACTGAGGGCTTCAAGAGACCTCCAACTCCTGAATTGACACTTCTTCTCTACTTCAATTTTGTCTATAGGAATGAGCAGGGTTGCCAGCATACGGCATCCTTTCGTCGATTCTTTGGGAACGACATGCCATTCAAGTCTGTGGTATCCGCATCGGATTTCAAGAAAGCGACAACGCAGTGGAATCAGCTCAGGTGGGCGAATTTCAATATCGACGCGGTTGATGATATTATTGGGACACTTGCGGCGCCCAAGAATGTCATTGTGAACATCGGTGGAGGCCCTGCAATAATCTGGCTTGGTTTGGTAAGTGGATAGGAATATATTTCGATCTCCCCGCTGTATGCTATGATGTGTGTGATTCTTGTTGTTGCATTGTGATTGTTGGCATTCCAAGTTTTCATTTGTGTCGCTCGATTTTGCTTGCAGACAAACGGCGCGCAAGTCATCGAGGTCGTCTATTCAAAGGACAAACGTCTGGCTGCCATAAGGACGGCCACATGTATCTGGGACTCTCGAAAAGTGGCTGCTGTAACAGTTCCTGAACAAGAGAAACTAACCAAGAAGAAGCAGCCCAGGATGAAGGAGCCCAGGATGTTAGAGCCCAGGGAAAGACAACCCAAGAAGAAGGAGCGGGCCTCGAAGAGAGGGCACGATCGTAAGAATTTGGTCTCTACCGACGAGCAAGAGGTGATTGAGGCGTCCAAGCAAATGCAGAGGGAGGAGGCAAATGGGACAAGGAGGAAGAGCAGGAGAACGACAATGCGGCGGAGAACGAAGACGAGGAGGAGGACGACAAGGCGGAGAGGTGGAGGAAACGACAGCATGAGCCATCTGATGAAGAATTGAGCACAGAAGACGAGCCAAAGGACGAGACGGAGGTCGAGGAGGAGGACGAGGAGGAGGACGAGGATGAGGACAATGAAGAGGAGGTCCAAGTTCGCCAGCCTCAAAAGAGTAAGATCTCGAAGAAGATAGCCTCGAAAGAGCTGCTACCCCATCAGCATGACGAGTTTCTACCGACTCAGGCTCCTATAGGAGAAGGCTCCTCTCCGCATAATTCTCAAGTATGATGCAGCGGCTAACTCCAAACTCAGTCACCAGAACAATTAATCTTCTGATGGTTTATATAATTTTTTTAGATGCTCAGTAATCTAATAGGGAATTTTTTTTGTTTACTATTGAATT
Organism: Bryoerythrophyllum caledonicum; assembly: GCA_963971425.1. NCBI lineage: Eukaryota > Viridiplantae > Streptophyta > Bryopsida > Pottiales > Pottiaceae > Bryoerythrophyllum > Bryoerythrophyllum caledonicum. The sequence goes on along the minus strand of OZ020514.1, from coordinate 34,870,447 downwards.
TTTTTTTGTTTATTATTGTAAATTTTTATGTTTTAGAAGTTCCTCGGTTAGTCTTTGTGGATTGGAGGATCCTTCATTCCTCAGTGAGTACTAGAGGATAGGAGGATCTTTCGATCCACATTGGTCTTACGCTTTGCCCGTTTTAAATACAAAAATCTGAGCACCGTAATCCTATCATACTCTAATTCTCTATCCTAAATCTATGCCGTCAGGGTTATGTGCGAAGGGGGATTCCTCCATTGGAAATGCTCGTCGGTGGCCTAATATCTAGGACATGAGTGCATGCACTCGTGAAGACGTGGTGGTATGTCTTGCTGCTCATATCGAGGTGATGGATGGAGTGGCGTCGTTGTACAACATCGAGCATGGAGATGTGAGTGGAACGGCCGATGAAGGCATCGAAGACAACTCTGTTGAGGCCCTTGTTGAAAAGCTGCCACAGGACATCGAGGCAGTTGTTGCGCCGTTGCCGAAACCATCTGTTTTGCAATATAAGAAGCCAATATTTATATACACGACGGTGTATATCTAGGGAAAATCTGGCTCTAGGACGAGAGTAACATGTCCGATTGTACGTTTATCTCCACCCAAAGTTCCATCGAACGATGTTCAGCGTTCTATGTCCGGCGCGATGCCAATGGAGGTAGATGCATCATCTCAGCCTAGTTCCAGCGCTGCAGTGGGGACTATCTCGGATCGTGAGCAACACTCGGCTGTAGATACACTTGCCAGACTTCTTGCTTCTGATTGCGCCGCGTCTTCTCCAACTCCTCAAGCTTGGACTTCTTCCCCAGATGGCATGGAGATTGCGGAAGAATTGCTGGCGGGAAAATTGGATGAGGCCAGCGAATCTCTGCAGGCCTTCAGTCCTCCTGCAAACGTGTTGAAGTCTGCTGTCAATGATGCAGATTCTGACTCACTGAAGTTTAGCAAGGACTAGAGGGTCGACTCGGAGTTGCTTCATGATGAAGGTGCTATTGGGGAGAAGACTGCACGCTGCGGTGCCCATTCTGGTGGTTGACCCTCTATTGAAGGTACATCTCTTGGAGGCCGCTCTACCTTCACTATTCTCCTAATTTTGCGATGTATCGATAGATGGGAAGATCTTCTGATGTCCTCGCCTCCTTCATTTGGTGCTTTATAGATCTAGATTGGAAGATCCTTCGATGTCCTTACCTCCTCCTTTTGGTGCTCTATATTGCTAGATAGGAAGATCTTTCAATGTCCTTCCCTCTCTACTAACGCTTGCTCTTCGGTTCGCTGCAGCTGAAATACCTCCACCCGCTTTGACTGTCGCCCCTCGCTCTGCAAAGCTAATGGATCCGAGGTACACGGTCGTCATAGACTTGAATGGATTTCTGGTCCACAGAACTGATAGCGGTCGCGGTTGTATCCCTAGACCCGACTTCGTTCTATATTTGAACTGGTTGTGGAGTAAGGTTTATGTTGTGGTATGGAGTTGCGCCATTCCAAGAAACATAGAATTCATGTTAGACTGTGTTTTCTCTGGTTCTTCTCTCAAACAAGAGCAACTCCCGGTTTTGTCACAAAACGATGTGACGTTTTCTTCCTTTCCCAAAAGCAAGGGCAAGACAGACAAGAAGTACATGATGAAAGATCTTAGAAAACTTAGAGGTGTTCTTGAGCATGTGGACCTTGATCGGGCATTGCTCGTTGACAACAGCCCAGAGAAGAACCTCCTCAACGGGGAGTTCAACGTTGTTCATCCTTCGGAGTGGTCTGGTGAATCGCTGGACCGGTTCGTCATCAACACCATACTTCCGCGGCTACAGATTATGATTGCCTCTAAGCTCCATGTTGCTGATTTTGTTCAAGAGAATCCTCTTTAAGGATGTGGGGCTAGTACTGGATTTAGGAAGTCTGCGATCGCACGTAATATTGTATTAGGGTGTTCTAAACTATGGGATTCCAAGAATGGAAAATTTCATTGACTAAGCACTGCTATCGATGATTTGTTTATTTGTTAATATGGCTTTAATATATCCTTGTCAATGGGTTACAACTACCACATGTAACACGCTTCATGTCCTCTCTTGTTGTGATGCCTAGATAGGAATATTTTCCAATCTAACTTCCAGCTCTTCTCTTTTGTTATCTTGGCAGCCAGTCCATGACGACTCAAAAAAAGTCATCGTATTGTCTGTGAAGGGATTGCTTTGCTTTGAGCAATAAACACCATATTCGTTATATTGGGAGATTTCCATGATTTTGAAGATATATGATCTTTGAAGTATCAATATATATAGACAATTCTAGGTGCAAAGCTTATCGACAATGCACCAAGAATACTATATTTCATTACATGGATGGACCAAATTAGCCGAATGTCCCAAAAAATGGTAACGATAAAAGAGGGCATGTACCATTATTCCAAGCTTTATTCAAAACTTCATGAAAAAAGTTACAAACAACACTCATTCACCCCGAGGCAAAACACAATCATCCTATCACTAATCAAATGGTCTACGGAGTTCCACCATAAGCCTCTATACGCGTCTTCAAAAAAGCCCTCTGACATTGCCTTGTCCATGTTGTGCCATTCTCTTGCATTAATGGACTCTCAAGAAGACGCTGCAAACCCCGCCTACGCACCTCGTCACTGTTTGATTTGGGCAACGAGTGTCGGCGGGTGGGGGAAGGAGAGCATTTGTCTCTAGTAGCATTTCTTGAGAGAATACGGGGGCATTTACCAAATAGTTCCTGCACAATAGGCGCCACACGCAATCCAAAGAAATACACTTTAGGTCGAATACTCCTACACAACATACATGAAAATTGTATCAATAAGATCCATCCTAGCGCACATTAGGTCGAATGGAGCTAAAATGCAAAAGGAAAGATCCACAGAGCACATTTAACCTCCAACGAAAAAAAACAAGCTCAAATGAACCAAAACTACATTAGTGCAATGTAGCTCAACAACAAACCAAAATTGTCTAGGCCAAAACATCTCAATAGTGCAATAACTTGGAGGTCATCATAACACGCACCGCGAGCGAGCGTTGGGAAGTAGCATCCCTTAAACCGTCATAGAGAATACGCTTTGCCGGAGTACAATTATCCGGATTTTGACGCGGGGATCTTGGAACTGAACAAGGCCACTGCGGCGAAGGTGAGTTGCTCCTTTCATGAATTGGCTCCCGTGCAATCGGGCTTTCAACAACTCCGTCGTCCAGTGCCATGGTCGAATAATCCTTGGTTGACTGCGCAGTTGCAGCAGAGTGCAACAAAAGCCCTTTACTCCGAAGAGAAAGGGCGAACTCCTCTGGGCCCAGCAAGGAATCCACGGACGCCCGACAGTTACAGTTCTGTAGAAATTTTAACCAGAGTGACACTCACATATCTTAGAACAAAAGATGAAAATTCCAATCATTCAAAATAGCACAACATTCCATCAATAGTAGGTATCCAATCCCCACAACAAACAAAGTGGTGAAACATCTCAATTTCATTTATCAAAAAAAATATATACACAAAAAATGGTCCAACAATATTTACAAAATGGAGCTGCTGTCAATCGATATAGTTTAGCTCTATCCGACCAAAAGTATAATCGAGATCTAAGCGTCCCCAACGGCATTATTTGCAGAGATCTGAGACGCTTGGATTGCGTTCCAGATACTTGCAGGCTAACCACACGTCTTCTGATCAATATAAAACATCTTCCAGCCCGAGGGATGTTCGGCCGGGTACGACGCTAGGCCACCCGGAAACTGATGAAGGTCAGAGAGATATGGCAGCAATTCCTCCAGTAGTTTAGAATCGTCTCTCGCGCCATCATGTTTGTGCGACCATGATGGAAGAAGAAGGACGTTCTTCGGCAAATTGAGCGTATGCTTAATCGGGTTGTCGTCAATGACAAGCATATTCGCCGGAGTATACTCACGACCCAACCTATTGAAGAGATGGTTCGATAAGGTCTTCAAGATCCTGAGAGGGTACGAAGAACTATGGTGAAAAAGATATTTACATATCTGACGTGTTGTAGATTCCATCATCGAACTCCAGATCGTGATGGTGGCAATCTTAGACAACTTCGTAAGGAATTCAGCACAACCAGGGCGCACTCGAACTAGTTTAGGGCCTACTTCGGCTGGCTGCAAAACCGAGTGAATGGACGAGTAAGAGTTTTTGGATCCTCTGGCCTGCCACGACGGCTCACACGTGCATAGAATCCCATTGAGGTCCAGCACAATATTCAACCACTTGCCCTCGATATCTGATAGGACTCTAGGTATTTCTTCTAGATAACAGGCACCGCTTATTGATGCCTCGCCGACCTAGTTCGGAAACGCCAGGAGAACGACCATTATTACTACATATTCATTAACAACCACGAATCAACAATACGTAGAACGAAAGAGGTAAATGGGGGGAGGAGTGATGGGGAAAGAGAGGAGTTTAAAAAGTGTTAGAAGAATACCTCGAGAACTTCATCGTCCTGTAGCATTTCGTCTCGGGCACCCATCGATCCCAACAAACCCTGCATGCTGTCAAGGAGTCCCGAGTGCCAGACATCCATTTGGGGGCACGGTTCTCGGACAAAAAGAGGTGGCTCCGAGACAGCAAAATCATGATTGATCTTATCTACGAGCACGGCTAAAACTTGGACAACCTCATCTATGACTGGTTGTGCAATCGCGTCATCACCGAAACTTAGATCTGGAAAAATTCAACAACTTCACCCTATCACCGGATGGGCATAGAGGACACGGATACAAGTCACAGTGGTTAGATGTCAAGCAGTTTAGCTCGAGTCGAGCTGAAGTGCTTGCTGTGCACTGTAATATTAACAAAAAATACTGGAGTACAAAATTGGACATTTAGAAAATGTTCTGCCTCTATACACTCGCAACTACGTTACACTAACCTGACGATGAGCTGGGGACATCTGCGATAGATACGTCCCGAGCGGGCGACTTCGGAGGGGAAGAAGGGCGGGTCGACGGGAATGGGAGAACAGGAAGGAATTGACCCCCACTGGAGACGGGGGAGGTACCCGACGGAGATGGTAGCTACAAATCGCAAGATAGACTCCCAGACCCGCCTTCCGGTGAGGGAGGAGGCTGGGGGATCGCAGCATTAACTGCGGGTGGTGTCGTGGCGGCAGCAGGCATATTAGCCGACATGAATCTTTGCATCATGAGCATCATCTCGGCATGCCTCTGATCTTGGTCCCTCTTCATTTCTTCGTCACGCCTCTACGAGCCGCTGCTCCATCAACCTCATCCGGGTGGCCTCTTCCTCGAGCTTCCTCTCGAGGGAGATCAACCTGCTGTCATCCTGTGCACTGCACACCGTAGCCAACGGAGAGCGGCCGCTCGCGGTGGCGACTTTCCTCTTCTTGGCAGCGGGCCGAGCGGATGACCCGCCCAAGGTGGGAGGTGATTGAGGCTTGTCGGAAATATCCAGCGAATCTAACTCCGGGAAGTCGAGTCGTTGTCGCGAGGAAGCGATTGTGTCTCCTGCTTCAGATTCAGAGGCACTCTGAAACTCCGGCAGAGTAGCGTCAACAAAGTCGTCATGGGACTCATTATCCGAAGTGACGGTGCTCGAGATCGGGCACGCAACCACGGCGCTCGGTTCCGCATCTTCGTCCTCATCGCCGAGGTCAACAATTGCTTTCCCCTTCCCCTTGCCAACGGCCTCTCCAAGCTCGGGGAAGATCTCCGCGTTGACGTGATACGCAGAAATATCTAAATCGGCCCGATCCAACATCAACGCGACCTCCATGGCGTCGTCGAGGTCCTACTCATCGGTGTCGTGGGAAATGCAGAATGCCTCCAGGTCCAACATCTACACACCAATGGATTGAACAAGTTTCAATTTAGGTCGAGTTGAGCTAAACTAAATACAAACAATTGCTCGTACAAAAACTCAGCTATTACAACTTGAAAGGTTACGATGCAGTTGATGACTTCTAGAAAATCATACAAGTAAAAGTCGACACTTTAGCTCGACTCGAGCTAAAGTGTCACGCAACAGCATAGGCATGACCTCATTGAAACTATGCACGAGTCAGAAAGGGTATCAATAGTTTAGCTCGACTCGAGCTAAATTGCAGGAAAACTTACCACACTCGCAATGAGTAATTTTGTCCCGCCAAACAGCTGGACAACTGCCTCCCCATTCTTGTAGAACAGCTCCAGGACCTTGATGAAGAACTCATTCCTGAGCTCGTTCAAATTCATGGAGTACGCCAACTCATTGTACTTGCGCAGCTTTGTGTGCAACACATGCTCTGGAGCTGCGTAGGTCTTCTTTACGGCCGGGATCTGCGTAAGCTCCTTCTTGAAGAGAAAGAGGAGCCGAACCGGGTCAAGAGCGTTGTTGGTCTTTGGCGCGTATCCTCCCAGGCGCTCGTTCTTGGAGGGAAGATACTTTGACACATCGTATGCATGGCACAACGACGGGCTCTCAGCAAACGCTATCACTTGAAGGTATGGCTGCTCGTCGCCGCAAATGAAGAGCCACGCTGGAAGACCGGTGAGGAGAGGTTGCCCTTTTAATGCAAACATCCTCATGAACTTGTCGAAGAAGGGCCTCTCCAATGACGACGTTGCCTTCCCAGAGAACCCAGGGATGTTCCGAAAGTCGATGATGCCGAGCTTCACGTTGCAGCCTAGGTTGCGCCACAAATCCAAAGGCCAAGTGCCGAGCGAATTTGTCGCCGCCTTGTACGATCGAAAGTGCAAGGCTCCTTGAGGTGGAACAAATCGCGACCGCACATCCAGGAAGACTCTAAAGAATTCCTTCGCATATGGAGAGAGATCTTCACATTTGGAGTTGCAAAGCTGTGTTTGTCTCGAATCCTTGTAGTATGAATCCGGTGGACCCCAATCCAAGAGGGTACGCTTTGAGGCCTTGTTGATGTTGAATTTCTTCTTGAACTTCCGCCAGTTGGAATGATTGTACGCTCTAGTGCTATTGAAGAAGGCCAGCTCCGGCCTGATCACTTGAAGCTCCATTCGAGCGACCTCCTTCCTCTTCCTCCGATCCACCGAGTCCCGCAATGTGTAGCAATCCTCTAGCACAGAATTCGGCTCCTTTATAACCACCTTAGGGTAGGGTAGTTTCCGAGATGGCCTTGATCGATTGAGAATGTGCATGCACATTTTCGCGTGATTGGCTTCGATCATGTTGCCGAGAAATTTGAAGAACTCGCGCATCAAGATCCCATCCTTCTTAGGTACCCAAGACTTCGTGTCCTTGAACTTTGCCAAGGGTGTTGAAGTCGAATCGACGTTAATGAGGTCGCTATGCGCTGCGGAAGAGATGACATTCGACCAGAGCTTGAAGGTCTCATCTGTCGCAGTGATGATCTTCACCTCGTTTGTAATTGAGAGCTCCTTTGCCTTCTTGGCTTTCTTGAGCGCTGCCTGACTCTTCGCAATGTCGATCATTGCGAAGCGGTCACGAACCGCGTTAAGAAATGGCTGCGCAGAATAGAAACAGGGTCGTTTGAGTTTACAATTAAAGCAGGATAATAAACATGTCCATTAGGGTCCAACCACTGCAAGTTAGCTCGACTCGAGCTAACTTGCTCGACTCGAGCTAACTTGCAACCCAAGAGCAGACAATGAAAGCAATTTCAATCAATATACATGACTATACAGATACAGAGCAAACTTGCACTTTAGCTCGACAAAATCTAAAGTGCATGACCTTGGTTAAGATATATTACCTCAAACCTCCTGTCATTGGCCATTTCAACTGCCGTTCTCCGACCTGACTTGTGAGACCCGCGAATGCCCGTGGCGGAGTGCTTCGGCATTGGTCTCCCAGCTTGGATCCACAAAGCACGCGAGCCGAGGATATTGGTTGCCCACGTTGGCTTGAACTAGACAAAGTGATTCACGCGATTATAATACGCCGATATCTTCCTCAGATTCTCTGGATCCTGTGTCCAGACAATGTAACACTGCCATGTTCGGTAGTGCCTTCTCATAACCTCCGGGACGTTGCCGTTTATTATCTCCTTCGAGGCAGCAACGCTGTGTTGGCCGTTGATGATGTAGTAGTCGCAGTCGCTGAGCTCCTTAACTGTCGTTGGCATAGCGTCGAGCTTCGGCATGACGCAGAGAGTCTGCTTCTGCGTCTTGTCTGGCATTTGGAGGTAGTAATGCTTTAACTCCTCCATACCCCGAGGCTTGAATGCACGAATCGTCCACTTCAGCGGTGCATTATGCAACCTCATAACATCAAGCTCGATCTTCATCTCTTTGTCTCCTTGGAAGAAGCAGCTCTGACACTTCGTCCATAATTTTTGGTAAATTTGTTGGACGTTGTTGTAGTCGATTGTCTCTCCATATCCGAGCGCCTTAGGGAGCTCCGAGAGTGCGGAGGCCATCGAATTGACTAACTCCTCCTCTGAAACAAGCGTCGACTTCTTTCTTGAAGAGGTCTTCGGCTTATTGGCAGCTGACCGCTTCTTGACGGGAGAAGCGGATTGCGTGTTGGGCAGGGTGCTTCGACTTGTTCTCGCACCTGGTGTTCTAACCGGTACCGAGGCTTGACTCATGTCCTGGCTACCGGTCACGGCCCTAGAAACTATCGAAATTTCTATCAAGCGCCTCCCCGCGATAAATTTTGCCTTCTCTAGAGCGGAAAAGGTACTCATTCTCGATAGAATGATACGGAGTTTATTGGCTACAACCTTTGCTTTGAGCGGTTGACCACTACTAGTCTCCCATTTTTTAAGCAAAATTTCTTGGCCGACCTGAGCCACAATTTCATCAAATTTGGACGACCTAAGAGAATCGACTAAATCCTGGATATAGAAGGGAGATGAACTATTGTTCACTACAATAGTAAACAAATACGACTCTACGGACTCAGTGGTCGTCTCACACGACAACTTAACGTGATCGTTATCTTCGTGGACAACATCAGTATTCCTGGTCGTGAAGTCGATGTGTTGGGGATCAACGATGTCACCAGCGAAGGTCTGACCAAACACTAGATTGTCCGTAAAGGTGGCCCACAGCAGCGTCCACTTTTGTGTCATCGATGGGTCCTTCAGCTCCCAACAATCCAAGTGGTTGTTGTTGTCTCCATCGTCATCGTCAATGTCGATGGGCTTTGGCTGGAAGAAGTGCTGCAGCTGAGACACCATCCTCTCCCTCTCAGATCTGCACACACATGAAACCGAGCACAAATATTAGAATGCTAAATTGGTCATTTAATTAGGATGGAGAGGTCACACTTTAGCTCGACTCAAGCTGAAGTGTAACCATATACAAGTATGTGAATAATACTTTGCAACAAAATTTAGTCAATTAGAACATTTTCTCAGACCCTCATAATCAATTCATGCCAACTTCTCGTTCAACTCCCAAAACCACGGAAAAGCTTATGAACCGATCCAATCACTCACAAACCTCACTCTTAGAGGTTCTCAAGTGGTTGGAGCGCGACTGAAGCTCATGCACGATTTATGAGAGGTGAACGAAAAGTAGACATGAGTTGAGAAACTAGGCTGCAATTACACGACTGTAACATTGTTGTAATCAAGCTTTAGCTTCATCTTTAGCTCGACTCGAGCTAAAGTGCGTATACATAGAATGCAAAACTGAACAGTTCATACACTTACAATATTCATTCAAACGACTTTCCTAGACTTTTTTATTCAATTCATGGCTACTTCTCGTTCAACTCTCAGAACTGTGGAAAAGCTTACGAACCAATCCAATCTTTCACGAACCTCACTCTTCGAGGTTCTCAAGTGGTTGGAGCGGGACTGAAGCTCTTGCACACTTGTGAAAGGTGAACGAGAAGTTGGCATGAGTTAAATCATAGATATCATTGGTAAACTATATTTTAAAAATATTTAAAGTCCGAATGTAGTTGTGTTTGAGTTGTTTATTAAGTTCATTGTCTTACACTTTAGCTCGAGTGGAGGTAAAGTGTGTTGGCTTTACTAAAAAGCCATGACATTTTTTGGATCCAGAGTTTGAGAGTAGATATTATGAGTATTTTTCTTGGAGCCGGCTTTAGCGCAACCAAAGACATATTTAGTCATACATTTTAGCTCGAGTCGAGCTATAGTGTGACCTCGAAACTGCATTATTGTCCACACTTTAGCTCGAGTCGAGCTAAAGTGGGCCTTTACTGTGCACATTAGGCCACACTTAAGCTCAAGTCGCGCCAAAGTGCGCTCTCTAATGTGTTGCATTGGTCACACTTTACTTCGAGTCGAGGTAAAGTGCAGCCAAAAAAGCACACTGGAGAGCGCACTATAGCTCGACTCGAGCTAAAGTGTGGCCAAAAGTGCACAGTGGAGGCCCACTTTAGCTCGACTCGAGCTAAACTGTGGACAATAGTGCAACATCAATGTCCCACTTTAGCTCGACTCGAGCTAAACTGTGTTCATTGAAAAGCTTATTTATTGCAGTTAGTGCAGATTCGTCTTTCGTTCTATGATGTTGAAGGCATAGGGTTTAGGGCTCCTGGGTGAGAGTATGGATTTTACCTTTCAGCCATTGATTATGAACCTTAATCCCAGACAAATTCTGTTGGAACTAGACGGCCTGCAACAACAATAACAAACCCACACACACAAAATCAATCAAAGTAGCACATGGAAACCAACACATTGAAATCATTCACAATGAAATCAGCACTTTGAAATGAGCACATTGAAATTAACACATTGAATTCAGCACATTGAATTTAGCAATTGAAACCACGACATTGAATTCAATGTGCACATTTAAACTAGCAAAAACCAGCACATTTAAACTAGTACAAACCACCACAAATAACCACAAACCACCACATTCAAACCACCACATTCAATACACAATCTCATCTACCTTCTCACACATACATCAAAAGCAATGCTACACATATATAATGTTTTAATACATCATATCTAAAGCAAAACTACACAAATATCAAAAGAAATGCAAGACTGAATGAGTGCACTTACCTTTAAAACTGAGAAATCCGACTGAAAAAGCTGCAAGTCTTGGTCCTTGTTCACGTCAATCCTTCGCGCACGGTAGTTTCAGACTCTACGTGCTCACAGAAACTCACAGAAACTCACACACACTCACACAAACTCTCACAAACTCACAGAAACTCAAACGATCTCACACAATCTCACACAAACAACCCTGAACTCTAGCGCTACAGTATACACGAACTCACAGAACAAAAAATCACACGTCCTTCAAACCCTATCCGCAGGAAACCCTAACCTCCGGTAAACTGCGCACGAAAGCCTAGACGCAGCGCTACAGTATACACAAACTTAACAAACCCTGTAGATAACGGAACTAACACAAACCGCAAAGTCGCAACGACGAACCAACGCATAAATTCACAAAACTCACAAAACAACAACGCCTGGAAGTACACACAGAAAACCTGGACAACAACAAAAAGAGAAGAAAAAAAGGCTCGCGCCACGATTTTCGTGGAGTACTTTCGGGGGCACCTAAAGCCGTGTGGGTCAAAACCCTGTGGCCGTGTGGTGCTCCCGAGATACCCTCGGGATAACCTTTGCGATATTAAGGTGAGACCCTCTGGTATTATAGGTGGATGCACCACAATTCATTCACCTCTATTATTGATACCCGGAATTTCAAGAAGCCAATTAAATCTTACTAGAATAAGTTCAAGATATTACGCGCGTGTAGTATTTCTGTACTCGTAAATTTCCTACACAATTTTTCTGAGCCATTAACACTACAATTTTGCATATTCTGGGGCAACGAACAGGTAGCAAAAGAAAAGTGATTATTTCCAATTTCATTCGTATGATCTCAATTAAAACTTCTAAATTGACATTTTCTCAATAATACACAAACTTGGATTGGACGGAAGTGAACGATTATAGTGTTTAGTGTTAGAAATAGGATTATAGTGTTTAGATTTCTTTCAAGGTTTTAGTGGATCAGCTGGCTTTCACTTGACTCGATTTTGATTTCTGCATTACACAAGGAGTAAATTCATTACCATCGGTATATATAAGTTCCTCTTACACCAATTATTAGGTGAAGCACACTTAAGAGAGTTTTAAAGCTACGATTGTAAGATTCTATTACTTTGAATTCAAGTTTTGTTTTTTTATGAGTTTGATATTATTTACTATGAGAATCGAACAGAGAATAAGTATGTTAAGACCACATCTTGCAATTGTATAATTATAAAATAAATGCCGATGCACACTTTAGCTCTATTGGAGCTAAAGTGTGCATATTTTCTTTTTAGTTCCCTACATTTACTGATGGTGCACACTTTAGCTCTAATAGAGCTAAAGTGTGAATTTTTTCTTTACATTTCACTTCATTTTGCTTGTACTGTAACGGTACAAATACGGTAGTTAGAGCATCTCCACGTCTGACGGGGAATTTCCACGCCAGTGGGAAGGTGCCCAAGTTTGAGATGAAGGGAGGGGAGTTACCCTTTTCCCCCGCACCGTCCCCAAATTGGCCACTGTGAGGGAACGCCAGCGCCCAACACTAACGCCATAGTATGCTAATTTTTTGGGGGGTTTTTATTGATTTTTTTTAATTCCTTCGTGTAATTACATGATTGAACACATGCTCCCGGGGAATTTTGGTCTCCCCTGTACTTTTTGTAAATTTATTGTTTAGAAGAATTGGCGCCGCCACTCCAGTGGGCCGAGACACCGGCCTAGGCCTCACAGAGTGGGCTTTACCGTGTTTATTCTTGCATCCTGATTCCTCGGCCACGGTGAAGATTCTCTTTTTCTAGTACACTATTTGTCAACAAGTGGCAACTAGTTTTAGCCACCATTGTCCTGAATATTATCCCTCATTCGTTCACCTACAACAGTTCATTTTGTAATAGCCCTCTATCAAAACTCTTCCCTAGCACACAATTTTGATACTTGATAAATAGAATAAGCTAAAAATCTTTTGCCTACCAGTCGCCATGCATTTATTCTTCGTCTCATCTTCAACCTTAATTTGTTATCGTCTTATCCACAACTATTCCCATTCCCATCTCTTGCATTTTCTTTATATTATTTAATATTATCTAATGAATATTTATTGTGTAATCATATAATTAGCCAATAATTAATGACTTTGTAATGATTTTTTTTAGGATAATTCATGTATATTTGTATATCTGTAACTTTTATGCACAATTAAAGAATATTTAAATTTTACTTAATGAATGTTTGAAGTTTTAAAAGTATATTTTATGATAGTTTAATTAATATAAGATATTTAATGATTATTTATAGAGTATTTAATGCACTGTTAATGAATAGTTAAAGAATAGTGCATAAATTTCTAATGTAAAATTAATGTGTATTTGAATATTCAATGAGTATTTAATGAATATTTACTGAATATGTAATGCACATTGAATGCATATGTGATGGATATCTAATGAGTATTTTAGTTGTATTTCTATATTTATTGTATGTTTAAGTTTTTTCCTTTTCCAATATTCCTTTCTTTTCTCATTTTCGTTTCGAGAAGAATGTTCTTATATTTCCAATCTTCTGCTTGTAGTTTCATTTTCCCTCCATATTTTACATTCTACTGTGTCCAATTTTTGATATTTTTCGTTTGCTCCATACCTACGTCTGATTATTCCCAAGCTCTTTCTTGCAAATTCTTGCTTTTCTACATGCACTCAACCCTTTTTTACTATGATGCTCAAGATGTAATCAAATCATGATTAAGGTTTCCTACACTAATTGTCCACAAGTAAAAAACTTTATGTTCCACTATTTACTAGGATTGACATTTAGAGTAGTACTTGACATTGGGTGATGTATAGTTTTGTCACTACACTTATTGTACATTTTACAATTACTATATGGATTCCTACTTAGTGTCCACTTCTTTAGAAGCCATCTTCTGTATATTGGAGCTACATAGTGCATTTTTGCTTTCTAATCCACTCCATTTAGTGATGGTGCACAATTTAGCTCTAGTAGAGGTAAACTGTGCATATTTTCTTTTTAGTTCACTGCACCTAGTGATGAGGCACACGTTACCACCAGTGGAGCTAAAGTGTGTGCACTCATTCCTTTTAGTTCATTGCACGTAGTGATGGTGCACACCTCTGCTAAAAACCGAGTTGATGTATGTGCAATGTATATTTCTACTTCTTCAAACAATCATTTTGAACTCCGTACTTCTCTTTATGGTTAAGTATTTCACAAGTGAAATAGCAATCTTTTGAATTTTAAAAAGATTTTCAAAAATATGTGGACCTAAATCTCCAATAGTAATATTAAAAACCAAAAAAATATGACGATCCCCTAGTCTTCAATGGATATGAGTCTAAGTATTCTTGGTACCCTAAATCAATAATATGTGACAATGTGTGAAAATGTATGAATTGGGATATAATCTTATTTTTCACTAGAAAAATAACATGTTTTTCCACAATATCATTCGTTCTAATATTACTTCTACATATTGAAAATATCGCATTCCATAGTGTATCATAGCAAAAGGTTTTTTAGGTTGCTCAACGTGCCGGCAATCGAGAAGTTTCTCTTTTGGCTCGCACAACTTTTATTGAAGACGTTCATTGAGAAAATAAATTACTTATAATTATGCCTCATGACTTTTATCATCCTTCTACAAAGTTTTGAGAATTTCAAATATAATTTGCGACCACTAGAACGTGCTCAAAAACTAATTATTCCTTTCTGGCATGTATAAATAAATTCAAAATTACTTACATTACAAACATTAATTTATGCCTGATGCACTAAGTGATACACTTTGTATTAGTTATATTTGATATTTTGATTATCCTTTATTTGTCATGAGGAGGTCTCTCCATTTCTTGTTGAAATCTTTTAATATTGTTCCACTCTCTATGTTTTACAAATGACAAAGTCTTTAATTTCACGTCAAAACATGAAATAAATTGTGTATGGTCAAGAATGCTTCCATCTTTCATGTCATGCTTTGATTGCCACACCCGGAAACTCATGATAATACAATGTGAACTCAAATATAAGATATTTTAATCCAAATATTAGTTTGCATATTTCAAGTCTTTCAGTACCTCTAAGTGGATAGTAACCAATTTCAATTCCAAATGCAGACCATGGAGACACTTGGGATTCTTGCCAAAGAATGCACATTCTAAATTGATGACAAAATAGTAACATGATGCACATTTTTAAAACCCCAAAGAACTGATGTCCAAAGCATGTTTGAATACATTTTTTTTGCTAAAAATACACGTGCACATATAATATGTTTTTTTTTTTTGGAATGCTACTCGTTTGTTAAGGTCTTTGATTTCAACATAATAGATAAGTCCAATTAAGATTGTAATACAAATTATTTCTAATCATCTCAATATCTTCTCTACATTTCCCTATACCTTAGTTGAATTGTCAATATCATGAATCTTCAAAGTATTATTATATTGAAATGAAATGACATCAGAAGATAACACCTAAACCAAAGACCCTACACCCTGAACTCCAAACCTGAACCTAAATACCAAACCCTAAATCCTAAACCCCAAACCCTAAACCCTGAACCCTAAACCTGAACTTGAATACCAAACCCTAAATCCTAAACCCCAAACCCTAAAAACCCTAACCCTAAACCCTAAAACTAACCCTAACCCTAACCCTGAGCGTTACCCTAAAACCTTGTTTATAACTCGCATGTGCGAGTAGATTCGAGGTATGTACTCTTCCTTATTTTAGTCAGCCAGGAAATAGTTGATTCAGCTTCCGACTAAGATTTTGAATTTGCACTTTTTTAGGGGCTGTGGAAAAGTCCCCCGGCCAATTCTGAAGTTTCCTCCCGCCAATTCTAAAACGGTTGTGTGTCTGTGAGTGACCTCGCCCATCCTTGAAAACTTTCTTCATTTCTTTCCTTCTCATTTTGCTTGCTGTGCAAGGTTGTTGTGGAGAGGCTTGGAGGTAGAACAACTGTCAGAGGTTGAGGACGGTAACATCTATAGGTTGCGCACGATTGAGCAGGGCACTTGTGCGAGGCAACAACGCACCAGTTGTCTTCTTCATAAGGTACACAATGTATACTTCTTGCATTCTCCGTGCACAGTCTCTAGCAATTAGGATGTGACAGTGTGTAGGGTTATTGCACTAGTTCCATTGATACTGTGATTTTGAAGCATCACTACAAGTTTCTTGACGACTAATGGAAAGATTTGGGTTGTAGCATACAGAGAGTCAGATTCATAGGCTGAAGAGTTTTACCATATGAATCCCGAAAAAGATGCCGAGAATTCCAAGGACGGTTTAGCTCGACTCGAGCTAAACTGTCGATAATAATATGGTATGACAATTTAGCTCGAGTCGAGCTAAACTGTCGGTAAATATTATTATCGTTAGTTTAGCTCGAGTCGAGCTAAACTGTTGATACACTATAGTAGGACAGTGTAGCTCGTCTCTAGATAAACTGTCCTACTATATTGTAACGACAGTTTAGCTCGACTCGAGCTAAACAGTCTTACTATATTGTATCGACAATTTAGCTCAACTCGAGCTAAACTGTCATACATTCTTCTCTATGTCTGTTTACGTCGACTCGAGATAAAATGATTATGAGTCTAATAGTCATTAATTCAGGTCGGGTCAGGCTAAATTGTCACTGACAAGGGTGAGATAATTTCATATTCGGATTAAAACTAATCGCATGAAATTTTATACTTGTCATATAATACCGAATGAGTTTAGCTCGAGTCGAGCTAAATTTTCCTGTTCTACTATGTCAATTCACTTGAATCATAGTTATTTTCAAGCGCCAGACTTTACCTCGATTTGAGCTTAATTATCCGCTATTGACAATTCTAGGTTCCTCTGGTCCTCTTGGGGATTCGAATGTTGTAGTACAGGTGTCCAGTACTTTTGTTCTGGAGGAAGCTCCTGATGAATGGAGGTACTCGTTTAAGTCTTGGCCAATTCAACAAGTCTTCCTAAACGGTGTAAGTGTCTTCCCTCATTGCCTTAGGGACGTTTACAATGTCTGGTTGGTTGAGCGTAACAGACCTCTAGGTGGGAGCTCCCGTTCGTACGGCAATTCCTCAAGGAATACACGTCCAACAGTGTCCAGGATTGCAAAATTCCTCATGACCCCGCATTCCATTAACGCTGTTGCGAGCAATAGTTGTTGCAGTCAAAACTGTGTTCAACACTACCCTAGAGATAAAATAAAAGTCCTTTGGACGCGCTTGTACAGTGAGACCATCCTGCAGTTCAGAAATCATATCAAACTCGACGTTCACAGACAATTTCATAGAAACTCTGCGAGTAGGAAGGTTGTGACCCTAGAGGGTGTGGACGCTTGTGCCCATGCCTGGATGAAAATCATGGGTGTAAGTTCGAGTACTTTCTATCGGAATGCGAAGGATGCTGCCGCTGGTCATGCGGCTCAACACCATGGGAATACCGGTTTGCGTAAGCCTAGAGGTCATACGGTTGTGGCTACTACTGCTCTTGGAGCCATTCTCGATAGACATGCGGACCACATGCCTCACAAGTCTCGTGTTCTCTCATATGGGGAGAAGGCTATGGCAAAGGTCTTACCTTCAAGTTTTAAGTGGAAGGATCAGATACCGCTTCTTGATGATCATCTCGCTGATTGTGGATTGCCACCAATCTCAACCTCAAGCTTGAGTAAGATTCGGCAAGTGAGCTTCCCTGAGTACTATGCGAAGAAAGGTGGAGACAACTTTGCCCGTTGTTCTACGTGTGACAAATACCAGGATCAGAAAAAGCTTACTCAACCTAGAACACAAGCATCACTGCTATGGCAAAAGAAGATGCAGGTTCACATCGATTCTGCTTTCGCACATCGGGACTTGTACTACCCGAACCGATTTCGATCAAAGTCGTCGCCCCAGGAGGTTCTTACCATCATGCATGATAAGATGGATCACTCAAAGACCGCCTCCCCGGTTTTTTCACATAAAACAAAGCACCTAGATGGGCTTATGAAGTTGCCTCTTGCAATCACAGGCATGCTTGCCCATGGTCATGTGGACCAGCGTTACACCCATTACGGCCTTGATTTATACTCCCATGATGCCAATTACACGGTCGGGTCGTTCGCAAAACTATTGCGTGACCTGGAGGCGCCTCCGAAGTCATCGTCCCGGCAACTCTTTCCAGAATCTTGCTCTCATCCATTGTATACGGCGGTGTTACGGGGTGCAGAGATGTGTTTGGATCCATTAGGGCCGATTCCAGATATCCTAGTTCCAGGGACGACTTTGCCACCAATATTGAACGTGCAAATGGACAATGCTGTTGGTGATAACAAAAATAGATTTGTTTTTCGTTTTTGGTCTCTCCTTGTTGCAAAACGCATCTTCCGCGAGGTATACGTCAATTTTATGCTAGTTGGTCATACACATGATGATATAGATGCATTATTTGGACGTTGGAGTTTAACACTGAGGAAGGAGAGTTTTCCAACCATTCCTTTGCTCATGAGGTCGTTCATGAAAAATGAGAGTGTTCCCACAATCCCACATCTCATCCAAGAGGTTCCCGACTTTAAGAAGTTCATTGGGGATATGATTGCGGACTGTGATGAAGCTTTGCAGGGTCATACGAAGGCTCATCAGTTCAAGTTTTATGTGGATTCAAGTGGTTGTCCGGTAATGAAGTATAAAATCCTTTGTCATGATGGGGATTGGCTTCCTAAGGGAGGAGAAGGTAGTGGCATCAAATTGTGGAAGGAGGATTGTGAAGGAAGATCTTTATGGCCTCGCAGAGAACCTGATGCATTGAAGCCTTCTATGATGCGGCATCTCCATGAGGTGGTGAAGGGACTTTCAGGATTCATCGATCACTGGGAGCAATCATCTCGGGAGTCTGTTGAAGCCCGATCGCGCTTTGAGCCGCTATCGTTCTATTGGAGCGATGTTAGAGATGCTCTGACAATTCCAATGGATACGCCGATATCATTGGAAGCTTTTGGCCAACGACGCGAATTGCCCATGCCATTGAAGATGAGTTCTGAGCGGAGGGTGAGGTTCGCGAGGAGTACCGTGAAGATGAGCATTTTGTTGGCCAGAGACGCGATCGTCCACCTCCTTTTCTTAGAATTGGTCGTGATCTTTTTGCTGGCTATTTTTTTGCATTGCGGCCTTGTGATGGGGACGAGCGCCCATTTTGGATTGCTCAAGCAGTTTCAGATCCTAATTCTAACCCGGATATGCCAAACACCGTGCGTATCCAATTCTACTGCCCTATATCGCGCGATCGGGATGTTCGGAAGCTGTATAAAGATTGGGATACAGATTGCAACCTTCGCTGGACAATTGAAAAGGGGATAGCCATAACGTGGGAATATACCGATTCAATCTTGACAGCATGGAAACCTAGGTCTTCAAAGAGGGATGGAGGTCATGTGCAAGATTCAACTACAAAAATTCCGAAGGGACAAGTAGCAATTATCAAGGTCTCCTTGGAAGCACTTGCTAGGTCCGAATCGTAGTAGACTTAGAAAACTGGACTTTCCTTTTCCTAGATTTCAGATTCTGATGCGTAATACTTCATGTAGTTTCGTTAGATCTATTGGTGCTGAGATTATAGATATTTGTATTTGATTAATTTACACTCCGTATGACTATAATATGTGATGCCAATGATTGCTATGAAATATTCTCTCCATTGTTTTTGCGTATCGGTGATAATTTGCAGTATGTTTTATTTTCTTTTTAAAATAACAATAAGGTAAATTGCTTCTAATCTTGAAACCAGTAATTGCCTTCATGGTGAATGATAGAAAGTAAATGTACGGTCGCACTTTAGCTTTAGTGGAGCTAAAGTGTGAGCAAATCTTCTTATTTAGTTCAGTGTACTTAGTAATGGTGCGCACTTTAGGTCAAGTGGAGCTAAAGTGTGTGGAATTGCCTTTTTGAGTTCATTGCACCTCTAAGTGATGGAGACACTTTAGTTCGAAGAGAGGTAGTGTGTGCAATTTTTTTTCCACTTGTGAGCACCATCATTTGAAACTCGTTATATAAATTTTTAGCCAATGTGTATTCGACAAGGAGAATTGAAATTATTTTAAATCAAAAAAGGCTCATCAAAATGTGTTTAGCTAATTCTCTTACAAGTGGATATTTGTCCGTCATTTAGCTCACTTTTAGCTAAATTGGAGCATGGTGTTAATCCGGGTTAGTAGGATCGAGTGTGAATATTTAGCTATTCATATTCAATGAACACATGTGGTATAAAAGAAGTGTCGACTAATGTGTTCTTCTTTTCAATATTATAGTTAGATTCATAATGTAATGTTATCCGTAGAACTTATTTTTCTAGGGGTTTTTGTAGAAAACATTACCTCCCAATTTAATGGAACCTCATATCCCTCCATATTGTAGAGTTTAGATGTGCACTTTAGCTCTTATGATCTACATGTGTTAATTTGGGAGTCGCTAAATCTCCCAATATAACGAATATGGTGTTAATATTGTAACTGCACCCCCCGACGCTTCGATCACAACAACATTATTGTTCGACCTGGTCTCATAGAGTTCTTCCAAATCCTATTGAGGTCCTTCCATGTTGGTATATGGTCGTCCATGGTCCCCGCACGGCTGAAGACGGTTCCTCAAGTGCTCCTCCCCGATAACATAAGGTCGAGACTTCTCTTCATTTATGGACAAATCAAGTGCTCAAGGCCACAATTTTATCCTTACTGTTACAAGGTTCTTTGAAGACTATCAATAGACCAAAAGACAAAGAAAATTTGCCTTCCTGATGAAGTGTTGATGGTTGATGATCAACCAATGCGGCATGTCTTTAACGGAGACATGGCTTGCTACTTTCCAAAGCCTTGGCGTGGTGAAATGGTCTTGCCCAATGCATCCAATGTCATACCAAATATTACTACAGCATTGATTCCGTTCATCCTTCCGCTACGATCTTATGCCTTGGTGAAATACTATCTACGTCAACATTAGATGGATGGAAAGTACAAACAAAGACTGCTTGAATCATGGCACACTGACCGAGTACTGCAAACTTTGTAGAACTAAACTGCATTACATGGTTGGTTTTACCATTTTTGTTTTGCCACAGCTTCTCATTCACTTCTGATCTATGAATAAAGTCTTCAATGAGTATTACTTTCTTTCTTTGATTGCCCTTGAACACCTATTACTTTAATGCTTACTAGTTAATGTGTTTCAAGGATCGGCAGATCTATCAATGTATCTATAGGAAGATCCCTCTATGTAGCTATCATTTGATCAGTTTCTTATTGTGTATTAGTGATCCATAAGATAAATACAATGGCTACTACTGTCTATCTTTGCGCCTCACTTGAACGCCTATTAGTTTAATGCTTACTTAATAATGTGTTTCATGGATGGGCAAATCTATCAATGTATCTATAGGAAGATCCCTCTATGTAACTGTCGTTTGATCAATTTCTCATTCAGTTTTGACCCATGATAACAATTCAATGGCTATAACTGTCTTTCTTCGTGCTCATTTATTGTAATATTTTTTAATACTTTGCTATAATGGTAACATTGGCAAATCTTAAGGTCTAGCATCATGTACATAATAATGTGCCAGAGTCTAGATTTCATCCTAAAGTCTTAATTTACTTAAATGTGGCATTTGTGCTCAGATTATTTCACAGGCAGTGGCACCTTCTCCCTCTGTAACAGGGGTAAGTGGCCGTCCACGCTACACGGGATTGCCAGACCACATTGGACATTCCCGATTACCTCTTTTGTTCAGCATCGTGGATGCGATGACTTCTATTGCCGGTCCGACTCCGACCCGGTCCGGTCAGTTTCTTCTAGTTGTGGAGATGTCGTACACACCTTGGCGTACAAGGTGTTGCAGTTGCCAGTGTGGACTTTCTGACACCAAATTTTCATCCATCCGGTGTTTTCCACTTGGTGGATTGTATATTAAAGGGCAAGGTGCCCATGTCATCATTAGAGGTGTCGCAGGCAGTGACCGCTCTACCCATTGAGCACGATTTGGTGGCAATGCGGGCGAAGTTGGCAACGGAGGCTATTTCCGCATTTGAGGCCAACGCCACT
Organism: Bryoerythrophyllum caledonicum; assembly: GCA_963971425.1. Taxonomy (NCBI): domain Eukaryota; kingdom Viridiplantae; phylum Streptophyta; class Bryopsida; order Pottiales; family Pottiaceae; genus Bryoerythrophyllum; species Bryoerythrophyllum caledonicum. The sequence goes on along the minus strand of OZ020514.1, from coordinate 34,848,421 downwards.
TTTACACTTATAAAGCAATCCTCCGGAGATCAGTCCTTGACCTCTGGAGTGGCTTATTTGTCTATCGTTGCGACCCATTTGGCACGAAAGCGACGTAGTGTGCGTTTAAGGGTGGTACGTTTGGTATATGATGACGGAGCCATGGTGGTTGGTTGTACGGACAGCAACTCCACTCGAGCTACTCCTTTCCTTGTTATGTTAGACTCCGTAGCTCAGCTAGTGGTTATTGACAAATAGCTAGCCCAAGATTTGGGTCTAGGTACTTCGGACCTCAAGCCTTGCTACATTTACAATTGTAACGTGAGGGGTACAAAGAAGGCTCTGGCCTACACCTGGCATCCGTTGCAGTTGATGTTCGCCGTGGAATTTGGTCTTTTATTCTCCCACGTATCTCTCGAGTGCGCGATGATTGGCGCCACCAACTACGACATTTTGGTGGGACAGCAGGCGCTTTATCCCCTTGATTTTGGGGTGGATAATTGGACAGAGGAGGCTTGGATTAAGCATGGGTGGGCTGCCGGTGATGGCGGAAAGGAGCTCATTCCGGTTGTCTTTGCAGCTGGCGCTGTGACTTCCACGGCGCATGCAATGTTCGGGTGCACTACTTTGGCATTCGATTTGCCATGTGGTTCTACGCTTTTGGAGGAGACATATGCTTATATGTTAGGGGTAGCGGAATCACGTGAGCACAGATCAGTGGAGATCCCCTTTCTCCATGGAAAACTCAGTTGGACCTCACACGCCGCAGTCGGAAGATTGTGGATGCTATTGACGCTCCATAGCTTTGAATCGACATTTAGAAGCAAACACAGCATGGGGATATTACCCTCGTGGAGCTATTTTCTGGTATACGTACGGGGCTTGCGGCTGTGTTAGAAGCCAAGCTTAACATACGACGGTATATCCACGTGGATAGTGGCTTTGCAGCCAACCGTGCTGCTCACCATCACATTCAACATCTTTTGGCGTTGAATCTCAAGCAGTTACCACCTTCTGCAATTTGAGGGTGTTTTGGCAAGTTGCCACGTGATGTGACGTTGATCAGTGAGGATGATCTTTGCCGGTTAAGCCACGTAGACTTATAGATTGTCGAATGCCCTTGCCAAGCCCATTCACAGGTAGTCATTGGACGTGGCTTGGATGATCCAGGGTTGGATCTCTTTGCAGATTTGCTGAGGCTCATCATGTGGTGGATTACCCACCAATTAATGCCACCAGGGTACTTCTTTGAAAATGTACCGCCATTGAGGAATACATGGACGAAGGTGCGTAAGGATGTGGCAAACATCCATCACCTTCTTGGTCCTCACGTTTGTTGATGCCACGGCGTTGGGCTCTTATGCCCATCGGTTACTTTGGATTTGGACCAACATGGTATCATGTATGACAGTCACCTCCGCACTTGCTCAAGTGCAGAGGCCTGTGCGCCGTGAGGTCGATGACATCTTTGACGATCACCGTGTATCCACAGAGGTTACCAAGAATGATGAACCACCATTGGCGGTGTCCTGATGTAAACATCTACAGTGTATAAAACATATACTTGTTTACATTTTGGAATGATCTTTGATTAGGAGGACGAAGCTTGTTGGTGACGTTTCTAGTAGCTTGAAGGTGACGCTTGTTGCTCATGGAATTGTTTAAAAGGCGAAAGCCATAAACAATATTCACCAATTCGAAGTATACCTTTATTTTTTTAGAAATTTGTGTTTAAATTTGAAGTTCCAACAGTAAAATGTCGCACAATTGGAGGGTTTATGGAGTTACAAGATCTAGAGTCAAAACTGGAGGTAGAATTAGAGCTTTCCTTGTCTCAGTTGCCAATTCAACCATTTCAGCCGGCGATTTCCACACCATTGCCACTCCACCCACAAGACAAAGCTGGATCTTCTCCTTTGTTGAAAGAGTTTTGTGTTGAGTGGCGTTGGCATGGTAATCTCCAAAGGAACGCTCATATTTTAGTAATCTTACTTCAAACTCAATGTGTTGAATCGGACACCCATGAAGTGACATTAAAAGGAAGTTTTGAGGGCCTCCAATGAAGACCATTATTTACTGCATACCTAAGCCAATCAAGGTAAGTGCTCGCTACCATCGTTGGTAAGAAGGGCTAGTAAATCCTTTGAGAAAGGCTCAATGTGCAGATGATATTGCAATCATTATCAAGCGCATCCTTAAGCTCTCATAGATGGAGTAGCACTCTTGTTTGACTCTAGAAAGCTATCAACTTATAAATTTTGAGAAAAATTATAATTTTATGAGTTGACAAGTAAAAGAGGGTCTATTGCCTACTTATTTCGTGTAGAATGTGGTTAGGATGAGTATGGAGTTGAGTTTCTTCTCAATTCTTGAAGACTTGAAGACTTAAAGATTGAAGACTCGTGTATTGTGGCTTGTAACTTTGTTTCTCTCAGCCGGTTTTGAAGGCTCGTTGTCTTTTTATTATTATTCCTACCAATTTGGGAGGTTTGTTATTTTTCATTTTTTTGCATCGTAAACACTGTTGCGGGATATGTGATTATTCACTATTAGCCCCATTTTTTCTATATTTGTGGCGACAAAGTGGAGTTGATCACCTTCATGGTCGATCTTCTATGTTGTTCCCACCAGTGAGGCACAGTTGTTGGTCACCATGGGTTTGAAGTTTAGGAGCCAATCTTTTGGACGATTAGCTCATAGTTTTGCCGTCCCGTTCTACTTGTCCGAGGCCGTGGTTTCTTATCACCCACCCTTACCCTTAATCCTTTAGAGCCACTACGAAATAGGACAGTGCGGAGGAGTTCAAAGACTGAAGACTTAAGATTAAAGATTGCAAGATTTGACAAAACTCCATAGCAGACTATAAAAAGTCGCAGCCACATACCTCGCATATTCTCAAAGCGCGCTCTTCTCTACCCAACATTTGGTGCTTCCAGTGAAAGAGCTTTGAGGCGACTGGCGTGGTTTTGCTATGAGAGACGCTAATGGAACCGCTGGTGGTGGAGGAAGAGGCACCGGTAGAGTCTAAATGCCTATGGAAGACAGTTTAGGGGCATTGGTTATGTTCATGGAACAACATAGAGCAAATTAAGGTGGACAAGGTGCCACTAAGGCTTGTAGCAGTTTGTAGAGTGAGTATTCCCCCGGATAGCACTAAGTTGTAGCTAAATGTACCCAAAGTGTCCGCTCTAAATTCGTTCCCACAGAGACCTATTGTTTCTTTCTTAAACGATAAGTACAACTAACTTACTACCACACTATTATCTATTGGTTAGCTTGTTGTAGTTATCGTTTTGGTTGGATTGGAAATAAACCCAAAGCACCAAACCAATATAGGTGGATTCGTTCACGGGGAAAGACTGTTTATATGAATGCCACTATGTTATTGTCACGATTGATTACACACTCGCTTCCTAACTTCTATTAACAGTTAACAACACTCAATCACTCTCTCTTGCATCACTCTAAACCTAACATTTCCAATTCTCTTTCCTTCATGATCTCATAATCATGTCAATTTCTATTTTCTTCAGTGTAATCACAATATAGTATACTCAATAATACGTGATTAATCCCGTAATCACTTTCAATAACCAATTTTTTCACAGAGATTACAATCTCTTCACATTCACAATTCCATTCTCTAACTTTTCTATCTTCACAATTCTCATATAGTACTCATAAACTTCACTTCCAATCACACAGTCACACTTTCTTAACTCCAATTCCATTAATACTTCATCTAATCACAATCCTACAAAAGAAAATAGAAAACTCCAAAGAAAAATAAAGAGGTAGCACCAAGCTTGCCCCGGCTTACGACTATCACAGTCTGGCCTCAAATCCATCTTCCACAAAGTCTTTATCCAAAAACTGAACCTAACTTCCAGATTCCAAACGTCACATTTGCTTCTCAACCAACTTTTCACGTAACTTCCCAATCTTACTACTGAACTACAAAACTAACTTGCTCACTTCCGAAACTAACCAATTCTAATCCGCATGTGAACACAAAAACTAATTACACATTCTATATATTCCCACTTCTAACTATGCAGCGCCCTCGCAAACACAAAACCAATTCCTAAACTTCAATTGGTATATTGGCGTTGTCAGAAACCATCGTCTTGTCCTTCGGCGTCCTGACCTCCTCCTCCTCATCTCCTTCATCTGCATCGGTGTTCGACCGGTCCCCTTGTAACTACTCCGTCAGATCTTCATTCAGCTCACCCAATACTCGTACCTGAGCCTCAAGAAGAGTGATCTGCTTCTCCCTGTCCTCCAATATCTTTTTCAATCCTTCGTACTGAGTCGATACTAGCTCAGAATTGGTTGTCACCGGAACCAATTCCTGCGAAGAAACCGCACAGACCATAGCTCCCTCCAAAGAATTGACCTTGGTCTTCAATTCTTCGTTCTCCTTCTGCAACTGGTCCTGCAATGCCTCCCAATCTGCCTCCGATTTCCCTCTTGGAACCGCCAAATCTGTCACCTTCTTCTTCTCCTGCATCCACTTCTCCTTGAGTTCCTTGCGTTCCTGCTCGTTGATTAACTCCATGGACTTGAGTGTCTTGCGCTCCTCAGCCCATTCTACTTTCTTCTTCTTCAAATTGCTCTCCAATCTCCCACCCTTGAGAGTATCTTTCGCCACTGTCCGCTCCAATTCACCAATTCTAACCTTATACCCCTCAATCTCTCCCATCCTTAACTCCAATTCTCTCTTCAATCTAGATTCACTATCTTCTTTGGTCACTGTCATCTGTAACTGAGTGAGCTGAGCTAAAATTACTTCTTTCAACCCTCCCGACTGCTGCTCACTCCCAGATGGACCAATTCTCTGATACAGCTCTACAGAAACTGGTGTTGCCGTAGACGTGCTACCCAAATGACGACCCAATACTTGCAACTGAGGACCAATCTCACGCTGCTCACACCCTACTGCCCTACGACACTCTGCAATACCTGGTGCAGCTTCCACAGACCGAATTGGTACCGAAACTGGTTGCTTCTTCTTCTCCATGACCGGCACCTCCACTACTTGCACACTCCTCTGATTACCGTCGTGCTGCAGTTTGTACTTGATCGCTTCGCTCACGTAGTTGGCACACAGCAACGTCGTCACCTTCCCCATCTTCCTCTTCAATTCTAGTTCTACGTGAATTCTTGTCGCCACATATGCTGCCCAATTGAACACCATACCTTCCAACGTCGCTACCGTTGAAAGTAGCAACTTCTTCGCCATGTACGTCGTATGTCGGTTCTTCGCCAGCCTCTTCTGCACGAAGCGCATCCACTCTCCCAACTCCGGCGTAAGAGCTTCTCCAGTCTTCCATCCTTGGCCCTTCTCGAACGCTTTTTCTCCTGACTTGAAGTAACTGCTAGGCACAAAATCCGACTCCAAATCACCAGACACCGGTAGCTCCCCCATCGGAAGATACAGCACCTTGTTCAGCACCGTCTCGTCTATATCGAGTATCTTCCCCTTCACTACACTCGACCCATCTGCAAGATCGTAGTTCTTCAAATATTCGGCTAACAATTCTATGTCAATCGGAGGCAAGTTCTGCGACAATCGAATGAACCCGTGCATATGCGCCTCACGAAAACACTGCTGCTTCTCCTTCGACCAACACACCTCTAACCGAATAGGCTCCATGTTTGTTATGATAACACACTCTAACGGTGGCAGATCTTCCTTACGCCTCACATTGCGCTGTCTCTCCTCCCTATTGGAGTGTCTCTTGCTACGCTCCATCGCCATTACTCACAAAAACAAGCTTACTCACTCAGCTATTCTCTCAAACTCTCAAACACGCTACAATCGACGCAAAATACAATGTTCACAAGAGTCCCACTTCTAGCTTCTACTATGGCCTTTCTTCTTCCTTCTCACGATACCTCATATTGAACTGACCTACTCCATTAACTTTGACAGCTTGCATTACCCTAACTGTCTCAATTCTCATTATTACCACTTCTTTCACTCACATCACACGTACTAATCCATCATCACAACTAAACTGCCTACCTCCCTTTTTGAACAAAACCCGTCCTGGGTTTTTAAATTGCTATTATTATTTGAAGTCCAATTCTGACTACGTATTATAAAGCCGTAACCGATTTCCATTAATACGAGTAGTAAATTTAGTTCCCATAAAATCTTCCAATTGCACTGAACCATTGGGAAATCCTTCAATAACGCGATGAGGGCCATGCCAACAAACCTGAAATTTGCCTCGAAAATTTTTAAAACGACTATCATAAAGTAATACTAAATCATTGGGCATAAAAGACTTTGGTCGTAATTTACTATCATAATAATTCTTTCTCCTCTTTTGAGTAGTTTCCATTGTAAATAAAGCATTCGCACGAATTTCATCCAATTGTTTTAATTTTATTAATCGGTGTTCCAATATCGGATTAATAGCAATTCGTAAACTAGGCACTTCCAATTCTATTGGTAAAATTGCTTCTTGTCCATAAACTAATTGAAAAGGTGTAGCATTGGTAGTAATTTTATATGCAGTACGGTACGCCCATAGAGCAGCAAACAATTTGGTGTCCCAATCTATACCCGCTCCTGAAATTGTCTTTGTTAAAATCTTGCATAAAATACCATTGGTCTTCTCTGTTTGTCCATTTGCTCGTGGATGATACGGAGTAGTTTTTTGATGTTTAATCTCATATTTTGCTGTTAATGCTTCAATTGTACTATTAATAAAATGAGTCCCACGATCACTAACCAATTCCTTTGGACAACCAAAACGAGTAATAATATTTTCATATAAAAATGTGGCAATCGTACTTGCATTATCAGTCTTTGTGGTAGAAGCTTCAGCCCATTTTGTAACATAATCAGTGGCTACCAATATATAACGTTTTTGTCCGATCCGAGAAGCAGGTGCAATTGGGCCCACAAAATCAATACCCCATTTTTCAAACAGTGCTTGGACAAGAATTGGTACTAATGGCATGGCTGAAGTACCGGTTGGCCGTCCAATTCTCTGACATGGATCACAGCGTCTTACAAATTGGTGCGCATCCGCGAATAATGTTGGCCACCAATAACGAGCCTGTAAAGCCTTCCGTGCAATATTGTCTCCAGCAAAATGTCCACCACAACTATCCAAATGACAGCCTTCCAATATAGTACAAACTTCATGCTGATAAATACAACGGCGTAAAATTCCATCCTTACCTTGCTTATATAAAGCTTCTCCAATCATGGTGTATGGTGCACTTTTTAAAATAAGACGGCGTTTAAGCTTCTCCGTAAAATGTGAAGGAAACGTTTGAAATGTTAAATATTGGATCAACTCACTATATTCCTCGGAAATTACATCCACTGCAAATAATTGTGCATCAGGTAACGCGTCATCAATTGGTTCATTTCCCAATACATTGGTTAATCGGGATAAATGATCAGCATTGGCATGAGCCTTCCCAGGGCGTACATTGATAGTGAAATCAAATTCTTGTAGTAACAGCACCCATCTTGCAATACGACCACTCAACTAAGGTTTATTAATCATATACTTGAGAGCATCATGGTCCACATGAAATACAAATTTATAGCCAAACAAATAATGTCTAAACTTTTGTACAGAATAAATCATTCCCAATGCTTCCCGTTCAGTCGTAGTGTAATTGCGTTATGCGGCAACCAATTGACGATCAACATAGTAAATTTGATGATCAAATCCCTTAACATCTTTCTGGCTTAAAATAGAACCAATAGCTACATTGGACGCATCCACATAAACATGAAATGGAGTTTTCCAGCAAGGTGCCACTAGAATTGGTGCACTTGCTAATTTCTGTTTTAAAGTTTCAAAAGCCACTGTACATTCTTTAGTCCAAATTGGACTGGTACCATCGTTTGGAGGTTTCTTTAAAAGATTGGTTAATGGCTGGCAGATAACTGCAAATGAATGGATAAATCTTCGATAATAACTAACATGGCCAACAAAACCACGGACTCCCGTTACTGTATCCGGTTGCGGTAAATTTAATATAAGCTTAACTTTATCAGGGTCCGTAGCAATACCAACAGTTGAAACTATGAGACCCAATAATTTACCAGAGGGCACCCCGAATTGACATTTGTCCGTATTTAGAGAGATTCCATATTTTGCACATTGTTCTAAACACTTTCCCAAACATTCCAAATGTCTCGCTCTTGAACTAAACGTACAAAAGTCATCTAGAAATATCTCCATAGAAATTCTCAAATACTCTTGAAATGCTTGTGTCATCACCCGTTGAAATGTGGCAGGTGCATTACAAAGTCCAAATGGCATGACTTTGTACGCAAATGTTCCCCAATTGTCGTAAAAGTAGTCTTCAATTGATCTTCCTTAGCAATTGTCACCTGATTATAACCGGAGAATCCATCTAAAAACGAATAACATTCATGTCCAGCTACAGCATCTAATATACTATCTGTAAACGGTAACGGAAAATAATCCTTCTTAGTTGCCGCATTCAATTTCCGAAAGTCTTGACAAATACGAATTTTCCCATTCTTCTTCGGAACCATAACAATTGGTGAAACCCATTCGCTATAGGATACTGGGTATATAAATCCCACATTCAATAACTTATCCAATTCTTCTTTGACCAATAACGAATATTTCGGATTGAGACGGTTTTGCCTTTGACAAACTGGTACAGCATTATCTTCCAATATGATTCGATGTTCACAGACTTCAGCTGGAATACCCTTTAAATCCGCATATGACCAGGCAAAAGCTGATTTATGCCTCATAAAATAGGAATGCCACATAGCTTTCTCTTCACCCGTTATACCATCATAAATTCGAATATTTTTGGGATCAGTCTCATTATCCAAATTCATGGATTGACACTTTGGAGTTTTAAAAACTTCTTGAATAACCTTATGCTCGGTATCAGATTCTTTCATAAAATCAGACAAGTTAGAACTTTCCAATTCCGGTTCCATAACACTCACTTGATGAACGTCATGCGGATTCATCCAATGTACAATCATATGATCAGAATCATCGTTAATAGCTGGATCATTTAAATATTCACCCAATCCTACACATTGATATTTTACGGGATTACATTCGACGATTACCGGTTTATCAATATGGATGCAATTGAAATCTTCCAATTCATCTTCTAACGATTCATCTTCACAGTTAGACGTGAATTCAAAATTAGCAACTTGTGTTTTCCCATGATATTGAACTGGATACATCTGAATCACAATTTTATCTTTTCCGGCCCCAATTGTCAATGTGCCTACCCCAATCATTACGAGCTTTTGCTTGATATAACCATGGCCTTCCCAACAGAATTGGATAAGACAATATTGAACTTTGCACTCTGAATACAATGTAATCAATTTTGTAAGTAATGCCTGCAATAACTGTATCAATTCCCCTTAGTGTACCCATAGGTTTAACTCGACTGGAATCTGCCATTCGCAATACTACTGTTGTAGGTAACAATTGGTCCAATCCCAATTCATCCATTCTATCAGCGTTCATCAAATTTACACTAGATCCACCATCAACTTGTACACGTGGAACTAGCACACCGTCAATAGAAACATCAATGGTTGGAGCTCCTGGATCGGGATTCAAACTGATCTCTCGAATTTCCTTATTACGAGATCTGCGTCGAATTAACGACGAGTTTAATGTAGTACGACAATCCGGTGCAATCGCCAACAATTGCTTCATGGAAATTGTAGGTTGAATTGTACTTAAATCCTTTAAAATATCATACGGTTCCAGATTGGTTGTAATGCCCAATGCTCGTTTCTTCTTTCCAATTTTGGTTTCCATTACCGGTAAATTGGTCGTTCCAATTTCTGGAACTAGTTCCTTAACTGGTTTCTGTGAAACACGTAACATTGGTTCTTCCAATACATAAGATTGGTTTGTCAACTGGGACAATATTGGTTCCTTGGAAATTGGTGCTCGACCCAATATAGTGGTTGGTTTGGGATGAATATTCACCCTTGTTACAGGAATTGGTTTGTCATCCTGAATTGGAATTGGTTGATCTTCCTCTATTGGTTTTTCCAATATTGGATTGGATTCAATATTTTTTTGCTGATTCCTTGTAAGTACAGCTTGGACCACTTCTACTCTATGCACTGGTGATTCCTGATTAGTATTAGGATTCTCTTCCACAATTTGGACTGTAGTTGGTACCTGCCGATCCCTGTTATTGGGATTGAATGGAGCATTACATTGAAAATATTAGTGACCAGATTGCTTACAATTTCCGCAATCTGGGGCATAATCTTCTACAAATTTTGGATTTGGGCAATCACTGGCATAATGTCCTAATTGCCGACATCGAAAACAACGCACTACCTTTCTTCGTGAACCACCAGGCATATTGGGCGTCTCAACGGGTATATAACGACTAGGCTGACTCCATGTAGCTTCAGTAAAGGATCCTGGTTGTCCAGTCGCAATAAATGTTGTATTGGGCTGTTGATTTGGCATAACTTGGAAATTTCCTTGTTGGTTATTGCTACAATTTTGCATATTGGGCCCATAATTTGGGTTAAAATTTGGATTTTGAAAATTTCCACCACCTCTATTTTGTCGATTGTGACGATTACCGTCCCAATTCCCCATATTTCCAGTTTGCACTTGATTAACATCCCATTGAGTCGGTTGAATCATTGTTTGAGCACCAAATTGCGGTTGCCCATTTAAATACCAACATTTAGCGGTAGGATGTTTTCCACCGCAACACTTGCATTGTACTCCCGTTTGTCGTGGTGACGGACATTCCGTATCAAAATGACCCTGCCCTTTACAATTATTTCACCATACATTGGATCTTGTATTGGTAGGCTTTTGCCGTTTTTCTTTCTCTTTGGCCATATTAACCGCCAATTCTTCCATTTTCTTTGTAAGATTTAATAATAACGTCTCATTCGAATTTGGTACAGCGGATGAAATTGGTAATTCATGTGGAGGATAAGTCAATGCTGAAGCATACGGTACTACTGTTGTGGGCGATACTGATTGCAACGGAATCGCATTGATCACTCTTTGTAAATTGGTAGCCCCTTGTGCCGCATTCACAGCCCATGGATAATTTCCTATTAACGTATTTCCTCTTTGTACCTGTGGATTCACCAAATTGGGAATCAACGTGGGGCCTATAGGTAACAATTGATCATAATGACATTCTTCCCATATCTTTACACGTTCTCAAGATGCTCCTACGGTGGCTGGTTGAGCCTCTTTTACAAACATTTTCAATTCCTGTGGATTCAAACCATTCATTATTATTGACAATTTAAATGACTCAGGCATTTGATTATTCGGCCATTTGCGAAGTATACCTGCAACTCTCCCATAATAACACTGAACTGGTTCGCCTAAAAACATTCTGCTTGTCATTAAACTTTCTCGAAGACGATTTTCAAAACCAATTGGCCTAAAATGCGTTAGAAAAGCGTTTTTTAAATCTTTCCAATTCGGAAATTGACCAACTGTTTGACGATTATACCATTCAAATGCCGTATCTTTTAATGTGGCAGGAAACCATCTCAGCCATATATCTTCAGTTCTTCCATTATTGGCTACACACGCTATCAAAAATTGAGACAAATGATGATCTGGATCTGAACCTGGCCAACCACTAAATGTTGGCAATGGTGCAACACTAGTGGTGCCATCTCCTACTGCTCCCATTGCTACCGCAATCGGGACTTCAGGTGCGGCCTCAACCATTGGTTGTATTATTGGTTTTTTTGCAATATCTATTTGAATACTCCCTCTTCCTTAACTTCTGGTTTTATTTAAACCCTCGTCTGAAGAACTATCACTTATTTCCAATCCTTCTGGACTCTTACTACGTCCACTTCTCAAACACGAAAATAATGTCACTCTCCTAAGTTTTTCTCGTTGAGTTCTTTCCCGTAATTTTCGTTACGACTCTCTTCAGCACAATCTATCGTATCTTTCTTTAATCTGTCGATTCCTTCTTTGTAAATTGTCTTCATTATCACTACTTATAACACTTCATTTCTTCCATGCATAATCTATAACACACCAATTTATACTCCATAAAATTATAACCGAAGACCGGTTCTTATAATATATTTTTATTTTTATTTTCTTTTAAACAATTCTTAACATTTCATAATAATATCCATCCCGGTAGCGGCGCCAAAATGTGGTTATCGTTTTGGTTGGATTGGAAATAAACCCAAAGCACCAAACCAATATAGGTGGATTCGTTCACGGGGAAAGACTGTTTATATGAATGCCACTATGTTATTGTCACGATTGATTACACACTCGCTTCCTAACTTCTATTAACAGTTAACAACACTCAATCACTCTCTCTTGCATCACTCTAAACCTAACATTTCCAATTCTCTTTCCTTCATGATCTCATAATCATGTCAATTTCTATTTTCTTCACTGTAATCACAGTATAGTATACTCAATAATACATGATTAATCCCGTAATCACTTTCAATAACCAATTTTTTCACAGAGATTACAATCTCTTCACATTCACAATTCCATTCTCTAACTTTTCTATCTTCACAATTCTCATACAATACTCATAAACTTCACTTCCAATCACACAGTCACACTTTCTTAACTCCAATTCCATTAATACTTCATCTAATCACAATCCTACAAAAGAAAATAGAAAACTCCAAAGAAAAATAAAGAGATAGCACCAAGCTTGCCCCGGCTTACGACTATCACAGTCTGGCCTCAAATCCATCTTCCACAAAGTCTTTATCCAAAAACTGAACCTAACTTCCAGACTCCAAACGTCACATTTGCTTCTCAACCAACTTTTCACGTAACTTCCCAATCTTACTACTGAACTACAAAACTAACTTGCTCACTTCCGAAACTAACCAATTCTAATCCGCATGTGAATACAAAAACTAATTACACATTCTACACTTGTCTATTCATTCCTTGATCTGCTCATCCGGATCCTTCCGGATGCCAGACAACTTTAGATGGAGTTTCTTCCGGAGTCTTCAAACGAGTGGCCGGGTGCCACTGATCCTGTTTTCAGTAAGTGGTCGGATTCCCCATTGTCTTCTGACTCAAAGTGGCTAGACACCCACTGTCGCGAAACTTATTAAGGTTGGACACCCACTCTCCCTACATTCGCTAACCGGTAGTTGATTTGTTGCTGCAAGACTCACACTCTCACATCATCCGGATGGCCTTCCGGATGCGGTCACGCTGAGGTTGATCCGAACTACAACGACATTCCTATTGATATTAAGTGGTTCTATTGAATGAGTATTGCTGGTTTGTTAATAGACTTGCTTCTAGACATACACCTTAGGTTTTTTCTTCTATCATAAGGGGAAATTCCGGCCGCAACCGGAATCCGGGTTCACACGGATATCCTGTGCCCTAGGAGCTACTAGGCCTATCCTTGCAGTACACTCCTTCTCCCTCCTAGCTATTTCCGGTCCATGTGGATCGTCAGACTCTATCCAACCTCTCCTACAGCTCTTCTAAACGATCTCCCAAAGCAAGCTCCAACCGGTCGTTCTAGAAGCAACCCTTGCGACACTCACACATAAGAACTTAAATCACCATACGTCAATCACAATAGACCTGTTTTCTCATAGCAAAAGGGGACTCAATCACCACAAGTTCAAGAAGAGAAAGTATGATAGATAGAAAATACTCTTCATGAGAGAAAACAAGACCATGAGCGGAGTAAAGCTAATCTATTAAGTACTAACTAAACTCTTGAATCTAAAATCCTATCATATCCACTAGAAATTTGGGAAATCCTAGCCTAAAAGTAAAAAGGATCTTATCTCTAGAAATCCGGAATTCAAAAACTTAGATCCAGAATTTCCAAATCTAAGATCCGATTTTTTTGGATCTAACTAAAAACCGAGTTAAGGGTTTACTTTAGCCTATGGTTTGATAGCCAAGTGCAACCCTGAGCCCCATCGTTAATCTCTACTAAACCGAGAAGACTTTAAGGCCCTAACTACGGAGTAACCTGATTCTTCTTCCTATAACTCCGACGCGTAGGGGTTACCTCTGCTGCTGCTGTCCTGGCTTCCGGCTGTACCGGAATAACAGCCGGTGGCTCCGGTGTTGATTCGGGTGCCTGCTCCTTCGATCCGAAAGGCGTTTCCGGATCCTCTGCTGCTCGTGTGACGACCAATGTAGCAGTTGGCCAGACTCAAAGGTCGGGTAGGTCGCGGAAGCTTCCACAGGGGCTGACATCCATGGCTGTTGGTGTTGGGCTTCGGAGGGCAGGGGTCGTCTTTGGTTGAATCGAAGGGAGACTTTGACAGAATCGAGAAGGGCAATCCATTCCAATTCATTGGAGAGGCAAAATCCGGAGTCCCTACGAGGTCATTGAAGCCTCCAATCGGTGTCTAGGGTGTTCCAGATGTCCCTCTCATATATTTTGAGTGGATGCGGAGTGGCTTTGGCTTGCAAAATTTATCCTTTGGCTCCTCGTTTTTGGGAGTTGAAAAGTGATTTATTTAGGAGGGAGATTTTGCAAATTTTTTTAAATTTTTAATAAAAACTTTGTATTTCGTCGAACTCTACAAAGTTTTTTTAATAACTATTTAGGATTTAATGTTCAAGCTCGATTCAAATTCTGAACAAAGATTCCGAGGGACAAGAAAAAACAGAAGGTGGCGGACTTTGGTGCGCCGAATTTCCTCTTGATTTAAGACATTCCATCTCAAGAATGCAAGGATTTTCTCATGGAATTGGTCGTACGATTCTATGAGGAAAACATTCTACGAGCTTTGGAGAGCAAGTACTTGCAATACCGTGACGAGGGCCCAACAAATTCAAGGTGGAGATGACACGGTACATTATGGCTGCACTGCATGCTCCAGAGTGGTACGCGGAGAAGAACAAGCGGATGTATTTGAAGTTCCTGGAAAGGAGGGTGCACGATGCTCTATGGAATTCGAAGAACCTGCTAACAAAATACGATAGAGATCGTCGAGGAGGTATCAAAGCGGTAGTTTTGAAGGCGGATTTGTTTGTCGCTCCAATGAAGCCGTTTGCTAAAAATTGGAACTGGCGTGGACCTGTGGGCTGGTGGAGTTCGGAGGAGGAAAGATGGGAGGAACAAGATCAAATATGCATCTGATTGCAATTGCGGCAACAACGAGAGTCATTCCAGTGGACGACGCGATCATGAGAGGTGGATACGCCACGATTCAAAAAATTCGGATTGAAAGAGCTTTTGGCATTAAACCATTTTGGGAGTTTGCTGCAAAACTATACAACCTTGCGCAAACCAGGCTGGCCCTAGCCAAAATGGAACACCGAAACGAATCGATGGCAGTGAGAATTCCACACGCGGGTGCCATACGATTTGCAGCCATCCATCCGTCCAAATACGAAGGGTATGTGTAGTGGTGGAATGGAGGTATGATACGAGAGATTTTCAATCGTGATTACCGGTACGGTGATGACGTGAACATTCATCTATTGTATGGAATTACCTAGACGATGAGATTTCTTGTGCTCATAAACTTGTACAATTTTGCAAGAAACGAATTGAGCTTACGTGGGCATTGTTGCACATCATGAACGAAGTACACAAGAGCGGCCACCTTCACAACGACTTATCTCCGGACAATATCCTCCTTCTTTTTCCAAACAATGAATCGCGAGTGTACATCGGAGTATGTGATTGGGGCATGACAACTGTGTCAAGCGAATTGATGTAGTTACTGTACACGTTCACCGATGCGAAGGCAATGGCTAAGGTTTTGCAGAGAAGGTAGTGGGTGGATCCTAGAGTTTCATACTTACACAGATGCAAAGCTCATGTTCAAATGATTCCGAAGTACTCAAAGGCTTTGAAGGAGTATGCAACGGCTCAAATAGCTCAACGGATCAATGGCAGAACCATGTCTAAAGAGTACGAGAGACTGCAATAGGAGGCGGAAGTTCTGTAATCTTCAGAAATCAAGAAATTGTGGATACCTTTCACTTGTACATGGATAGATTGTGTTCCACTAGGAGAGACAATGCTGGAGGATTATCACATATCATCACACGCTTCAGCACATGACCTCCATCCCTCTTTGAAGACCTAGGTTTCCATGCTGTCAAGATTGAATCGATACTCTCCCACGTTATGGCTATCCCCTTTTCAATTGTCTAGCGAAGGTTGCAATCTGTATCCCAATCTTTATAGAACTTCAAAACATCCCGATCGCGCGATTTAGGGCGGAAAAATTGGATACGCACGGTGTTTGGCATATCCGGGTTAGAGTTAGGATCTGAAATTGTTTGAGCAATCCAAAATGGGCGCTCGTCTCCATCACAAGGACGCAATGCAACAAAGTAGCCAGAAAAAAAGTCACGACCAAGTCTAAAAGAAAGAGCTGGACGATCGCACCTCTGGCCAACAAAATGCTCATCTTCACGGTACTCCTCGCGAACCTCACCCTCTGCTCAGAACTCATCTTCAATGGCATAGGCAATTCGTGTCGTTGGCCAAAAATCGTCTTCCAATGATATCGACGTATCCATTGGAAGTGTCAGAGCATCTCTAACATCACGCCAATAGTACGATAGTGGCTCAAAACGCGATCGGGCTTCAACAGACTCCCGCGATGATTGCTTCCAGTGATCGATGAATCCTGAAAGTCCCTTCACCACCTCATGGAGATGCCGCATCGTAGAAGGCTTCAATGCATCAGGTTCTCCGCGAGGCCATAAAGATCTTCCTTCAAAATCCTCCTTCCACAATTTGATGCCACTACCTTCTCCTCCCTTAGAAAGCCAATCCTCATCATGACAAAGGATTTTATACTTCATTACCGGACAACCACTTGAGTCCACATAAAACTTGAACTGATGAGCTTTTGTATGACCTTGCAAAGCTTCATCACCGTCCGCAATCATATCCCCAATGAACTTCTTAAAGTCAGGAACCTCTTCGATGAGATGCGGGATTGTGGGAACACTCTCATTTCTCATGAACGACCTCATGAGCAAAGGAATGGTTGGAAAACTCTCCTTCCTCAGTGTCATACTCCAACGTCCAAATAATGCATCTGTATCATCATGTGTATGACCAACTAGCATGAAATTGACATAAACCTCACGGAAGATGCGTTTGGCAACAAGGAGAGACCAAAAACAGAAAATAAATCTATTTTTGTTATCACCAACAGCATTGTGGGCATAAGTATGCTAAGGGGGGGTACGAAACGGGCAAAAATAATAGACTCCATAGTATGTTAGTTTTGAAGCCCTTTGTTAAATTGTTGTTGAATGCCAACCGTCCATTTTTTAGGTGGGGAGAAATCATGGCCAACAAAATGTTAGGTGAGCTGAAAATCTCTTGAACAAAGTGCTGATTTTTGGGACTTTGTGTTGTCATAACACATGTTGCTCAATAAGTGGCCGAACCCTTTCCCGAGATGAAAATATTGCATACTATAGAGTCTGAAAATATACTAGAAATACTACGCAGTATATCAATTTTTTCAAGGCTAGGTTTTCAACCGAAAACTAGATTTTGAAGAAAATGATGGAAAATAAAAATATTTTTGAAAACACTTTATATTTTAAGATAGATTATTGTATGCTAAAGAAGGTTCGATAAGAATTTGGAGCAAAAATCAACATTTAACCCCCATTTTAAGTATTTTTGACAATCAATCCATTTTTTGCTATTATAAGTAAATTTAAGTCTCTGATCATAATTTTTCATTTGGAATGACTGAAAAGAACATATTGTGCATGTAATCTGAAAGTTTTGTAGAATTGTGAACTTTTGATCTCCCACAAGAAGTATATTTGTATACTTCTTAAAACTGTGACAAATATGTAGTAATTACAAAAATACTTCTTCTCATTGAACTGTAGAGGGTTTTGATGAAAATATATGATATGTGCGATGGCATGGAAGTTAGGACTCACATTTTGGAGACCAACATCTGAAATCAAAAGCAAATTGGGCATGTGACGCGAAAGAACAGTTGTGGCATGGCAAAAAACAATTTGTGACAGTATATTCGTACCACCTTAGTCGAGTATCACCCTTGTCCATTTGCACATTCAATATTGGTGGCAAAGGTCTCCCAGGAACAAGGATATCTGGAATCTGCCCTAATGGATCCAAACACATCTCTGCACCCCGTAGCACCGCCGCATACAATGCATGAGAGCAAGATTTTGGAAAGAGTTGCCGGGACGATGACTTCGGAGGGGCCTCCAGGTCACGCAGTAGTTTTGCAAACGACCCGACCGTGTAATTGGCATCATGGGAGTATAAATCAAGGCTGTAATGGACGTAACGCTCGTCCATATGACCATGGGCAAGCATGCCTGTGACTGCAAGAGGCAACTTCATAAGCCCATCTAGGTGTTGTGAAAAAACCGGGGAGGCGGTCTTTGAGTGATCCATCTTATCATGCATGATGGTTAGAACCTCCGGGGGCGACGACTTTGATCGAAATCGGTTCAGGTAGTACAAGTTCCGATGTACAAAAGCATAATTGATGTGGACCTGCATCTTCTTTTGCGATAGCAGTGATGCTTGTGTTTCAAGTTGAGTAAGCTTCTTTTGATCCTGGTGTTTGTCACACTTAGAACAACGGGCAAAGTTGTCTCCACCTTGCTTCGCATAGTACTCAGGGAAGCTCACTCGCCGAATCTTACTCAAGCTTGAGGTTGAGATAGGCGGCAATCCACAATCAGCGAGATGATCATCAAGAAGCGGTATCTGATCCTTCCACTTAAAACTTGAAAGTAAGACCTTTGCCACAGCCTTCTCCCCATATGAGAGAACACGAGACTTGTGAGGCATGTGGTCCGCATGTCTATCGAGAATGGCTCCAAGAGCAGCAGTAGCCACAACCGTATGACCTCTAGGCTTACGCAAACCGGTATTTCCATGGTGTTGAGCCGCATGACCAACGGCAGCGTCCTTCACATTCCGATAGAAAGTACTCAAACTTACACCCATGATTTTCATCCAGGCATGGGCACAAACGTCCACACCCTCTAGGGTCACAACCTTCCTACCCGCAGCATTTCTATGAAACTGTATGTGAACGTCGAGTTTGATATGATTTTTGAACAACACGGTGGTCTCATTGTACGAGCGCGTCCGGAGGGCTTTTATTTTATCTCTAGGGTAGTGTAGAACACAATTTTGACTGCAACAACTATTGCTCGCAACACCGTTAATGGAAAGCGGGGTCATGAGGAATTCTGCATTCCTAGACACTGTTGGACGTGTATTCCTTGAGGAATTGTCGTACGAACGGGAGCTCCCACCTAGAGGTCTGTTATGCTCAACCAACTAGACATTGTAAACGTCCCTAAGGCAATGAGGGAAGAGACTTACACCGTTTAGGAAGACTTGTTGAATTGGCCAGGACTTAAACGAGTACCTCCATTCATCGGGAGCTTCCTCCAAAACAAAAGTACTGGACACCTATACTACAACATTTGAATCCCCAAGAGGACCAGAGGAACCAAGAATTGCACTGGACCGGACATTGCAAACCAACCCCTCCGCATTGCGAATATTCGAACCATTGTGAAGCAAAACAATCATCCCGACCTAGAGACGGCGAGGAATAACATCAAACTCAGGAAGGTCTAGGTTTACGGGAGCATCAACATGAACATCATCATCCTCTGAAGACGCATCCTGCATTCCAATAAGACAAATATTAGATAATCCTTCCAATAAGTATGGGACAATAACTTGTAGGAATGATAATCAATGAAGAAGCATATGAAGTGAATAATTTAGCTCGAATCGAGGTAACGTCTGGCGTTTGAAAATAACTTGCATTTAACTGAATCAACATTGTAGAACAGGAAAATTTAGCTGGATTTGAGGTAAACACATATGGTATTATATGACAAGAACGTAATTTCATGGGACCAGATTTAATGCAAAAATGAAATAATCACACCCTTGATAATGATATTTTAGCCCGACCCGACCTGAAATGTTGACTACTAGACAGTATGACAAATCAGCTCGACTCGAAGTATACGGACGTAGTAAATAAGGTATGACAGTTTAGCTCGACTCGAGCTAAATTGTCGTTGGAAATATGGTATGATGGTTTAGCTCGAGACGAGCTTAATTGTCGTTAACAATATAGTACGACAGTTTAGCTCGAGTCGAGCTAAACTGTCTTACTATATATCCAACGACAGTTTACCTGGAGTCGAACTAAATTGTCGTGGACAAGTTCATCTGACTGTTTAGCTCGACTCGAGCTAAATTTTCGTTATTAAGTTAGGCTGACAGTTTAGCTCGAGTCGAGCTAAACTGTCGTTAGTGTTATGGAATGACAGCTTAGCTCGATTCGAGCTAAAATGTCCTTCTGTGATTCTCAGCGTCATTTTTGGGATTCACACAGACATACTCTTCAGCTAATGGATCTAGCTTTCTGAATACTAGAGCCCAAATCTTTGCGTTAGTCATCGAGATAGTCGCACTGACGCTTCAAAATCACAGTAGCTACAGGAAGTAGAGCAGTAAGCATCACTCTCACATCCTAAATGCTAGAGTGTAAGGAGAATGGAAGAAGTATACATTGTGTACCTTATGAAGTAGACAATCGGTGCGTGGCTGCCTCGCGCAAGCGCCCTGTTCAACCGTGCGCAACCAATAGATGTTGAACTCCTCAACCTCCCACAATTGTACCACTTCCAAGCCTCCCACCCACCAGCCTTGCACATCAACGATACTGAGAATGAAAAAATGAAAAAACTGGCGGAGGTTCGGCGAGGTCACTCACGGTAACACGATCGTTTCCATTCCGGGCTACGACTTTAGAATTGGCGGGAAGAAAGTTTTCCACAGCCCCATAAAAAGTGCAAATTTTAAATCTCGACAGGAAATTGAATCTATTATTTCCCGGTAACCTAAAATAAGGAAGAGTACAAACCTCGATACTCGCACATGCGAGTAATATACACATAACTATGGGATTCAGGGTTAGGGTAATGCGCAGGGTTTAGGGCTAGGTTTAGGATTTAGGATTAGGGTTTAGGGTTAGGGTTTAGGGTTTGGAGTTTAGGGTTTAGGGTTTAGGATTTAGGATCCTTGGTTAAAATATTATCCTTGTGATGATATTTCATTTGAATTTACTAATACTTTGAGTATTCCGGATGTTGACAATTCAACTAAGGTATAGGGAGATATAGAGAAGATATTGAGATGAATAGAAAGAATTTGTATTACAGTCCAAATAGGACTTATCTATAAAGTTGAAAGCAAAGACCTTAACGAACGAGTCACATTAAATAAAACAAAAAAAACATATTGTATGTACACGTGTATTTTGAGCAAAAAAGCATGTATTCAAAAATGTTTTGGACATCATTTCTTTGGGGTTTTTAAACAGGGCATAATGTTACTATTTTGTAATCAATTTAGAATGTTTATTCTTTTGCAAGAATCTCAAGTGTCCCCAAGGTTTGGATTTGGAATCGAAATTGGTTACTATCCACTAAGTAGTCAAAGACCAAAAATGTGCGCAAACTAATAGTTGGATTAAAATATTGTATTCTTTAGTTCAAATTGTATTATCATGAGTTTAGGGTGTGACAATCTAACATGACATGAAAGATGGAGGAATTCTTGACCATACACAATTTATTTCATGTTTTGACGTGAAATCAAAGTCTTTGTCATTTGTAAAACATAGAGAGTGGAACAATATT
This sequence comes from Bryoerythrophyllum caledonicum, assembly GCA_963971425.1. Taxonomy (NCBI): domain Eukaryota; kingdom Viridiplantae; phylum Streptophyta; class Bryopsida; order Pottiales; family Pottiaceae; genus Bryoerythrophyllum; species Bryoerythrophyllum caledonicum. The sequence goes on along the minus strand of OZ020514.1, from coordinate 34,826,741 downwards.
AAAAGATTTAAACAAGAAATGGAATGACCTCCTCTTGACAAAAAAAGGATAATCAAAATATAAAATATAACTAATACAAAGAGTATCACTTAGTGCATCAAGTATAATTTAATGATCATAATGTAAGTAATTTTAAATTTTATACATGCAAAAAAGAATAAATAGTTTATGAGCACGTTCCTGTGGTCGCAAATTATATTTCAAATTCTCAAAATTTTGTAGAAGGATGATAGAAGTCATGAGGCATATTTCTATGTAATTTATTTTCTCATTGAACGTCTTCAATAAAAGTTATGCTAGCCAGAAGAGGAACTTCTTGATTGCCGGCACGTCAAGCAACTTAAAAACCTTTTGCTATGACACACTATGGAATGTGATATTTTAAATACATAGAAGTAATATTAGAACGTTTGAAATTGTGGAAAAATATGTTATTTTTCTAGTGAAAAATAAGATTATATCCCAATTCATACATTTTCATACATTGTCAAATATTATTGATTTAGGGTACGAGAAATACTTAGATTTCATATCCACTGAAAACTAGGAGATCGTCATATTTTTTGCTTTTTAATATTACTATTGGAGGTTTAGGTCTACATAATTTGAAAATCCTTTTAAAATTCAAAAGATTTTTATTTCACCTTGTGAAATATTTAACCATACAGAGAAGGACGGAGTTCAAAATGATTGTTTGAAGAAATGGAAATACACATTGCACCTACATCAGCTTGGTTTGTAGTAGAGGTGTGCCCCATTACTACATGCAATGAACTAAAAGGAGTATGTGCACACACTTTAGCTCCACTCCCTCATCACTAGGTGCAGTGAACAAAAAAGAAAACACGCACAGTTTAGCTCTACTAGAGCTAAATTGTGCACCATCACTAAATGGAGTGGATTAGAAAGCAAAATTGCACTATGTAGCTCCAGTGCACAGAAGATGGCTTCTAGTCTAGTGGACACTAAATAGGAAACCATACACTAATTGTAAAATTTACAATAAGTGTGGTGACAAAACTATATTACACTAAATGTCAATCCTAGTATATAGTGGAACATAAAGTTTTTTTCTTGTGGACAGTTACTGTAAGAAACCTTAATAATGATTTGATTACATCTTGAGCATTCAAGTCAAGAAGGGTTGAGTGCTTGTAGAAAAACAAGAGTTTCCAAAAAAGAGCTTGGGAATAATAGGACATAGGTATGAGGCAAAAGGAAAATCTCAAAAATTGGACAAAGTATAATATACATATGAAGGAAAAAAGAAATTTCCAGTAGAAGATTGGAAAAATAAGAACATTCTTTCGAGAACGAAAGTGAGAAAAGAAAGGAATATTGGAGAAGGGAATAACTTAAACATACAAAAAATATAGAAATACAAAAAAAAAAACTCATTAGATATCCATTACATATGCATTCAATGTGCATTACATATTCTGTAAATATTTATTAAATACTCATTGAATATGCGAATAAACATTGATTTTACATTTGAAATTTATAAACTATTCATTAACTATTCATTAACAGTACATCAAATATTCTATAAATAATCCTTAAATATACAAATATACAAATATTAATTAAACTGTCATATAATATACTTTTAAAACTCTAAAGAATCATTAAAAAATATTTAAATGTTCTTTAATTGTTCATAAAAATTATAGATATACAAATAGACATTAAATATTCTATAAAAACTCATTCGTAGTCATTAGTTATTGGCTTAAGATATGATTACACATTAAATATTCATTAAATAGTCCTAAATAATGTAAAAGAAATGCAAGACAAAAGAATAAGAATACTTGTGAATCTATATCTATAAAAGAATTTAGGATCAAATGAGCGCGCCGAATGGATGAACGCATAGATGAAAAACACATTGATGGATGAATGCGTAGCTGAAAAAGCTTTTGGATGAAAAGCTAAAAGTTAGGGTTTTGGATTAAAGGATGGGACGAGGACGGGGACGGGGACAAGGACGGGGACGGGGACGGGGACGGGGGACAAGGGGACAAGGACGGAGGGACGATGGATTGGAGGGAAAGGGCTAGGGGACGGGGAGGTTGGGACTCAACACAAAAAAATGTTGTGTCCGGAGGACACAGGTAACACTCTAGTAAGACGATAAAAATTTGAGGTTGAAGATGAGACAAGAAGAATAAATGCATGGCGAACAGTTGTCAGAAGATTCTGAGCTAACACTATTTATGAAGTAACAAATTTGTGTGCTAGGGTAGGATTTTGATGGAGGACTAATACAAAATGAACTGTAGTAGGTGGAAAAATGAGGGATAATATTAATGACAATGGCGGCTAAAACTAATTGCCAACTTGTTGACAAATAGTGTACTAGAAAAAGAGCATCTCCACTGGGGCAGAGGGTTCGGGAGAATGTGTCCAATCATGTAATGACAGGAGGGAATTAAAAAAACAATAGAAAACTAAAGAAAAAAGGGCCAACTACGGTGACAGCGGCGAGCGCTGGCTTTTCCTTGGAGTGGCCAATTCCAGGACGGGTGCGGAAGGGAAAGGGTAACTTCTCTCCTGTTATCTCAAACTTGGGCACGTCTCCTGATGGCGTGGAAAATTCCCCGTCACAGGTGGAGATGCTCTAACTACACTATTTGTATCGATACACTAAAAGCAAATATACTACAGCTTAACATGCTAAAGCAAAATGAAGCAAAATAAAAAGAAAAAATTCACACTTTAGCTCTATCAGAGCTGAAGTGTGCACCATCACTAAATGTAGGGAACTAAAAAGAGAATATGCACACTTTAGCTCCAATAGATCTAAAGTGTGCACCGGCATTTATTTTACCTTTATACTACTGCAAGATGTGGTCTTAACATACTAATAGTCTGTTTGATTCACATAGTAAAAAATATCAAACTCACAAAAAAGGAAAATTGGAATTCAAAGTAATAGAATTCTAAATCGTATCGTTAGAGCTATTTTAAATGTGCTTTATCCCTCTCCAACACCTAATAACTGGTGTAGGAGGAACTTATATATAACGTTGGTAATGAATTTACACCTTGTGTATTGCAATAATTGAAATTCTGTGAAGTGAAAGCCAGCTAATCCACTCAGAGCATGAAAGAAAACCAAACACTTTAATTCTATTTTCAACACTAAACACATGAATTGTTCCCGTCTGTGCAATCAAAGTTTGTGTATTTTAAAGTTTATGTGAATATATAAGTCTTAAATCAGATCATACGTTTGAAATTGGAAATATTATATTTTCTTTGACTACCGATCATTGCCTCAGAATTTACAAATTTGTAGTGTTTTAGGTTCAGAGAAATTGTCTTGGAAACTTACAAGTAGAGAAATTGTAAACGCGTATAAAACTAAAGTTACGAGAAGGTTTAACTTTTGTTAAAAATGAAATGGAAAATGGGCAAAATGTACGAAATCACACTGATTTTTTTAAAAAATCGAAATGTAATTTTAAAAAAAAAACTCTGAAAAAGATGGTGCATCCACTATTACACCCGAGGGTATTAGACCGATATATGAGAGAGCATCCCGAGGGTATCCCGAGGGTATCTCGAGGAAAACCCCGCAGCTATAGGAGCCGACCTCACGGCTTAGGGTTCGAAGCTGAAATTGTCCAGGGTTTGGAATCGGGCCGCGACTTCATTTTTTCTCTCATTTTCGTGTTCTTGTGTGTGTTCCTCTTTGTTTTTGTGTCTGTGCTCATCCTTTTCGTGTTCGTGTTTTTCTTGCGCTCTACTCGTGCTGCGCTTGTGTTCGTGGTATGCTCGTATTCGTGTTGCACTCCAAACACCATATTCATTATATTGGGAGATTTCCAGGGATTTACGAGGTACATGCTCTTGAGTAATCCAAATATTTTATCGTAGTGATGAAGCAAAACATGATTAGAATAGAAGTACAACACCATATTTGTAAGATAATATGAAGATGTTAGGCAAACAGTACCCAAATGGGAGAATCAAATGAACTAATATCTTTAATTGCAGACTTTATTTATAAAATGATAGAAGTAATCCATATACAAAACATGCATCATCCTTTCCTTGCAGAAAAAGGCTTTTACTACGACCAAAAACATACACATTAATTACTAGTCAATGCACATTGAGGTATAGCCAAGCTGAATGTGCACTTGTACCACTGAGATCATAAATCTACTTGATCTTCTCCACGTCACTAGAATTAGATTTACTCAGGTTATCCCTACCCCTCTGAAGTTCATCTTTGCGGCTGTAACCGATATATGGCATTTGACTAGCACGTATATGTTCTTGCAGTCGTTGGCGTTGCATTCGTTGATTCCAAGTAACAACAGGCACAGGAAGCGAGTGGCAACGGCGAGAGTGACGCTTCGAAGTTTGGTTTAAACCATGCTTTGGGGAAGCACTTTGACGCTGCATAGTCGGTCGAAGCACCTAGCAAAAGAGACCACAAAAATGAGCTAAAACCAAGCTGAATATGTAGCCACACATGTCAAAAAAATACAAACACCATGACGTGGAATCCATTCAAATAATTATGTCCAATTTAGGTGTTCCTGAAACATGCAAAATCAAAACAATGTTGATTAAGAGGAGAAGATACAACACATTAAACAATAACAAAAAATATGACCAACCTCAATAGTAGAATGCGTTTTCCCACTAAGAGATTGAAGCTTGTTCTCATCATTTCCGACCGTTGCAACAGGCCAACGCGTAGTAGGAATTGTGGGCATTTTCTCTGATGGCACCGTCGTAGGTGGTTGAATTACACCAGCAAGTGTTTGAAGCGCGTGATCCTATGACGTAGGGTCAAAGGGAGTTAAAATGCAACTTGTGCATATTTAGCTCTATTCAAGCTGAATGTGCACATTGCCAAAAAAAGACCTAGGACAAATACAGAGAAGGGGAGGGGGGAATACCATGCTTCTCGGGGGAAGAGACAATGATTCCTCACGTTCGCGAACAAGCACTTGGTCACCTTTCCTACAAGTCCTATCAATACCGGGGGACCCCAGAATTTGACGAGGTTGAAGAATAGAACGGGAGGCAACCTTTCGAACGCAAAATTTTGGTGGGGGGTTGTTTACTTCATCTTCTTCAATTGGAGCCATCGAAGAGTCCATCAAATAATCAGCTGCTCCGTGGGAGTACAAATCATTTTGATTTCTTGGAATTCGATATCCACAATCTTCAGACTTCAAAACAGGAATCCATGGTGGCAATACAATAGTTTACTTGAGAAAATGGTGAACGGCTCTTTTTCAAACATATAAGCAATGAGAGAACAAAAACTTACAAACTCAACAATAACAAACAAACAATTACAATCAAATATCAAAGAACTGGCAACTGCCACTTGAATTACAAGATATGTATAGTATAACACATCACGACAATTATGTTTGATACCAGTGAACTACTTTGAATTTGCGAGCCCATCAGATATCATAATCGCGTGCGTTAATTCTATGTATTCTAAGCTATATTGATCCGAGCAAACTGTCGGACGACCAAAGGGATTCTCTTGCCGAAAAGATTGCAGCCCTAACTCTATAATACTATGGAGCTTTTGCAGCCACAGAAGCAAGACATTGAGAAGGTACTTATCGTTCCATCCATCCCCTTTGTAGGACCAAGTCTCCGCAAGAAGCACATTCTCCGGATTATTCAGGACGTGCTTGTACGGGCTGTCATCTATGATGATGGTATTCTCCTTCGTAAAGTATCCACCCTTTTTTGTAAAAAGGTCTTTCGACAACGTCTTCAGAAATACCTCCTTATCCGAGTTCTTAACCTTCAGATATTGAGGTACATTATGTATCACAACAGTTACGACTCTCCTACAATGCTCTTGTCCAAATAAAACTTTTGGTGAGACTACTTTCGGGAAGAGGTAATTGACGATGCTACTAGTGGTGTTCAATTTCATCGAACTCCAGACCGATATCGATGCAAACTTGGAAACAACGTCCAAAAATGCCTTGCAGCCAGGACGAACATACACTAGCTTTGGGCCGACCTTGGCTGGAACCTTTACTGAGTGTGGCAGAGAACATGCATTGAAGGCTTGCGTAGCAGACCTCAAGCGGAATTCCTCGCACACACACAGTATACCGTTCAAGTCAAACACAATGTTTAACCACGGTTTGACCACTCTAGGGGTTGAACGAGAAACACGGACTACGGCGCTATGAACGCTCTCTAGTGGCTCGACCACTTGGAATTCAAATGGGAAAGAGTGGAGGTACATGTTACTAAACATTAAACAATATATAACAATAGAGCACAAAATATTTTACGAAGAAGGAAGCACTGCAAAAGACAGCACAATCATTTTGGCCATGAACTGGTGAGATTAAATTTATACTTGTGAGTTGATGGCCAAAGTAGCATCAATGGGCTTTGCACCAACCATAGAAGGATGCTCAGAAGAGGCAGCATCATCTTTTATGAAATCGACTTCAAGGCTTAGGGCATCTGAAATTCAGCAAATTTGATTAAAGGTTATGAACAAACATGCCCAAAAAATGCAACGACAGTTGATACTAAACAAGATCAACATACACCTCGACTCAAACTGATTGTGCAAGTTTATGAGTACTCAACAATTGGATGCACACAAGGGAGAGGACTACTTGAATTTTAACATGATGCACACAGAGGGTGAACAACAATATATACAGAAAGTAATGCATATTCAGCTCGAGTCGAGCTGAATATGCAATAGAAGTAACAATGACTTTAGGAGATAGATTGTAAATCTTGAGAAAGATATATTGTACAATCTATCCAGTAACAGAGATGGGCAACTTCATCAGACCATCCAAATGTTTCGTCTTGTGAGAGGGGACAGGAGATGCAGTCTTTGAGTGATCCATCTTGTCGTGCATAATCGTAACACATTCATCCGGCAACTCTTGAGAGCGGTAACGGTTGGAATAATACAACTCTCGATGAGCCCATGCTGAATCCAAACGGAGATTCAACCTCTGCTGCCACAATAGCGCAGCTTCTGTTCCAGGCTGCTGCAATCTCCGATGGGAATGGTACTTATCACACGTTGAACAACGTGCAAAGTTATCCCCAGGTCGTTTTGCATCGTAATCGAAAAAATGGACCCGCCTAATCTTACTCAGCCCTGAAGTGGAAATTTGGGAAAGCCCGCAATTAACTAAATGGGCATCAATTGCAGGAATTTGATCTTTCCACTTGAAATTTGCGGGAAGAACTTTGGCCACAGATGTCTCACCCGAAGGCAAGATGCGGGACTTGTGGGGCATGTGGTCAGCATTCCTATTAAGAATGACACGTAATGTTGCGGTAGCAACTACTATGTGATTTCTAGGTTTCCGTTTCCCTGAATTACCATGGGGTTGCGCGACTACACCAACCGCTGCATCCTTGGCATATTCATAGAATGAGGTTTCACTGACGCCCATGATGTGCTGCCAGGCAGCTGCGCACACATCAACGCCCTCAATGGTCACCACATTTCTACCGTTATTGTCCACATGAAACTGTCCGTCAACATCTAGCTTCATATGCCTTCTAAATTGAACGGAGGTTCCAAAATACATCCTCATCCGCAATACCTTAATCTTCAATCGTGAGAAGCGTTGAACACAACTCCTAGAGCAACAACGGTTTCCAGCAACAGAGTTGATAGATTCGTCAGAGAGGAGAATTGATGATTTTGTTGAAACCATGGTTGAAGGGATCCTAGATGAGCTTTCATAAGACCGAGTCCTCTCTCTAAGAGACCGGGTTCTCATTGCCGTTACAGAATTGTAAGTATCACGCTGCAGGTGATGCAAGAGACTGACACTATTATAGAAAACTTGACCAATAGGCCAAATCTTAACACAATAATGCCATTCGTCCGGTGCTTCATCTTCAACTAGTGTCCTGGAGACCTGAATGGCAACGTGCGTATCACCTAATGGAGCATCAGTCCCAGAAATAGCCGTGGCGTGAAAGTTACGAAGTATTCCAGTGGCAATTGTAACACCGGACAGGTTTTTCATTTCGACTATCTTACCAACCCAAGAATGCCTTGGGAGAACTTCGAATTCCATCACATCAGCATCTACTGGATTGTGGAAAGACGAGTTGTCACTTGACAAATCAAAATCATCGTCGATTGAGGCACCGGTTGAAGTGTCCATCTCGGCACTGCAAAGTTAAGGCGAAAGTGTAAATAATTGTCGTAGTATGATAGAACTCCAAGGTTCATCCCACATCAATCAAAGTAAACAAAAAAAAAGCATAATTGTTCATCTCCACGATTAGGTGAAGACAAAGCACATTCAGCTCGACTCCAGCTGAATATGCACTACACATTTAGCTCGGGTCGAGCTGAATCTGCACTACACATTCAGCTCGGGTCGAGCTGAATATGCACTGCACATTTAGCTCGGGTCGAGCTGAATCTGCACTGCACATTCAGCTCGGGTCGAGCTGAATATGCACTACACACTCAGCTCGGGTCGAGCTGAATATGCAGTGCACATTCAGCTCGACCCGAGCTGAATGTGCACTGCTTCAAGCTAGAGTACTAAATCAAAACCTGAAGCACTCATACCAACAAAAACTACGCATTTTGACAGTTGTAAGAACATATATGTCATAGTGACGTACAAATAATAAAATGAAGCCCTAAACCTGTACTACGGAGGCAATTGTGTTGACGCCGAAGTATCACCTCCTTCCTACAACTTTTTCATTAGGCCAAAATCTATGCATGTCTTTTAAAGTTGACCTAGAATAATGTATCCACTTCTTGCTAGAGTACTGAATCAAAACCTGAAGCACTCATAGGAAGAAAAACTACGCCTTTTGACAGTTGCATGAACATATATGTCATACTGACGTACAAATAATAAAATGAATCCCTAAATCAGTACTAAGAAGGCGATTATGTTGACGCCGAAGTATCACCTCCTTCCTACAACTTTTTCATTACATTGAAAATGATAGTATCAAATGTGCAAATCAAATGCCAAGTAAATCACCATAAAGTTTAGACAAAAGTCACTTACAAATGGTCCGATTGCGTGCACCAAAACGTCTTGAATGAGGAAGGAAGAGAAAACCCTACTCTTTGTCACGGCCGCAGCAACCATTCACGACCACACACCTCCGCATCTCTAGAAATTCCAAACACAACTAAGTTGACCTAGAATAATGTATCCACTTCTTGCACAGAAATTTGACTTCGAATGCAATAGGTCTTTCAAATGTCAAGGCATACTTCGAGACAGTATAGATTCACGAAGGCTTACCATATTAGAAAGGTGCAAATAGAGAGAGAGAGAGAGAGAGAGAGAGAGAAAAGAGGTTGGGGTGTATTGACCACGTCGAACAAGTTGCCGTTAAGAAAAGAGCGGGAATGACATCACGTTTAGTGGGGAGGAGCTGTTCTAAATAAAGCATCTTTCAAACTTGACCAAAAAATTAACAAGCACATAAGTTTCTCCTCATATCTCGATGTATTGGAAGTTTCTATTTACATGATCAATTTAAGGTTATCGATTGGGGTTATGGGTATCAATTTAAATTTGCAAGAATCAATTTAAATTTAAGGTATAGAATTATGTATCAATTTAAGGTTATCAATTTGGGTTATGGGTAATTGATTACGGTCATTTATTTCCATATTAAGGATATTGATTATGACTAGATTATAAAAGTAAAGATTTAGGTTTAGGGTTCAAATTACATTTTGACATTTAGGGTTTAGGGTTTAAGGTTTAGGATTGCAAGTCCATGGTATGAAGTGTAAATTATAGGGTTTAGGGTTTAAGGTTTAGGATTGCAAGTCCATGGAATGAAGTATAAGTTATAGGGTTTAGGGTTTCGGACTAGACAATTCTAGAATTAGATTTATGGATTTGGATTTAGGGTTTAGGATTTTAGAATTTAGTGTTTGGGGTTTAGGATTAGGGTTTAGATTAGCATTGAGATTACCACTGAATCAAAATGTCTTTTCTATAAGACTATTTATCGTATCAAAATTGAATTGTGCCTTGGTATTGATTTAAGAAAATTCATTACATATCACCTAAAGATAAGATTTAACCCCTAAACGTCCCTGATGTTGAAAAACGACATTCCGGATGAGCTCGGGGAAGTTCAAATGGCTGCCATTTTTTCATCTGAAGTCCGTTTCATTCGTTTGTTTTTGGAAGTTACTGTAGATCGGGTGTAGTTTACTATGGAGTTATTTCCTTTACCCCAAGCGATACTGTGATTTTTGTAGGGAGGTTTTAGATGGAGGAGGTTTTTGTTTTGAAGCAAGTTTTGCAATTTTTGGTGAAAATTTTGGCTGCCATTTTGAGTTGGGGCAGTAGGGATTAGTGCAAAAATGAAGAAAGAAATTATGCTGTCCTTGGTGGTTCACTTCAAGAAAAGTATGTTTTTAGAAAGATAAGTAATTAGAGCTACTAATTACTATTACAGGGTGGTTGGACAACCTCCAAAACGGGCTCCCTCATCAAATAGGGCAGATCTTAAGACAAGGAGGGGGAAGGACAAAGTGGCATTAAAAATTCAAATGTGCACACAAACTTAGACCTTCTTGTGCATTCAAAAAACCAAGTCATACAATACATTTCAACATTATTGAGCCACCATTTCAACATCTCAGCAATCAAATTGCAAGATTCAAATCACAACCAACACCATCCCACCACCATCACGTAATAAATGCACATGGATTTCAAAATTCAAAATTCAAAACTCATGTACATGCTACATCAAATTCTAGAGGATTCCATTTACAACTTGGACTCAAATCAATTTGCCTACCAACATTTTACAAATGAAAAACATCCAACAATTGAAATTTGAATCAGTTCTTCTAAACCGGGTTGCATATTGAATTCCATACTATGCCCCATCCGCACTAATTGGGACCCCAACAACAATAATTAGGGTCCCCAACAACAACTAAAGGGGCCCCAACAACAGTGGTTGGGGCCCCTAGCAATAGCTCCTGGGGCCCCCAGCAACAGTCGCTGGGGTCCCCAGCAATAGCTACTGGGGTCCCAACAACAGCCGTTGGGGCCCCCAGCAATAGCTGCTGGGGTCTCAACAACAGCTGCTAGGGCTCCTACAACAATGTCTTCGTCTTTTTGTCTTTGTCTTTTTGTCTTTGAGTTTTTGTCTTTTACTTTCAACTCAAAATTGAACATATTTTCATATTTTAATACTTTTAGAAAAAAAAGTATATTTTTATAAATTCAAACTGATACTTACATTGTAAATTTATTATTACAGCAAAAATAAGTGAAAGCTTGTAGAAGTTAGCTATAAATACTATTTACAATAGAAAATATTGTTATTGTATAGAGTAAACACATATAATTATCAAAATATATCGAGATATTTATTGCCTTATATTGTGAAGATGGCTGAGCTTGTACAACCGAGTGCAAAAAAACCTAGAGTAGGACAAGTTATTGCCCTAAATTTTATAGAAGATCAGCAAATCCTGGAGTTGGTATACGATTCAAAGAGTAGAGGTTGTAAAACCGTTGGGCACACCAACAAAGCATTTGACCGGTTATATGCCATACCTTGTAGAAAAACCCTAACGTGGCTGTATTTCAAAAATATATTTACCAATCCTTCATCTAGGGTAGACATGACCATAACAAAACAACAGGTTTACGTCCATTATTGCCACAAACTATGCCATGATTGTGCGCAAGAATCTTTACGTTGCTCTATATGTGAACCGACACTAGATCGTGATTTTGCAATGCATACAAGATTTATTTTTTATTCTTCAATAATTATCGACATGTTCTTTGTATCAATATTGTTCTCCATTGTAATATCTTGTCTTAGCAAGGGACCCTATGTGGGTATCATTTAGGTTTTGGCTTCATTAAGTATATAGTGAAAATTGTTATATATAGAGATAAATTATGATATGATATAAATTTATGAATATTGGTAGAGTCAATTGATAGAAATTAAATATTTGGAGGTTCATCAAGCTAATATCATTCATTCAAAGATATTCAGTGTTAAGTTTATTTTCAAAATCTTAAGCGAATAACTATCAATTCTATGTGTAACATTTAATCCATAGAATTCATACTTAATGATCAAGCTTCTATTATATTTTTGAAATATTTTAATGTATTTTCAAAATTATATTTTAAGATATTCAATGATTAATCTTTTAAAAATATTCAACTAACAAAATGGTAATTATTAATGACTCTTTGGATTTAAAAGATGACCTTTAAAAAGAAGTGTACAACAAGTTTAATTTTATTTATATTTTCATTTATCAATACTACAATCAAATGTGTTGAAATAAAATAAAAATCATGATATAGATTATTCAAATAAAGGAAATGATTTGTTGAATTTGACCAAAACAATGTAATGTGGTTGCTTTTGTACATAATTCATATAAAATGGATGAAAGTATAAACTTTTTGTCCAGGTGATTATCCATGTAATGTTAAGGTGCTACCCCTATAATGCGTAGGTGATACCCATGTAATACTTAGGTGAAATCCACTATGTCCAAATCATTGGGACAAAGGAAAATAATTCTTTTGACTTAGAGGTGTTGAAGCGACCACTAGGTACGGTAATGATAAATTTCAATGATTATAAATTCTTGATCAATTGCACATTTTTTCCTTTTAGAAATCTATAGTTAAATTTCAAAGAAATTTGGAGTCCTATAGTCCAACCGTAGGAATTTGATATATCCTAGGAATAAACAATGATCATTTGAGGTAGCTTTGATATGATTGAAGAACCTTCAATTTCAAAATCAATGACTTATTGCATCATACTACTAAAATCATAATCCTCACAGTGAACCACGCAGCGATCAATCGCGCAGTCAGCCGTGCAGTGAACTATAGGAGCGATATAGTCAACCGCGCAATTAATTGCGCAACCAACCGCATAGTGAATCATGTTACTTTTTTAAAAATATAGTTTGTAATATATAAAAATACATTAAAATAATTGGACTCATGCGTTGCAAAGCATTAGCTTGAGTTTTTGGGTGTGACGAATTTGCATTTGTGTGTTGCAATTTGTGCTCTTGATTACAAATTTGACGTTCAAAATATTTTTTTAGTTAAGCACTAAAAGATTGAATTGTAAATGATGAGTTGTAAAGTCGGAGTAAAAAAGTTGTGAAGTTGGAGTTGTGATCTTGGAGGTTGGCATACAAAGTTGGAGTTCCAAAATTGCATATTCAAGTTGTGGACATTGAAATTACAAATTGAGTTTGTGGATGTGTGAATTTGAGATTGTAATTAAAAGTTGAGTTTGTGGGTGTGTGAAATTTGCATTTGTGTGTTGCAATTTGTGCTTATCCAAAATAAATTTGAAACTCTTGATTACAAATTTGACGTTCATAACATTTTTGAAATTCCATGTTAAAATGCAAAAAATCTAAAACCTAATTTATTTTTTTCTATTCTATTCTACTACATTATTAAAATTCATGCATAGGTTTCAAAGACATATTTATATTTTATGTAGATTGTTGTTACCTTTTTTTTAATATATTTTGTGATATAAAAACTACATTATAATGGTTGAACTAATGCGTTGCAAAGCAAGCGCCAACTGCTAGTATGTATTTAAAAATACAATCTCATTATTGAAGTTTCGTTTCACAATAGATTAGGATTCTCAATCCATGAAAGATATTTGATACTTTTCAAAATTAGATTTTTAATTTGAAGCCCCCTCATCCATTCACTTGATTCCAATCTGCTTAGATATTTATTTGAACTCAATATTTTATCCATGATATTGCTATTAGGCCAAAATCTATGCATGTCTTTTAAATAATATTAATTGTTTTGAACATATAAAAACTTTGAAATTATATTTTTGGTTTTTATATATGTGCTATCACAAAAAGAAGAAGATTAAATATTGTAACTCAATTGTTTAATCATAAATCTTCCAAAAACAATAAATTAAAAAATATATATTGTATAATCCTAGTGTCTTTGATTTGCGTTCACTACAGGAAGTTTTTGAGTATGATATTTACAAGCCTATAGAGTAGGTGCAAAATGTATATAACACAAATTATATATAATAATGGCAATTTCTTTTCATATTGTAAGATTGTCATTCATCATGTAAAGTTGCAATGGGCCCATTCAATAACAACATGTCCAAAATAGTCTTCACCATCACTTCAAAGCCATAATCTTCCAAATTCTACTATGAAGGAATTAATAACATTTGTATTAACCCCTAAAGGACCAGAGTCTCCTTCGGGGGATTTCTGATTTTGGGCAGGTTCCTAAAATTCGAAAAAATTATTTTTTCTCTAATTTTTTTATTCTAGATTGCCTCTGATAAGAGCTTCGTAGACATATTTTTATTTTATTTTTTGGATTTGTGGTTTGAAAGTTAGTATCAGTTAAAGCCAAAAGTAGAGACACCGGGCACCTCAAAGTTTTTTGACAAAAGTTTCTATTGACATTGAGATTTTTCACACATATAAAGAATATTTCCTTTTTGGAAATTTTCAATAAAAAATCTTGTCTTTAATGTAAAGAGGCATTTTATTCTAAGTCAAACATTTTCACACATTGTCGGGCAACGGGGGAAAAATTCTTCATCTTTTCTACATAAGACCTAGAGATCTTCAAATTTTTCACTTTTTATTTTTTCAACAACAATATGTGGTGAAAACCTTCTTATTGACCGTTTGAATTATCATTTGAATACATACGTAGTACGCAAAATAAAACGTGAAATGGCAATCATTGAACCTCCACTCCTTGCACACTTGTTTTGAATATGCTACACCCCTTTTCTACCTCTAAAAATTGGTGGGTTGGGAAATAACATCATGCTTAAGACAGTGGTAAAAGATTTAGACCTTGTACAATGCAAAAATTTGATACAAAGTGAAGTCAAAGTCTGCTGATGTACTCAACGCAGGGAAGAAAATCAACCACTGTTTTGACTTTAAACACTAAAATCTATCAATCTGTACGGTGAATTGCAACCAAAATTTTAAGGCATGTTTATATGGAAGTCTATTTTAAGATCTTACGGTTGAAAATCCAAAATTCACTTTAAAAAACCAAATCAAATGGACAAATTATGAATTGAAATGAGAAATTTTAGGCTGATATCCAAATTTTAGCTGCTTTGGTCTTCCTAAGATGAGATTTGTGTAAAACCCATATATTACAGTTTTAACTCACTTGCATTTTGGAAGCTAATGGATAAGGTAACCCCTTGTATCCAATGAGAACTCATAATCAACACCAATAAAATTAGGGTATATCCAACTGACTTCCATCCCATTACCACCTATTTAGCTCCAAGTGAAGGTTAGCGATTCAAAAGAATCCCGTACATTTCGCCGGCACTGTTGGAGGTACCAATTAGCAGTCGCCGACTAAAAAAGACGAAGACATTGTTGTAGGAGCCCTAGCAGCTGTTGTTGAGACCCCAGCAGCTATTGCTGGGGGCCCCAACGGCTGTTGTTGGGACCCCAGTAGCTATTGCTGGGGACCCCAGCGACTGTTGCTGGGGGCCCCAGGAGCTATTGCTAGGGGCCCCAACCACTGTTGTTGGGGCCCCTTTAGTTGTTGTTGGGGACCCTAATTATTGTTGTTGGGGTCCCAATTAGTGCGGATGGGGCATAGTATGGAATTCAATATGCAACCCGGTTTAGAAGAACTGATTCAAATTTCAATTGTTGGATGTTTTTCATTTGTAAAATGTTGGTAGGCAAATTGATTTGAGTCCAAGTTGTAAATGGAATCCTCTAGAATTTGATGTAGCATGTACATGAGTTTTGAATTTTGAATTTTGAAATCCATGTGCATTTATTACGTGATGGTGGTGGGATGGTGTTGGTTGTGATTTGAATCTTGCAATTTGATTGCTGAGATGTTGAAATGGTGGCTCAATAATGTTGAAATGTATTGTATGACTTGGTTTTTTGAATGCACAAGAAGGTCTAAGTTTGTGTGCACATTTGAATTTTTAATGCCACTTTGTCCTTCCCCCTCCTTGTCTTAAGATCTGCCCTATTTGATGAGGGAGCCCGTTTTGGAGGTTGTCCAACCACCCTGTAATAGTAATTAGTAGCTCTAATTACTTATCTTTCTAAAAACATACTTTTCTTGAAGTGAACCACCAAGGACAGCATAATTTCTTTCTTCATTTTTGCACTAATCCCTACTGCCCCAACTCAAAATGGCAGCCAAAATTTTCACCAAAAATTGCAAAACTTGCTTCAAAACAAAAACCTCCTCCATCTAAAACCTCCCTACAAAAATCACAGTATCGCTTGGGGTAAAGGAAATAACTCCATAGTAAACTACACCCGGTCTACAGTAACTTCCAAAAACAAACGAATGAAACGGACTTCAGATGAAAAAATGGCAGCCATTTGAACTTCCCCGAGCTCATCCGGAATGTCGTTTTTCAACATCAGGGACGTTTAGGGGTTAAATCTTATCTTTAGGTGATATGTAATGAATTTTCTTAAATCAATACCAAGGCACAATTCAATTTTGATACGATAAATAGTCTTATAGAAAAGACATTTTGATTCAGTGGTAATCTCAATGCTAATCTAAACCCTAATCCTAAACCCCAAACACTAAATTCTAAAATCCTAAACCCTAAATCCAAATCCATAAATCTAATTCTAGAATTGTCTAGTCCGAAACCCTAAACCCTATAACTTATACTTCATTCCATGGACTTGCAATCCTAAACCTTAAACCCTAAACCCTATAATTTACACTTCATACCATGGACTTGCAATCCTAAACCTTAAACCCTAAACCCTAAATGTCAAAATGTAATTTGAACCCTAAACCTAAATCTTTACTTTTATAATCTAGTCATAATCAATATCCTTAATATGGAAATAAATGACCGTAATCAATTACCCATAACCCAAATTGATAACCTTAAATTGATACATAATTCTATACCTTAAATTTAAATTGATTCTTGCAAATTTAAATTGATACCCATAACCCCAATCGATAACCTTAAATTGATCATGTAAATAGAAACTTCCAATACATCGAGATATGAGGAGAAACTTATGTGCTTGTTAATTTTTTGGTCAAGTTTGAAAGATGCTTTATTTAGAACAGCTCCTCCCCACTAAACGTGATGTCATTCCCGCTCTTTTCTTAACGGCAACTTGTTCGACGTGGTCAATACACCCCAACCTCTTTTCTCTCTCTCTCTCTCTCTCTCTCTCTCTATTTGCACCTTTCTAATATGGTAAGCCTTCGTGAATCTATACTGTCTCGAAGTATGCCTTGACATTTGAAAGACCTATTGCATTCGAAGTCAAATTTCTGTGCAAGAAGTGGATACATTATTCTAGGTCAACTTAGTTGTGTTTGGAATTTCTAGAGATGCGGAGGTGTGTGGTCGTGAATGGTTGCTGCGGCCGTGACAAAGAGTAGGGTTTTCTCTTCCTTCCTCATTCAAGACGTTTTGGTGCACGCAATCGGACCATTTGTAAGTGACTTTTGTCTAAACTTTATGGTGATTTACTTGGCATTTGATTTGCACATTTGATACTATCATTTTCAATGTAATGAAAAAGTTGTAGGAAGGAGGTGATACTTCGGCGTCAACATAATCGCCTTCTTAGTACTGATTTAGGGATTCATTTTATTATTTGTACGTCAGTATGACATATATGTTCATGCAACTGTCAAAAGGCGTAGTTTTTCTTCCTATGAGTGCTTCAGGTTTTGATTCAGTACTCTAGCAAGAAGTGGATACATTATTCTAGGTCAACTTTAAAAGACATGCATAGATTTTGGCCTAATGAAAAAGTTGTAGGAAGGAGGTGATACTTCGGCGTCAACACAATTGCCTCCGTAGTACAGGTTTAGGGCTTCATTTTATTATTTGTACGTCACTATGACATATATGTTCTTACAACTGTCAAAATGCGTAGTTTTTGTTGGTATGAGTGCTTCAGGTTTTGATTTAGTACTCTAGCTTGAAGCAGTGCACATTCAGCTCGGGTCGAGCTGAATGTGCACTGCATATTCAGCTCGACCCGAGCTGAATGTGCACTGCATATTCAGCTCGACCCGAGCTGAGTGTGTAGTGCATATTCAGCTCGACCCGAGCTGAATGTGCAGTGCAGATTCAGCTCGACCCGAGCTAAATGTGCAGTGCATATTCAGCTCGACCCGAGCTGAATGTGTAGTGCAGATTCAGCTCGACCCGAGCTAAATGTGTAGTGCATATTCAGCTGGAGTCGAGCTGAATGTGCTTTGTCTTCACCTAATCGTGGAGATGAACAATTATGCTTTTTTTTTGTTTACTTTGATTGATGTGGGATGAACCTTGGAGTTCTATCATACTACGACAATTATTTACACTTTCGCCTTAACTTTGCAGTGCCGAGATGGACACTTCAACCGGTGCCTCAATCGACGATGATTTTGATTTGTCAAGTGACAACTCGTCTTTCCACAATCCAGTAGATGCTGATGTGATGGAATTCGAAGTTCTCCCAAGGCATTCTTGGGTTGGTAAGATAGTCGAAATGAAAAACCTGTCCGGTGTTACAATTGCCACTGGAATACTTCGTAACTTTCACGCCACGGCTATTTCTGGGACTGATGCTCCATTAGGTGATACGCACGTTGCCATTCAGGTCTCCAGGACACTAGTTGAAGATGAAGCACCGGACGAATGGCATTATTGTGTTAAGATTTGGCCTATTGGTCAAGTTTTCTATAATAGTGTCAGTCTCTTGCATCACCTGCAGCGTGATACTTACAATTCTGTAACGGCAATGAGAACCCGGTCTCTTAGAGAGAGGACTCGGTCTTATGAAAGCTCATCTAGGATCCCTTCAACCATGGTTTCAACAAAATCATCAATTCTCCTCTCTGACGAATCTATCAACTCTGTTGCTGGAAACCGTTGTTGCTCTAGGAGTTGTGTTCAACGCTTCTCACGATTGAAGATTAAGGTATTGCGGATGAGGATGTATTTTGGAACCTCCGTTCAATTTAGAAGGCATATGAAGCTAGATGTTGACGGACAGTTTCATGTGGACAATAACGGTAGAAATGTGGTGACCATTGAGGGCGTTGATGTGTGCGCAGCTGCCTGGCAGCACATCATGGGCGTCAGTGAAACCTCATTCTATGAATATGCCAAGGATGCAGCGGTTGGTGTAGTCGCGCAACCCCATGGTAATTCAGGGAAACGGAAACCTAGAAATCACATAGTAGTTGCTACCGCAACATTACGTGTCATTCTTAATAGGAATGCTGACCACATGCCCCACAAGTCCCGCATCTTGCCTTCGGGTGAGACATCTGTGGCCAAAGTTCTTCCCACAAATTTCAAGTGGAAAGATCAAATTCCTGCAATTGATGCCCATTTAGTTAATTGCGGGCTTTCTCAAATTTCCACTTCAGGGCTGAGTAAGATTAGGCGGGTCCATTTTTCCGATTACGATGCAAAACGACCTGGGGATAACTTTGCACGTTGTTCAACGTGTGATAAGTACCATTCCCATCGGAGATTGCAGCAGCCTGGAACAGAAGCTGCGCTATTGTGGCAGCAGAGGTTGAATCTCCATTTTGATTCAGCATGGGCTCATCGAGAGTTGTATTATTCCAACCGTTACCGCTCTCAAGAGTTGCCGGATGAATGTGTTACGATTATGCACGACAAGATGGATCACTCAAAGACTGCATCTCCTGTCCCCTCTCACAAGACGAAACATTTGGATGGTCTGATGAAGTTGCCCATCTCTGTTACTGGAATGCTTGCACATGGTCATGGTGATGTTCGATATGCTCATTATGGCTTGGACATTTACCCATATGATGTCAACTATACAGTGGGATCTTTTGCTAGATTGTTGCGAGATTTAGAACAACCTTCGAAGACATCGTCCCGACAATTATTTCAGGGTTCGGGGAGAACTGCATTGTTTCGAGCAGTTTTGTAAGGAGCTTCAGATACTTGTGTCCCATTCCTCCGTGCCGCACCTGAGTCTCTAGCTACTGCAAAACCTTTGCCGCCTATTTTGCATGTGCAAATGGACAATGTGGTGAGTGACAACAAAAATAGATATGTGTTTTGTTTTTGGTCTCTTCTTGTTGCAAAGGGTATCTTCCGAGAGGATTATGTTAATTTCATGCTTGTTGGCCACACATATGATGACATTGATGCATTATTCGGTCGATGGAGTATGGCTTTGAAGAAGCAGAGTTTCCCCACGATCCCTTTGCTCATGAGATCATTTATGGAGAACGAAAGTGTGCCAACAATCCCCCACTTGATTGAAGAAGTCCCGGACTTCAAGTCCTTTATTAGTGAAGGTATTGCAGGTGGAGACGAAGCATTACAGGGCCACGCAAAGGCTCACCAATTCAAATTCTTTGTTGATTCCAACGGATGTCCCATGATGAAATACAAGATTCTTTGTCATCAAGATGATTGGCTTCCAAGAGAAGGGGGTGGGATCAAATTGTGGAAGGAGGATTCAAATGGGAGGTCTTTATGGCCACGTGGAGAACCACCTTCATTGCAGCCACAGGCAATGCGCAATCTTTCTGAAGTGATTAAAGGTCTTTCTCGATTCATTTCATATTGGGAGCATCAAGCACGTGAGGATCGTACAGGTGAATATCGAAGGCGATATGAACCTTTGAGCTACTATTGGCGGGCAGTTAGAGAGTCACTTAGTCAACCAATGGACTTGCCCACCTCTCTACAAGATGGTTTTTGGCCTTCTAGTCGTATTGGTCAGACAATCGAGGACCAATTCACTAGTGTGGGCGCTGTTCGTGAGGATCATGATGAAGATGACCACTTTGTTGGGCAGAGTCGAGATAGGCCAGCCCCTTCTTTTCGGATTAATCGAGACGTTTACTCAGGCTATTTTGTTGCATTAAGACTGTGTGATGGAGATGAACGTCCTGTTTGGATTGCACAAGCTCTCTCGGGCCCTAATTCGGATCTGGAAAGGCCTAATTCTATCAAAATACAGTACTTCCGGCCCACTTCGCGCGATGCAAATGTCCAAAGATGCTATAATGGATGGGCCTCTTCCAACGGTCTACAATGGACAATTGATGACGAGCAACTTCCGCAATGGGAGGACACGGGATCTCTGTTGACTGCATGGAAGTCTAGAAGTAGGAGTGAATTTCCTGTTGTGAAGATACCTAGAAATCAAGTTCAAATCATCCAAGATAGTTTGATCAGGGATACCGAGCCGTCTTCTTCGCAATGTTTTTTTAGTACAAAGATGTTACTCTTATACTAGTATCCAAGAATGTGTGCATAAGATCGAAATTTGTTGGCGTGATTTTAGCTCGAATCGAGCTAAAGTGTACACCCATTTCTTGTGGAGATTAATACATTTCAGAGTTTTGATATTTTATTATTTGCTATGCTGAATGGTTTATCGCATAGGAATTGCTTGGGCACATTCAGCTTGACTCGAGCTGAATGTGTATGGCTTTCTTCTTGGAGAGAAGTGAATTCTGGGCTTGATGATTTGCCCTTCGATATTTACTATTCTGAATGTTTTATCGCATAGGATTTGTTGGGTCACATTCAGCTCGACTCGAGCTGATAGTGTGTTTCGATTTGAGAAATGCATTTTCGTACCTTGACATTTGTTCTTTTGTTTTTGAATGATATTTGGAGTTGTAAGTGTTGCTTGCTTTCAGCTTGACTGAAGCTAAAAATGTACTTTAATTTCTTTCAAGCCTAATTTTACATTGAAAATAATTTCGCACCTCCCATTTTAGTGGACACCAAACTCGAAAGATAGTATTCAAAGGTTACTATGCAAATCACTAAACATTTGCATATTTAGGTTTGCTCATGCTTTTCATATTATTTTGGGAGGCTCCTAATCTCCCAATATAATGAATATGGTGTTTCCAGCTTTTGTTGCGCTTTGTTCGTGTAGACTACTCGTGAGTTTGTGATTGTTGCGGCACTGTTGAAAGAGTTTCTGTTAGGGTTTGTTGCGCACGTTCTCCGAAACGTGTAGGCTTAGGTTTTCTGCTGATAGAGATTGTAGGAAGTGAGAGTTAGAATTCAGTAAGGTTTCAAGCACATAAAGATAGAAACGCTTGATGCTGTGAAGGATTGACGTGAATTTGGAAGAGGAGGAAGAACAAGAAGCTGAAGAAGACTTTCGACACTTAAAGGTATATATACAGATTTTGTTCTTCTACAATTGTTTCGTGATTTTTCTAGTTTGGTGAATTATGTTTGTTGTTTCGTGTTTTCTGGTTTTCTGTTTGTTGAAATTATGGTGTTTTGTGTTTGGTGTTTGCTGTGATTATATGTTTTTTTTTCTTCCTTCAGGCATTTGATGTGTCTCAATCTCTTAGTTTCTGTTTGTATTGGGAGTGCGTGTGTTGATTATTGTTTTGTGGAATTTGTGTTAATTTCTGTCGTACTGCTGATATCAGTTCCGTTTTATCTAAAATTTTTGGATTCAATGTGCTGTTTTGTACTTTGTGCTTTGTGAATGTGCTGGTTTGTGTTGAATGTGCTGATTTCGATGTGTTGAATGTTGAATGTGTTGAAACGTTCACTGTGTTGAATTTTCAATGTACTGCTTAATGTATTGGTTTTTCAATGGTTCTGCATTGTGATTGCTTCTGTGTGGTTGTATTTTCTGTCTGCATGTTGTAGTTTTTTGGTTTTGGGATAGAGTGATTAGTTGATTGATTGTGTGTGTGGGTTTGTTATTGTTTATGCAGGAAGTCTAGTTACAGCAGAGAGGTACTGGGATAACATTTCATTATCAATGGCTGAAAGGTAAAATATATATTGTCACCCAGGAGCCCTTAACCCTTCGCATTAAATATCATTAGACAAAAGGCTAATATAACCAGCATTCACTGAGTTGAAGTGTGGCCAATAGAGCACACTGTTGGCCCCACTTTAGCTCGACTCGAGCTAAAGTGTGGCCAATAGAGCGCATTATTGGTCGCACTTTAGCTTGAGTCAAGCTAAAGTGCGACCAATAATGCACTATATTGGCCACACTTTAGCTCGAGTCGAGCTAAAGTGCAGACAAAGATGCACTATTCCAGTACACTT
The DNA here is from genome assembly GCA_963971425.1 of Bryoerythrophyllum caledonicum. NCBI lineage: Eukaryota > Viridiplantae > Streptophyta > Bryopsida > Pottiales > Pottiaceae > Bryoerythrophyllum > Bryoerythrophyllum caledonicum. The sequence goes on along the minus strand of OZ020514.1, from coordinate 34,803,623 downwards.
CAGCTTAAGTAGTACTGAAATGTATAGGAACAGTGCATCGTTGTCTGCCTTTTAGGTCAACTCGAGCTAAAGTGTGTTACATTGTCTGGACGTAGGATCTGGAGAAGCTGAGGAAGATATCCGCGTATTATAATTGCGTGAATCACTTGGTCCAATTCAAGCCGACGTGGGCAACCAATATCCTCGGCTCTTGTGCTTTGTAGATCCAAGCTGATAGACCTATGCCAAAGCACTCCGCCGCGGGCATTCGTGGGTCTCACAAGTCAGGACAGAAAACGCCATTGGAGCTTGCCAATGACAAGAGGTTTGAGGTAATATATCATAACCAAGGTCATGCACTTTAGCTCGACTCGAGCTAAAGTGCATGTTTGCTCACTATCTGTACTATGTTTTATAGAGACTGAAATTGCTTACATTGTATACTCCAAGGTTGCAAGTTAGCTCGACTCGAGCTAACTTGCAGTTGTTGGACCCCACTGGATATGCATATATTTCTACTTTAATTGTAAACTCAATCGCCCTTGTTTATGTTTTCCGCAGCCGTTTCTTAACGCGGTTCGTGAGCGCTTCGCAATGATCAACGTTGCAAAGAGCCAGGTAGCACTCAAGAAAGCCGGAAAGGCAAAGGAGCTCTCGATTACGAACGAGGTGAAGATCATCACCTCGACCGATGAGACCTTCAAGCTCTGGTCGGATGTCATCTCTTCGGCGGCGCATGGCAACCTCATCAACGTTGATTTGACTTCGACGCCCATGGCAAAGTTCAAGGACGCCAAGTTTTGGGTGCCTGAGAAGGATGGGGTCTTGACGCGAGAGTTCTTCAAGTTTCTCGGCAACATGACCGAAGCCGATCACGCAAAAATGTGCAAGCACATTCTCATTGGATCAGGGCCACCTCGGAAACTGCCCTACCCTAAGGTGGTTATAAAGCAGTCGACTTCTGTACCGCAAGCGGAGGAATGGCGGTGTAGCGATTCTGTACAGAATCGCTACACCGCCATTCCTCTGATTGCTACACCGCCACGGGACTGGGTGGATCGGAGGAAGAGAAAGGAGGTCGCTTGGATGGAGCTTTAGTTGATTAGGCCAAAGCTGGCCTTCTTCAACAGCTCAAGAGCGTACAGTTGTTCCAACTAGCGGAAGTTCAAGAGAACTACAACGTCAGCAAGGCCTCAAAGCGTGCCCTCTTGGATTGGGGTCCACCGGATTTGTACTACAAGGATTCGAGGCAGACGCAGTTTTGCAACTGCAAATGTGAAGATCTCTCTCCGTATGCTAACGAGTTCTTTGGAGTCTTCATCGATGTGCGGTCGCGGTTCGTTCCACCGCAGGGGGCCTTGCACTTTCGTGCGTACAAGGCGGCAACGAATTCGCTCCGGACGTGGCCTTCGGATTCGTGGCGCAACATGGGCTGCAACGTGAAGCTCGGCATTATCGACTTCCGGAACATCCCTAGTTTCTCTGGGAAGGCAACGTCGTCCTTGGAGAGGCCCTTCTTCGACGAGTTCATGACGATGTTTGCATCGAAAGGGTAGCCTCCCCTCACCGATCTTCCAGCCTGGCTCTTCATTTGCGGCGACAAGCAGTCACACCTTCAAATGACAGCGTTTGCTGAATGGCCGTCATTGTGCCATGCTTACGATGTGCTGCAGTCAAAGTATCTTCCGTCCAAGAACGAGCGCTTGGGGGGATTCGTGCCGAAGAGCAACAATGCTCTCAACCCTGTTCGCCTCCTCTTTCTCTTCAAGAAGGAGCTCACGCAAATCCCGGCCGTGAAGAAGACCTACATAGCTCCGGAACATGTGTTGCACACCAAGCTTCGCAAGTACAACGAGCTAACGTACTCGATGAACATGAACGAGCTCAAGATGAAGTTCTTCATCAAGGTCCTGGAACTATTTTGCAAGAAGGGGGAGGCAGTTGTCCAGCTGTTTGGCGGGACGAAATTGCTCATTGCGAGTGTGGTAAGTGTCCCTGCAGTTTAGCTCGAGTCGAGCTAAACTGTTGATACCCTCTCTGTCTATACATGGATTGTTTCAGAGAGGTCGTCTCTTATGCTTTTGTAGCGTGACACTTTAGCTCGAGTGGAGCTAAAGTGTCAGCTTATACTTATATAATTTTCTAGCCGTATTTAATCGCGTCGTATCCTTTCATGTTAAAATAGCTGAGTTTTAATAGCAGTGTTACTTTGTATTCACTTTAGCTCGATTCGACCTAAAGTGTAACTTGTTCAATCCATTGGTGTGTAGATGTTGGATCTGGAGGCATTCTGCACATCCCACGACTCCGATGAACAAGACCATGACAACGCCATGGAGGTCGCATTGACGTTGAATCGGGCCGATTTCGTTATTGGTTCGTATCACGTCAACGCGGAGATCTTCCACGAGCTTGGCACGGCAGTTGCCAAGGGGAAGGGAAAGGCAATTATTGACCTTGACGATGAGGAGGAAGATGAGGACTCAAGTGCCCTAGTTGCTTGCCCGAGCTCGAGCACAACCACTCCAAATGATCAGTCTCATGACGATTTCGTTGATGCCACTCCGCCGGAGTTTCACAGTGTCTCTCAATCTGAAGCGGGAGACACAATCGGTTCCTCGCGGCAGCGACTCGACTTCCCGGAGTTGGATTCTCTGGATATTTTGGACAGGCCTCATTCAGCTCCTACCTTGGGCGGGTCATCCCCTTGTCCCGCGGCCAAGAACAGGGAGGTTGCCAGCGCGAGCCGACGCTCTCCGTTGGCTATGGCGAGTAGCGCACAGGTTGACAGCAGGTTGATCTCCCTCGAGAAGAAGCTCGAAGAGGAGGCCACCCGAATGAGGTTGATGGAATAGCGACTGGCGGAGCGAGACCAGGAGCTCAAGGATCTGCAGCGGAGGCGTGACAAAGACATGAAGAGGGACCAAGACCAGAGGCATGCCGACATGATGCTCATGATGCAGAGATTCATGTCGGCCAATTTGCTTGCTGCCGCCACGACACCACCCGCAGTTCATGCTGCATTCCTCCAGCCTCCCCCCTCAGCAGAAGGCGGGTCTGAGAGTGTGCTTGGCGATTCGCTGTTGCCGTCTCAGGCAGGTCCCTCCCATGTCTCCATTGGGGGTCAATCGCTTCATGTTCCCCCATCCCCGTCGGCCCGCCTCTCTTCCCCTCCGAAGTCGCCCGCTCGGGACCTATCTATTATTGATGTCCCCAGCTCATGGTCAGGTTAGTGTAACGTAGTTGCGAGTTTATAGAGGCAGAACATTTTGTAAATGTCCAATTTTGTACTCCAGTAATTTTTGTAAATATTACAATGCTCAGCGAGCACTTCAGCTCGACTCGAGCTAAACTGCTTGACATCTGACGACTCTGACTTGTATCACTGTCTTATGTGCGCATCAGCTGATTAATTGAAGTTGTTGAATTTTTTTAGATCTAAGTTTCGGTGATGACGCAATCGCTCGCCCAGTCATTGATAAGGTCTTCCAAACTGCAATCCTATTCATGGAAGAGGTCGTCCAAGCTTCAGTCATGCTCATAGACGAGATCAAACATGATTCTGTTGTCCCGGTGCCACCTCTTTTTGACTCCGAATCGTGCCCCCAAGTGGTTGTGGGGCTCTCGGAACCCCTTGAGACCATGCAGGGTTCGTTGGAAGTGATGGGGGTCCGAGACGAAGTGCAACAAGACGATGAAGTTCTTGAGGTACTCTTCTAACATTTTTTGCCTTCCACTCCCCCCCCATGATGCCGCTCTCCTGTTTGCCTCTTTCGTATCATTTTGTTGACCCGTTGTTGTTAATGAATCTTTAGTAATATTGTTCGTTCTCAATTGTTATGAGGTATGTAAGCGTCACTTTGGTTGCACTTTCTACACGATTGTGATTGTTGGGCGTCCGTGGATTCCTTGCTGGGCCTAGAGGAGTTTGCCCTTTCCCTTCAAAGTAAAGGGCTTTTGTTGCACTCTGCTGCAACCGTGCAGTTAACCATGGATTATTCGACCATGGCAGTGGACGACGGAATTGTTGAAAGCCCTATGGCGCGGGAGCCAATTCATGAAAGGAACAACTCACCTTCGTTGCAGTGGCCTTGCTCAGTTCCAGGGTCTCCGCGTCTAAATCCGAATATTTGTACTCCAGCAAAGCATATACTCTATGACGGTTAAAGGGATGCTACTTCCCAACGCTCGCTCGCGGTGCGTGTTATGCTGGCCTCCAAGTTATTGCACTATTGAGTCGTTCTTGCCTAGACAATCTTGGTTTGTTTTTGAGCTACATTGCACTCATGTAGTTATTTTTTCAGTTGAGCTTGTTTTTATTCATTGGATGTTAAATAAACTCTATGAATTTTCCCTTTAGCATTTTAGCTCCATTCGAGCTAAAGTGCACTAGGATGGATCTTAATGATATAGTTTTCATGTGTGCCGTGTAGGAGTATTCGATCTAAAGTGTATTTGTTTAGATTGTATGTGGCGCCTATTATGCAGGACCCATCTGGAAAATGTCTCCATCCCCATATTCTCTCAGGAAATGCTGCTAGAAACAAATGCTCTCCTTCCGCTTCCACCCACCGACACTCGTTGCCTAAATCAAACACTGACGAGGTGCGTAGGCGGGGTTTGCAGCGACTTCTGAGAGTCCGTTAATGCAAGAGAATGGCGCAACATGGACTAGGCAACGTCAGAGGGCTTTTTTGAAGACGCGTATAGAGGCTTATGGAGGAACTCCCTAGACCATTTGATTAGTGATAGGAGGATTGTGTTTTGCCTCAGGGTAAATGGGTGTTTTGTGTAACTTTTTTTCACAAAGTTTTGAATAAGGCCTGAAGTAATGGAATATGCTTCCTTTACTGTTACCTTTTTTTTGGACATTTGGCTAATTTAGTCCATCCATGGAATGAAATATAGTATTCTTGGTGCATTGTCTTTATGCTCTGCACCTACAATTGTCTATATATATAGATACTTCAAAGATCATATATCTTCAAAGTCATGGAAATTTTCCAATATAACGAATATGGTATTCTCATCAGTTCAAGTTTTATCTCGACTCAAGTGGTTGTCCTGTAATGAAGTATAAAATCCATTGTCATGATGAGGATTGGCTTCCTAAAGAAGGAGAAGGTAGTGGCATCAAATTGTGGAAGGAGGATTCTAAAGGAAGAACTTTATGGCCTTGCGGAGAACCTGTTGCATTGAAGCCTTCTACGGTGCGACATCTCCCTAAGGTGGTGAAGGGAGTTTCATGATTCATTTGATCACTCGGAGCAATCATCGCGGGAGTCTATTGAAGCCAAATCACGTCTTGAGCCGCTATCGTACTATTGGCGCGACGTTAGAGATGCACTGGCTCTTCCAATGGGTACGCCGCTATCATTGGAAGACGGCTTTTGGCCAAGGATGCAAATCGCCCAAGCCGTTGAAGATGAATATCTAGCGTAGGGTGAGGTATGCAAGGAGAACGGTGAGGATGAGCATTTTGTTGGCTAGAGGCACGATCGTCCATCTCCTTCTTTTAGAGTTGGTCGTGATCTTTTTGCTCGCTATTTTGTTGCATTGCGGCCTTGTGATGGAGACGAGTGCCCATTTTGGATTGCTCGAGCAATTTCAGATCCTAACCCTAACCCGGAAATGCCAAACACCGCCTGTATCCAATTTTTCCGCCCTATATCGCGCGATCGAGATGTTCTGAAGACCTATAAAGATTGGTATACAGATGGCAATCTACGTTATACAATTGAAAATGGGATAGCCATAACGTGGGAGTGTATCGATTCTATCTTGGCAACATGGAAACCTAGGTTTTCAAAGAGGGATGGAGGTCATGTGGAAATTTGTTCCCACAAGGTTCCGGAAGTTAACCTTAAAATCCGGCAAAAATAAAAAAAAATTAGTACCATGAGGTTAGTAAGGTAGATTAATACAATAGAAAAGTAGAATCGGCAAATAAGATGTGTAGGGGGTGGGTTAATTCTTTGATAGCTCTAACCGAATGCGTAATGCAGAAGCCTGGACACGACCGAAATCGGTAATGGCTGGAGCTCTCTGGAAGAAAATTAGAGCCGGGAGAAAGTCCGGACGATACCTCGAGAAGGGAACCATCATGATGACGTCTTCAAGAGTGACGTCAAAGCCTCTAGGAGATCCCATACGTCGCGGCTGTTATAAAAAGAGGCAAATGACGGGAATCCCCAACAATTGTCCTTTCTCCTTATTTTCATCTCCTCCTTTCTCTCTTCCTTGTCTGTTGTTATCCAGGCCGGTTGCTTTTCAAGCATCTGGTACTAGTTCGAGAGCTTTGGTGAGGTTAGTGCCTGCAGGTACGACCGAACGAACGGAAGAGTGATCGCCACGACTGGAGAGCGAGCTGGGAAATAGGGGAGAGTGGAGAGCACCACCAACGGAGCGCCACCCATTGTGAAGGTGGTACCGGAATACCCGACGAAGGACAAGGATCTTCACGTCTATGCAACGTTTTACTAAATCTGGACTTTCAAAAGTCCAGATTGGTCAAAGTCCGTATTTAGTTTGATAATATACCATGTGGGTTGCTTCATCGTATAGGAGGAGCACTCGATCCAACGGGCTCTTTTTTGAGATTTGGATTGATGACTTGAAGTATTAAACATGAGACATCTATCTTGAAGCATTAAACATGAAACATGTATTAGAAGTTGATAGTAGTGGAAGGGATTGGAAGAATGAAACAAACGATACAAAGCATAGTACATGCATTTAAGATGGAAACATCGAAGGCGCACCCGATCCGGACTGGGAGATTGGGGGAGCACCCGAACCCGGCGAGGAAATAGGGGGAGCACCCGATCCAAAGTGGGAGACCAGAAGAGCAATTGGTTGGAAGTAAGAGCGTCACACATTCATAGCATACAATCAATTTTAGTAGAACAGAAAGTGTTTGAAAAGGCTTCATTATTTGTGGATGCAATGTAAGGCGATGGTGAAAATATGTGTCTTAAAAGTATCACTCTTGTAAATTTTGGATAAAGTCTTTCAAGTACAAGATGAAAGTTCAAATTCCACGGACATACTAGGAACCACCGCGTTGAAGAAATTCTTATAGAGGCAGGCTAGAAGATGTCAAAACTAGGGCTCCTCCAATCTGGTTGGGAAAAAACTACGCCAATTAAGGATCAGCTGAGTTTGCACTCGATCCCCCACACGTGATCGAGAGCGCACCCGATCCGCACACGAGAGATAGGAAGCGCACCAATCAAGGATCAGCTGCGTTTGCAGCATCGAGGTTACCAGCGCTACAATTCGGTCCCTTTTTGGAATTGTCCGTGTCTTCGGATTTGCCTTAGTTGACCAAGAGGCATATACGACGCAGTCAAAATCCCAAAGATATGGACGACGACTAGGCTCCAGTACCCACGTCGCTTCCTAGCATCCCGCATACTTCTGCTTGTGCTCCTTTATGGCGTTTCTTGGCTCCCAGAACTGAATGATAAATTTCCCGTATTCCTCGTGACCTTGCTCATTATTAATAGATGAACATGCTCTCCCCATCTAGATAAGATAAATATCAGGGTCAGAGGGACGGAGGAGGACCCATGATCCCGCTATGATATGCCACCATGGATTCAAAGCTTCCTTCGGCCTCTCCTTGAATGACCCGCAAAAAACTTCAGGTGCCCGATCTTCAGGTGTGACATCCCCATTTGTAATGAGGCACAAGGGAGCTGGAACCGTCGCTCTCCAATCATGATTTGGCCAAAAGCCTTCTACCAACACGTCTGGAGTAGGAGGAAGGGGTTTTTCAAGTTCTTCAAGTATTCCTTTCCAATAAGCGATATAAGGCGGCATAGCCGTTCTCCATCCAGCGCACTTAACCATCCCTCCCTCCCAGAATGCTATATAAGCGCGAATTCCAGACTGAATCATAGACTTCTTATCCAGCACTTTTGCAGCCTTCTCTTTGGCCTTGACTTGATTGCCACGTTTGGAAGGCTCCTCGTCTCCCCACAACCGCCTGAAAGGCACTGGCGTTGGCATACCAGAAGGTATCATGGGTCTCCCGTCAACATCTTCCTTCCAAAGCTAAACTCCAGGTTGGTTTCTAGGGAGCCAATGTGCATCAACTGCATTTTCCTTATACCGCATGATGGGCCAACCGTCTTCATCTGCGTAGAACTTAAAGAGGTGTTGATCTTTCGTGCCAACGAGTCTGTCACCACGATCATGTATATAGCCCTCCACAAATGATTTGAAATCGGCAACCTCTTGAACAAACTCAGGCATGAAACTCAAATCCTGCGACTTCATGAAGGACGACATCAAATCAACAACTACATAGGTATTCTCACTCTTCAACTTCTTGGACAAGTGGCTGAAGTAAGCATCTATATCCTCATGGGTGTGCCCTACCAACAAGAATCCAACCTGGATTTCCTTGAACACCCCCCGATAAGTCAACATGGATAAAAACGCGAAGAGATATTGGTTCTTATTATCTTTTGCTGAGTTGTCCAACTGCAAGTACAAATTTGTTGGAAGAGGGACCGCCTGAGTGGAGTGGTCTGTATCCACTCGAGGTAGGAGGTCCATACATCTGGACTTCCCTCTTAGCATTGCAGCAAACATCGAGTTTGCCGGCTCGTAAAGAGAAAGTTTGCCCGATACACAAATGGGTGGTTTTTCTAGACGCCGAAGCAATTTTGCAATGGATGAAATAGTGTAGTTTGAGTCTCCTCGCCACAACTCAGTGGAGTAATGAGCATATGCGCCGTCCCCATGACCATGAGTGACCATGCCAGTGGCGTTCATTGGAAGTTGTCCAAGAGCTGCAGTGAACTTCGTGGCAACTCGCATACGTGGGATTGCGGTCTTCGCTGTATCCATCTTATCGTGGATTATGCAAAGAATATCTCCCTTGTTGCGCTTGGACTCCTCTCTCCAGCTATGGTACACACGCCTACATGAAGCTTGAAGGTTCTGGTGCTGAGTTCGTTGTTTCACAAAAGGATCATATTCCGCAGAGCCCTTCACCGACCTGTTAATAAACTGCTGTAGAGTGTCGCAAACGGTGCACTTCGCAAAAGAACTACCAACCGGCTTCACCGCAACATTGTTGAAGAGATCCCTCTTCATTCTACTAATAGCTGACTGCGATATTGTGGGCAACCCCAACTCTGTATTTGTCTGCAACAATGTATAGAATATATTAATCGAAGAAATAGGCAACCCAAGCACTCCCATGTGTGCAAATCGATGAAGTCATCATACATTGCGAAAGTGAAGAAAATGTTAGCTAAATAATCCCATGGGACATAGGATCGGACTCAAGAGACCGTGTGCGCACCCGATCTCTCTCAGACTTGCTATAAACAGAGTAGCTTGAACACAATACAATACCTTGTTAGCGTCGGCCCGGATCTTTTTCCAGCTATGTCTGGACGGCAGAAACTTGAGTGTGTCCATCCGCCCTGGCACAGTCGACCGGATCTGATGAGGCATCTGATGAGCGTTCTCATTGATGATTGTTGTAATTGAACCCATAGCGTGCACAGTACCGAGGCGGGGGCGTTTGATGCTTTTGTTCCCGTGTGTTGATGAGATGATGCCCAGTTTATATTGGTCAATATATTTGTGAAAAGTCGACTTTGCGATATCGTGAATCTTGTACCATGCTGTTGCGCAGACATCCCGACCAAGCAATGTGACATACTGTCTTTTCCGAGTGTGGTCCAAGTAACGGAGTTGACCTCCGACAGATCTAGCATAATCTCGTCGATCGTCGAAACTCTTCAACTAGAACTTCTGCCGGATAAGGAGGGTATCCTCAGGACGGATTAGGCGGACGCATTGAGTAGGGCAACATGATTCCGAAGTGATCACTTGAATCGCTTCCGGCATAGTTTTCTTAGAGTACGCGGCGAGCTTCTCGTCAGTTCGCTTCCAACGACGGATAAACCGGTGCGGTGCTTTGGGACGACCACCTAGGTGCACATTTGAGTCCGCTGGTTCCGGAAGTCAAATGAAGTGATCGAGTGTCTTGCTTAGACCACGCCCACCTTCAAATTTGCACTCCAAAATTGGCCAACATTGATGTCACCACGATCCCCAATGAAAACGTCCAACACCGTGACGCCAGCATTCCCCTCGCCTAGGAAAATATTCTGGAATGGCTCATTAGCTAGGGAGCAGTTGACCCTGCCAGTGGTTGTTAGAATACTGTCGCTGCTATTCTGCTTTACCACCTTATCCACCCACTCGATCTTAGGTAAGAAAGGGAGAGGGATTCAGAATTCAGAAGAAGGATCACCGTGCAGATCAACAGGAACATCCTTTGATGGAAGGACTAAGCACTCTGCCATCCAAAGGACTGTCCTACCAACAGAATCACCTAGGACGGAGATGTCGTCCTATTGTGGGTGCATGAGAAGATAACGGGCCTCTTGGATGATCTCAGACACGCTAATTAGCGTCAAATTGGCCAGGTGAAGGCGAATGTTGACACCAAGCCAGTGACCGGTCGGAGCACCCTCAATGACAACGCCCTCTCCAACCACACCATGATGGGGATAGACAAGGGAGACTGCCTTGCCCGGAACGAATTCATAGCGCGGCCCTAGGGGAAGATTCGTGAAATCAACGGGGGCGTAGGTGAAGTAGTCATCGATCACGGTCTGCTGGAACAAACAGTTCCACACAATTCGAATATCCCAGCGAAATGGCAAAAGTAAGTGGAGAAAAAAATGTGAGTTTAAATCAACGCAGAGAGACATGGAGCACCCGTCCCCTACTGAGAGATAGAGAGAGCACCCGATGAGCACCAAAAGATCGGGAGCACACCCGATTATAATGGGAAGGGGAGCGCACCAGATCACCACTAGGAGATCAGGAGCGCACACGATCCCCAAGTCGCGATCGCGAGCGCACTCAATAACCACTGGGAGATCGGGAAGGCACCTAATCCTCCGAAGGTGATCGGGAGCGCACCCGATTGCCCACCTGAGTACAAGAGCCCAATCAATCCCCCGCAAGAGATCGAAGGCGCACCCGATCCTCCACACAAGATCGGGAGCGCACCCAATCCCCCAAAAGAGATCGGAGGCTCACCCGATCCCGCACACGAGAACGGGAGCACACCCGATCCCCCGTATGAGATCGGAAGCGCACCCGATCCCCCACATGAGATCAGGAGCGCACCCGATCCATTAAAACATATCGGGGGCGCACCTGATCCCCCACATGAGATCGGGAGCGCGCCCGATCCCCCAAAAGAGATCGAAGGCTCACCCGATACCCCACACGAGAACTAGAGCGCACCCGATCCTTTCCAAGAGATTGGAAGCGCACTCAATCCCCCACATGAGATCATGAGCGCACCCTATCCATTAAAACATATCGGGGGCGCACCCGATCCCCCTCATGTGATCGGGAGCGCGCCCGATCCCTTAAAAGATATCGGAGGCGCACCCCATCCCCCACATGAGATCGGGAGCGCACCCCATCGCCCGCAAGAGATTGGAGGCGTGCCCGATCCCCCTCACGAGAACGGGAGCGCACCCGATCCCTGAGCGCCCGATTTCAGAATTTCTAGAAATCCTTTGGACGTATGGAAATACGGATATGTATGGATATACGGATACGTATATATGGTAGAAACCCTGTTCATGTTACAAACGTCTATGGACGAACCCGTGAGTGATACGGTTTGCTCCCGCACGAGATTGATTAAGAAGACTGAATGAGAAGTGCTTGAGCAAGAAGATGTCACGGAGACAATCAAACATACATCCATGTCAAATTTTATGCATGCTAAAAATCGAGTGCCAATAGAGGACCATTCCTTAAATCCTGAATGCCGTCCACCTTGCTCACCTAAAGAGCTCACAAAAGGTCACCACCTCATCGCTCCTCCTCGCATGCACACGCACCTCTTCAATGCGCCTCTTCGGTTCAACCTGTCTCTAGTATGGACAAAGCGCTCTCCAGTTACGAGCACGAAGATGAGAATGAAGAACACAACGATGGACTAATTGCAAACAAATACAGAAGAGATAGAATAGAGAAAGACCGCGGTGATGACTTCAAAGTCGATGCGGAAGACAGTAAAAACTACCACAAAAAATTGAAAACAAAATAAACAAATATCAACCCTTCATCGACGACATAAGAAACCTCGGATGGAAAATTGACCCCCTCATAGTCATCACGGCTGGTGCCCGTGCCACAACCTATATCCCAGTAATGAACACCCTTGAAGAAACCTTCAAAATACCCATGAACACAATTAAACATACCTTCAATAATATAAATACCATCACAATCCAACATGCTATGTCCATATTATTATAGAAACGAAAAATTGAGAATAACCAAACCCTCCCCGATCCACATGACACTCCATAAAACACCCTAACTCTCCCACCGCCTCGCTCATTCCCCCTCCTCCACCCCCTAGTCCTTCCCCCCCTTCATTATCTTTTGTTTTTCCTTCCTTTTCCTTTTCTCCCCACTCCCTTGCTTTGATTGTGGCTTTCCTTTGTTTTGGTTTTCATCCCTATGGTTACTTGTTACATAGTGTCTACCCTCGAGAGGGGGAAGTAGCCCCATATTACTTATTCCTTGCCTGGTGGGCATGGTCTTAGTGGTCGTGCGAATAGACACTTTATTCACGTCGGTCCCTCCGGGACGGGCGTTCTTCTTCTTCTTTTCTTCGAACATCTGTGTATGTATAGTTGTATGTTGGATATATATAAACATATAAAATTATTGTATGTTGTATATATGTACAAAATGTATGTATGTATAATTGGATATTGTATAAATAGATATAAATTGTATCGAGAATCTATAATTGTATGTTGTATGTATATAATATATATGTGTCTGTATAGTTGTATGTTGGATATATATAAACATATAAAATAGTATCAATATAAAATTATTGTACGTTGTATATATATACAAAATGTATGTATGTATCATTGTATGTAGTATAAATAGATATAAATCGTATGGAGATATAATTGTCTATTGTATATATATGTATGTAACATCTGTGTATGTATAGTTGTATGTTGGATATATTTATAAATATATAAACTGTATCGATATATAATTATTGTATGCTGTATATATGTACTGAATGTATGTATGTATCATTGTATGTTGTATAAATAGATATATATTGTACGGAGATATAATTGTATGTTGTGTATATATTTATATCATCTGTGTATGTATAGTTGTATCTTGGATATCTTTTCAATCCTTTTCTTTTTCAACCCTTACTTTTCAAATCCCTTGTCTTTTTATAAATTTTGATTTTCAAATGTCTGATCTCTACCTTTTACTTTTTCACCATTTTTTCAACTTTTTACTTTTCAAATCTTTACTTTCTCTCACTCTTACTTTTTCAAACCCTTACTTTTCCTAACCTTTATTTTAACAATCCATTACTTTATCTTACGCATATTTTTTGAACTTTTACTTTTTCAATCTCTAATTTTTTCTAACTCTTACATTCCAGATCCCTTACTTTTGGGTCTAGGGTTTTGGGTCTTGAGTTTAGGGTCTATGGTTTTGGATCTAGGGTTGAGGGTCTATGGTTTAGGGTCGAGGATTTAGAGTCTAGGATTTTAGGTCCAGGGTATAGGGTTTAGGGTTTTGGGTGCAGGGTTTAGGATCTCTGGTTTTTAAAAGAAAATTACATTTGGTTGCTTAATCTATTTTTTTAAAATTCTCTATAGTTGATTGTCCTTGATATGTGCTCCATCGAAAAAATAAAATAAGATATAAATATACATATATATCTATATATACATATAAATAATTATTTATATATAAAAATATAATTATATATATATAAAAATTTCAATCATTTTTTCATTTTTATTGGATTCATGGTTTGAAATTGCCTTGGGCCTTTAGAAGTTTATCAGAAGGCCATGTGTTTGTAAGATAATAATGCCTTTGGTTGTAAACACAACAAAATACCAATCACCACTCAGGGTACATATTTTGGATGTATTAGCCGGGTGTTGAGTATTAACCGGGTGAAGAACTTCTCGTTGCCATGTGTATTCAAGCATCATGAGGAAGTGAACGACTTCAACTTCAGCCTACAGCAATCGATTGCTAGTCTACCGTCACTCTCACATGCCACGCTCACCTTCCTCTTCCCCATCCTCATTCTCATTTCCTCCTCCCTTGCTCGAGCTCGCCATAGCCTTTTTGCCATAACCGTTTTCATTTTTTGTGGTAGTTCTTTGTTGTCTTCCTCATCGCCTTTGAAGTTCTTTACTATCTTCCTCATCGCATTCACCGCGGTCTTTCTCCAGTATTTCTCTTCTGTCTTTGTTCGCGTTTGGTCCATCGTTGTGTTTTTCATCTCATCTTCGTGCTCGTAACTGGAGAGCGCTTTGTCCATGGTAGAGACATGTTGAACCGAAGAGGCGCATTGAAGAGGTGCGTGTGCATGCGAGGAGGAGCGAAGTTCTGTGACCTTTTGTGAGCTCCTTGGGTGAGCAAGGTGGACAGCGTTCACGACATACTAGCAAGAAGAAGATCAAAGCTCGATATTTTGGTATGTTGAATGTCTCATTCCTCATTCAGAATTATGGTAGTATTCTAGTTAGAATTTAGTGAGCTGCTTCTTAGTTTCACTAAGTTTATTCCAGGAAATTGCCTTGGTTTCTGCTAATTATAATTTAGTGAATGGCTTGCATGCACCAGATTCTCTAGCCATCTTAGATGGTGTGTTGAAATTTCGAATTTCAGTCAATACTAAGTTAGTTGATTGATTAGAATGTAGTGAACTGCTTTCAAGTTTCATCATATTCATTCGAAGATAATCGATTTGGATTCTCCTAGTCCAATGCTTTAGATGGTTTCGAGGTCTGTTGTATAGGAATTGTGAATTGGGTTTGGAATCATCAATGTTGAGGCAACCTATTGAATCAGGTCAATACTGCGCAGCGTTTATAATCGGCGAGGATGGCAGTGGCAATCAGTGACTCGAATCTGGCGCCGGAGTGGCTGAACCAGTAAGTATTTCATTGCTCATTCATATTTCAACTGTTCATATACTTCCATATACATGAAACCGTATATTATGTGACTGTATATTATGTGACCGTATATATGCCAGCGACATCGGGCGCTCACCTGATGCCTCGGATGGGATCGGGTGCTCGCCTGATACCCTAGTCGAGATCGAGAGCTCGTTCGATCTCCACTAAAAGATTGGGAGCACACCCGATCTTGTAATGGTGATTAGGTGCTCTAAAAATCAACCAGTGATGATCGGGAGCGCGCCCGATCTGCAATAATATCGGGAGCGCACCCGATCTAGTTCGTGATAGGTTGCTCCCACAGTAAAGAAAAAGGCGGTCAAGAGCGCTCCAGCTCTCCTCCTATAGGTCGGGAGCGCGCCTGATCTCAGAGTTGAAATCAGGAGCGCACCCGATGGCAGTGGTAATCAGTAAGCCGAATTTTGTGCAAGAGTGGATGAACCAATTAGTAGTACTTTTTGTCAAGTATATGAATGTTGGTCCTACATGCAGTCAACATCGGGCACGCACCCGATGCCTCGGTTGGGATGAGGTGTGCGCCTGATATACTAGTCGAGATCAAGAGCTCGTTCGAACTCCACTAAAAGATCGGGAGCGCACCCGATCATCTAATGGCCATTAGGTGCTCCCAAAATCTCGTACTGATGATCGAGAGCGTGCCCCATCTGCAATAAGATCGAGAGTGCTCCCGATCTACACAGGGAGATAGTTTGCTCCCACAATCTCAGAAGAGATCTCGGGAGTGCGTTCGATGAAGAAAGTGGCGGTCGAGAGAGCTCAAGATCTCCTCGTATAGATCGGCAGCGCGCCCAATCTTGTAATTGATATCGGGAGCGCACCTGATGGCAGTCGACAACGGGCGCGTAGCCAATGTCTGGGTTCGGATCGGGTGCGCTCCCGATACCCTAGTCGAGATCGGGTCCCCCATTCGATCCCCAAGTTCGGGAGCGCACCCGATCCCCCAAGTTCGGGAGCGCTCCCGATCTCTGCTGCGCTCTCGTTCTTTGGCATGAATCTCGAATTAGGATTGCAGTTTCAGAATCATGTGACCTGTTCCTAATAGATTTTTTCTTTGTTCATTTTCGCAGAGCCAACCGTGCAGCGTTAAAGAATATGCGGAAGGAGTTGCTCCCGGTGAGACTTAAACCTGCGATCAGTTGCAGATTGCTCACAATGCCGTATCAAGGAGACCCAGATTTGCAGCCTGTCACTTTTTACCTTGCCGACATGACCAAGGAATGTGGTCTGGAGTTGGGGATGGAAGAGGCTCAGGGTACAACCTTTGTCGCACCGGTCATCCTGATTGAGGACAGAAGACAGCGCAACAGACCGCCACGCTTATTACCGACCAAGGACTCTCAGGTTCTGGGACTGTACGAAATTCAATCGCCAGAACACGTCCTTGCGATCGTCACTGAATATGTAGCATCAACAAGAGCAACAAAATTATTTGGTTTAGTTCTACCCACCGCGCGATTGAATTATTCGCTTTGCGAAGATGTGGAGCAGTTGGGGTTCTTTATCGATGGCAATAGTGTCGACGCAAGTGACTTGTGTGATGTCTGGGCTGAGTTGATGGCGGGTGTCGTTGCAGAAAACATTGGAGAGGAAGAAAGCCAACGGCGTCCTCCGATCACCCCTCCAAAGCGGAAGAGAGCTTCAACGGGCGGCGGTCCGGCTGTGGCAGAGGAACCCATCAAGAAAAATTCGGCCAGGAAGAAACTCGAAGCCAAAACTGCTAACGGAATGACGTTGGCCAAAGCTGTGAATCTTACCCACTCCGCTATTGCGAAATTCACTATGAAGAAGCTCCTGCAGTTACGCGACTTTCCCGAGACGGAGTTCGCCTCGTTGCACATATCCGGCCAGTGCCCTTTCAAGATCAAGGACGATCCAAATGAACCGGACCTCCTCGTTGACATTGACAACCTGCATAGGGCTTCGGCACCAACAATCGTGTACATGCCTCTTTTACCGTGGCGAGTCGAAGCTTTAGTCACGCAGAGGAAGACGATTCCCTCCTTCAACGCGGCGTTGCAACATGTCTTCGTGATGCCGATAAGAGGACCTCCTACTCCAGTTGATGACCCAAACACGGAAGACGGAGCTGTGGAATTATTTGACGAACAGCCAAGACGTAAGTACTTTGTCACGATATTGTGGACAAAAAAGGAGTCATTCAACCAGCTCACGTACTTCAGCAAGTTCCTAAACCAAGACTTTGCTTGTAATCGGAAGGAGGGCAATTATTTAAATTAGTTGCAAACAGCTCGGAGATGCTTGAACGAGCTCGGCAACCCGTTGCCCAAATGGAATGGTGCCCTGAACACCAAAGAATTCAATGTAAGTCATACTATTCCATTTAGTTTATTTAGGTTCATCATTTCTACTAAGTTTTCCAATTCTTTTTATTCGCTGTTTTTGCTTTACTCCAGGATCGGGGGCGCCCCCGATCTTCTCCCTCAATCAAGAGTGTACTTACTTCATTTCATGCTTTCAGGCATTTGTTGACAAGCTCAAAGCATGTTTCTCATAAAACAAACCAGGCGCTCTGGATCTCGATAAAAGTAGTGGAGCGCCGAAACTTCCGTTGTTGTATGTTCCAAATCCTCTCTTCCAACAATGGGTCCAAATTGAGGAGTTATACATCGAAAGACTACTTCCCAATCCTTGGAACAATGTTCCAGGAGTCCTTTCTGCGAGTGTCGATGACGACGACGACGACAGAGCAGCTTCGTCATCATCAAAAAGTCGCGCTTCGAAGCTGGCAAAGAACAGGGAGTCTCGGGCACTGCACAAGAACGATCTTCGGGATCTGTATGGACTGACCAATGATGAGTGTCAGAAGATGGCCGACATGGTGATGCAGAAAGAGATTTCCGTGAAATTCTGGAAGGGACTTAAGAAGCCGGCTGTTCTGAGGAGTTTGAAAGACCTTTGCTTTATTGAGAGGAGGCTGAGAGTGTTGAAGAACGAGCTCATGCACCACTTTGAGGGGAAGCCGCTTCCACAGAAGACGGTAGAAGAACCGTATAAGGAAGAGGAGTACGAGCAATTTTCTACTGCCCACAAGATTACCGAGGGTGTACTTCTCAGCTGGTACAACAGACTGAGTCAAGACGAGGATGGTCAATTATTCTTCTCAAAGCAGACTGCCAATCTGAATCCCTCTCATAAGACAGACGACATTGCACCCTTGCTCAAGACTATGTTTCTGTAGCTGAGGGACAGTGAGAAGGATAGTGCTGGTGGTAGTCGTGGCGCATCGAGAGAAGAACTTGAAGAGCTTATGGAATCCTACTATCGTATCAGGTCGCTCGATAGAAAAACCGGTGAAGTAAAGAATATCTTGACAGACGAGAGCCTAAAGACCTTCAACGCGAAGAATTTGAAGCAGATCTACATTTACTGCTTCGTCAACCGAGGGCATCGCGGATCCGGAGATGCATCCGTCCTGAAGCAAGAGATGGTGAAATGCTTCACGGCAATGGAGAGCAGGGATAAGCATAATTTTAGGAGAGCGCAAAGTCTAGGTGTGTTTATAACTGACCGCGCTGGGTTGGTTGTGCTGGTGAACTTGCTCAATGATAAAGATCGGCATTATCTTCAAGGCCCTATTTGGGATTACACGTCGACAGTGTACCTCACTTCTCCGGCCGAGCAGTTCGCCAAACCGCTATCGGTTGAGCCAACCTTACCCCTCTACTTCAATTTCGTCTTCGGGCGGACCGATGGCAACGCAACGGAGGCAAGCTTTTGAGACTACTTCGGGCCTGATCTGCAGTTTCAACCTGTGTGGAATGCGAAGGACTTTGAGAGCGTCTCCGGAACGAGTTGTGATCAAGTCGGGCGTGCCAACTTTAACGTTGGCGCGGTGGACAAATTGATTGGTGTACTTTGCCGTCGCAACGTTGTTATTATCAACGTCGGAGCTGGTTCTGCAATTACCTGGATATCCCTGGTAAGAATGATGTCATCATTTGTCATCATTATCACTCTTGCTCTTGATATTTTTAGCTGCGTTAATCATGTACCTTACGTTCGAAACGGGTCTTTTCTTGCAGACCAAAGGCGCTAGAGTTGTGGAGGTTGTGTTCTCAGTAGCAGACAAGACCTTTGCTTTTGACAATGCAAAGAAATTTTGGGATGCACGTCAGGATCTAGCCCTTACCCCGCCTGAGGCTCCGCTTGCGGCTCCGCCGGCTAAGAAGCGGTTGTCCAAGGCAGAGAGAATTAGAAAGAAGTCCCCGGTCGTTTCACGTGCACTTGCCCAAAATGTACAGCCAGAGAGAAGAATTGTTCTCAGGAATGCACGACAAAAGACTCTGTCAGAATCCTCAGAAGATGAAGCTGGCACTGACGACAATGGCCCTGAGAGTGACGAAGAGAAAGACAATGAATCGGACCGTGACGACAAAGAGGACGGCAATAGGGAAGGGGAGATACCTGATCCGGATCGTACTGAAGAGGGCGCCCAAGAAGAGGACAACAACGACACTGGATCGGATGGAAGACACACCCCAATAGGAAATCCAATTGCTGCGCTACCTGGACCTGATGTGAGTCAAACTGCCGACGAAGCAGACCTCACTCAGCGCCATCGGTCCGAGACCGAGGCTGAACCAAGCGTTATTTTTTCTGACAATAGGCGACTGTTGCATCTTGACCGGGACAACACTGACATTGGTGGCAACGTATGAGCCATCAACTTCTTTTTTTCCATGGACTTAAATACTTTATAATTGACTTTGAACCAATTAATGTAGTGCGTGGTAATACATCTTTGGTAGTGTTTATATCTTCAGTAGTCCTCCTTATAGCAGGCAGCACGGAGTGTCAGTGCCTACCGCACGAGTGGATCGTCGTCCTCGAATTCGGTAGAGTCCACCCCCTCATTCTGAATACGCATTCATTGTCTGCCACAACGTCTGCTTTTCTTCTAATGTTTAATTTTCATACTCTGAAATTGTGGTATATTGAGATCGAGTGCGCTCCTAATCTCTTTGACCGGATCGGGTGCGCTCCCAATCTCGCCGATGGGACCGGGTTCGCCTTTGTTGTCGTCTATCAGATCTGTTGTGCTCCGGATCTTCCAGATCGGATCGGACGCTCCCCCGATCTCATGGTCCGGATCGGGTGCGCACCCGATCTTCCAGTCCGATCTTTTTGGGCTTTGGATATGATTGTCGACATTTGTATGTCCGTCCACTAAATGTATGTCCTTCTTAATATCCGCCGACCTTCGCGATGTATCTCCTTTTTCAGTACCCACCTAAGACACCCCTCACTCCGTGGAGGATATGCACGTTGATAGATTATTAGGGCATGGAATTGAGGTTGGCGGAGCTAGGCAAGACAAAGCAAGGGAGGAGACAATGGAAGAACGAAGGGTGAGAGAGTCGGATGAGGAGCGGGAGGTACTGGAGGCGGAAGAGAGGTGGTATAACAGGCCTGAATCCCCACCAAGGGAGCCAATTCGTATTCCGTTCGATCATGAAAGGGCAATGAGAGTCCGAGGTGTCGATTCTAGAACGAGGATAACGGCGAGGATTGTACGTGTCCCAGCAACAGATACTGTTCCCGCAGTCGTGGAGTCTCCTTTGTCCGGGCCGGCTTTGATGCAGGTAGATTAGTCCTATCAGTCTTCATCTGACGACGCCAGTGATGGTCACGTGTCCGACCCTGAGGAAGGCCCAACCGAAGTGGAGGTGGTGGTTGTCGGCGCACTTACTGACTTACGGTCTCTGCAACTACCTTCTACTCCGGGGCGTAATCTTTCATTGACGGATTCAACTTGCAAACAGGTAGTCAATGAAGGGGCTTACGAAGGCATGTTCGATGATGAATTGAAGCCTCTTAGCCTTGCTAACATTCCATTGGAATCTGCCGTTGCGGAAGTCCATGACGGATTAATCTCTGATGTCTCGTCTTCCTTGGAGTGCTCCTCAATTGCTCGAGGAAATCCCCTTCTCCCAGGTAGGTATCTCTTGCCTTTGGTTGTTTGTTCATTTTCATCTGACTCTTATATTCATCGGTCCTAATCTGCACTTGGTCATCTAGGATCCACTGGTGCGGATGCGAAGAAAGATCTTCAAGTAGTTGCTCCTAGTGGAAGCGTGTCGAAGCGTGCGGCAGCTTTTACCGAATCCGAAAGCATTTCAAAGTGTCATTTGTTCCGGCGTCAATAATTGATGGTGAGATTCCACGCCTATGTTTCATTCTGAGTAATTCGTGTGACAAATTCATCCTGTTGAGATCGGGGGCGCCCCCGATCTTCTAGTGGTGATCGGGTGCTCGCTCGATCCTCTATTTGAGACGTCCTTCTCTAAAGCCCATTTCCATGTATTGTTTGATAGAGTATGGCTCACCTTTGAATATTGCTTCTTGTTTCAGGTGGTCTAGTTTGAGCAGTTGAGCCCGAGCACCTCGGGAATCCACGGTAAGGGTACCGAGGTACACTATCGTCATGGACTTAGATGGATTTTTAGTTCATAGGCCTGACTTTAACCACATCTGCACTCCTAGACCCGACGGCGGTCGTTTTCTAGAGTGGTTGTGCAGTAAGGCTAATGTGGTCATATGGAGTTGTGCGATGTCCTGCAATGTGGATGATATGGTCAGAACACTTCTACGTGATACTAAACTGACACGAGATCAGCTTATAGTCTTGTGGCAAGATGATGCGACGAAGTCCACTTATCCTAGAGTGGACCATCCTACCAAGAGGTACATGCTGAAGGACCTCTCTAAACTCGCAAGGGACCATGATTTCATCGACCCTAGCCTGACATTGCTTATTGACGATGGTCCTGAGAAGAATCTCCTGAATGACGAGTTCAGTGCTATTCACCCACCTACGTGGGTTGGTGATATGGATGACAACTTCCTCCGCCAGACCTAGCTTCCGTGGCTGTCAAGTATAATAGCTTCACTTTGTTCTGTACCTCAATATGTGCAGGCCAATCCCCTTTCCGGATTTACTGATGGTTCTGTTCTTAGACGCTCTAAAGTAGATGAAAATATAGTAAAAAGATGCTCTCAATCGTAGGACCAACAAACTCGTAGATTTATTTCACCTGAATCTTCTCCGTCGTGAACTGAAGTGGTCTAGTATATTTTGATTTTACCACACCGGTTTTGTATACTTGCAGGGCTTGTTACGCTCTTTTACGCTGTTGACAACGCCATGTCATAGCTGTTTTGTTATGATTCCCCTCAATATTTTGTACATTACCTTGTCTATTGTGTATAACATTCTTTTTTTTTGTCATGTTCACAACGACGCTGTGACTACTCGAAGAAAGTTGTCGTGTTGTCTGTCAACGGATTGCTTTATTTCGAACCATACCATAATCACAACCCACAACGATTTGATCCGAAGAACACAACAGTTCGGCCTGGTCTCGTAGAATTCTTCCAAATCCTTCTGAGGTCCTTCCGTGTTGGCATATGGTCATTAATGCAAGCCAAACGCCTGAGAAAGGTTCTTCAAGTCATCTTCCCCGAAGATATAAGGACAAAACTCCTTTTTGTTTATGGACGAAATAAGTGTTCTTTGCCGGCGAGGTATCCATCATGCATGAAGGATCTACTGAGGCTAACTCACGACAAGGAAACCAAGGAGTTCTGCATAAAGGACTAGGTATTGATGGTTGACGATTTCACATGGCGGAATTTGATGAACGGAAACTTGGCATGCTACTTTCCAAAGTCATGGCATGGGGAGATGACCTTACCCAATGCAAGGAAAGTTATACCCGACATTGCAACAGCATTGCTTCCGTTCATCCTGCCGCTGCGATCTTCACCGTCTGTAAAGGAGTATCTTCAGACACATGATATGGATGGTCAGTGTAAACTGATACTATGTCAGCAATGGCAATATGACGAACTATTTAAGAGTAGGTAGAGGTGATGCAATCTCGGCCACCGAGTTCGAAAGAGCACTCGATTGGGGACTGCAAGAATAGAGGTGAACGCGATCAGGACTGTGGGATCGGGAGAGCCTCCGATCGAGACTGTTTTGGGAGATCCTGAGAGCGTAGGAGATTTTTTGTAAGCGTTATTTTGAATATGTAGAGGTAACCTAATATAGATGGGTACTCTCTCCGTTTTTTGTTCCCACTGTTGTACATTCCAATATTATGTGAATAAATTTTCAATTCCTTATTGGTCTTCAAAACATTGCATACATGAATGTCTATTTACTCCCTTTTATATTTTCAATTCTTTAAAGGTCTTCAGTTCGAAGCAACACATGGACATTGTCTATTTTCTTTGCTCGGTCTATGATGTAACCTGGATGTACAAATTCTAAGAGATGTTGTTTTGTTAGCTGGTCAGCTGTTAGCAGGTCTCTGTTTTGTTAAGATTCCCCTAAAAAAAATCCGGGATCAGGAGTTCGCCCAGTCTAGCTGTATCGTGGATGAGGACCTTCCCGGATCACGACGTAACCAAGATCGAGAGCTTGCCCGGTTAGACTTAACCTGGATGAGGACCTTCCTGAGTCCCAACGTAACTGGATTAAGAGCTCGCCCGGTTTTAGCGTCACCTGGATGAAACCTCCCCGGGTAACGCGGTAACTTGGATCGGGAGCTCGCCGGATCTGGACATACCATGGTTCGGGACCTCCCTTATTGGTTTATGAAAACTTAATATCTCCAGCTCTCCACGTAACCTACATTGGGAGCTTTTCGGGTCTCGTAGTAAAGTCCAGATTTCAAAGTCCACATTTCATTCTAAAGTCCATTTTTACTTAAATATCGCATGTCTTGTTCCACTTCCTGAACAAGATGGGATGTTCCGATCTGATGGAGGCATCATGGGAAACCAAAGAAGAGTAGATGGTGACAGAGTTGATCAGCAGTCCCGACAACCAATATGACGGAAGACTCTGAGCACACCCGGAGTAGTGGACCCGGTCGTAGTAGAAACGGACCTACGGCGTCTAGGACGTAGACGTCAAGATAGTGGAGCGGAAAGACGACCTCGTGAACGGGGAGTTCCATGGGCATGCTGACCCGAAGGATGGCTACATGACAAATGACCTAACCGACCCATAGGCCCGGATTGTGATAGGGTTTCTAAACCCTATCTTCCATCTGGAGAAGCCGAGGCGGTTGGGGCTCAAATGGGCAACTACTTTCTTAGAAGCAATGCGGGGGAAGATCACCTGTGATTGGGCATCGCTCATACAGGACCTGGTGGAGAGATTGGTCAAGAGCCTCCAGCGGAATAGAAAGGTTGGGTCACCATTTCCGGCCTACTTGACGCATCTCTACTTTCGGCACGAACTGTTGAAGCCGGAGGAGCACGACGAGTACGAAGAACTTCTAACCATTCTGAAGTACGGAGGGATGGAGACCAACTCGAAAGAGGAAGAAGATGCGGAGCCACCTCTGGCAAAAACCCCTCATACGCGGAAGCGAAGTCGCTCGGTGCAATTGGAACCGGCACCAGCGGAATCTCCACCAATCCGGATGGACACAGCCACTGAAGACGTGGATGCTGCAGGGCCTTCAAAGCGACCGAAACGATGCCTGACTCCGGACCATCCGGAGCTCACCGAAAGGCACAAAGACGACATCATGGAGCTACTCCGGCACGTAGCATGGAGAGCCACACGGATCAATCAACACCTCAACGAGAGCACTTCAATGTTATACGAAATCATGGAGGAGATTTGGGTTGAGGATGCTGCGGAGATCATGCCACAGTTGAAGAATCTCCGGGAGACCTACTTCTGACTACATGCGCTAGAGGAGCAGCAGCGTTCAATACTCCAAGCCAACCTCTAGGGCAAATTTGCAACTAGACTTGGCGGTCGCAGATGCAGCATTGGCAGAAGCACAAGCAGCTCGGAAGGCAACGGAAGACAAGGCTGCAGCATCAGCTCAAGCACTTGTGGAGGTCCGGAAGGTGCTCAGTTTTCCGGTTGACACAGTCAATCGGAGCCTCCTCTTCAACGAGCGCTTAGAGAAGGAAGGAAAGGTGGACCGAGGGCAGATCATCATGTTCCTCATAGACCACGCTTGGAAGATGGAGAAGACATTGGAGCAGATATAGCTGTTGGCCAGCAACGCGGCCAGCGCCGTCATCCGGGAGGAACCGATAGCGCCAATCACTGACCTCGACTTGTCGCCAGATGTAGCTGGACCCTCAAAGCAGGCGCGGAAAGTTGTCGGAAAAAGGTAAGCAACCTATGGATGAGACCCTGAGCACACCTGATGCGGCTTTTCCTGGACCATGTCGCAAGGCTCCTCCCAACAGCCTGGAGACAGTCAAGAAGAACCCCCTTCCGGCAACTCTATTCCACGGGACCCCTCCCGCCTTCCGGATACCACTCTCTCCCTCTTCCTCTACCCGCTAGAAGACGACTTTTCCACTATCCAGGGGTCATCCGGACGCACGCACCAGCCCCAAGACCGTGGTGGGGACCAGAACCAGCACGGCAGAGAAGGCCACTCAGGCGGCACCCTCAGCCGACCAACCGTAGACGGTAAACTTAGTTTCCAAAAGCAGAACAGTACTGGATCTGACTCCGGAGAAGACCAGCGGAAGAAAGTAGACGCTGGGGGCATCTTCGATACGTAGAAGTATATGGAACAAGAAGACTCCTTAGTCATGTTTAGGATTGAAGTAAGGTAATCCCGGTTGCTAGGGTTTTTGTAGCGATTAATGCTGGGGCTCATGATTGCACCCGGCTACCAACCCATAGATTAACCGAAATATTGAACTTGTTGATCAGCGGAAAACAGGGTTGTTCGGCCGTCCGTCCGTCCGGTAGTGTTCGTCCGTCCGGCTGTCCGTCCGGTAGTGTCCGTCCGTCCGGCTGTCCGTCCGGTAGAGGCTGTTGTCCGTCCGATAAGGGTCAATCCTGATTTGACCATGACTCGAGGTAAATCAATTTATCCACTGCCACGAAGGCAACTACGTGGCTGACACGTTGTCAACAGGGTCGCGCGCGTGCAGATAGGGGGGGGGCGCATGAAGGGAGTGGGCGTGTACGGAGATGGGCCGGGCGCATACTGAAGGGGCCAGGCGTGCACTAAAAGGGTCGGGCGCATATAAGGGAGGACCGAGCGCGTACCGTATTGGGCCAAGCGCGTACAGGGGTGGACCGGGGGCGTACCGTGAAGGGTTGGGCGCGTGTAAGGAGGACCGCGCGCGTACCGCAAGTGGCCGGGCGCGCGCGGTGAAGGGCTGGGTGCATACTTGGAGGGGCTGGCGCGTCCGGCCAAGGTTGCGCCTGTTTGTGGAGGGACTGCGCGCATTTGTGGGGGAGGGCTGGGCGCACTTGTGGAGGGGGCTGGGCCGGGCGCGTGGCCTTTGGGGTCGAGCGCGAACAGGTATTGAATTCAGAAGTCGCGCGCGCTCTTGCACTTCTTAACATGCATGAGCTTCATGTTGCAATGTGTATGAAAAATGTTAATCTTTTATTTATCACGAGATGGGCAAAAAGCACCGTTACATCACAATGCTATTACATATTGCAAAATGATCAACAATTGAAACCTTCACTATCAATACGCTAAGTCAAAATTTCTATATCTCATAGCGGAAGCAAGCGTCCGGAACTTCAAAGTTGAATGGTTTAGCCATTAGCTCGTCAACCACTTTGTAGAGTGTTGGACATTTGAGGGGATCTCGTTCCAGTAATTTCTCGATCTTCACTTGAAAAGCTGCGTAGTTGACGGTTGATTTGAAGAATGTTGAGTCAGATTTTTTCTCCCAAATCGCTCTAGCCATCCACCCAACGGAGTGCAAATCAGCGAGCTGGGTGTATTGGTGTTGCCGCTGCATCACATCCAATGCCGTTTCCGAATCTTGTGGGCCGAATATGTAAAACAACTCTGGAGCTACCAAATGTCGTTTACGGCGTTGATTGTCCAGCTCCGTGTCGGTTCGGAATCCATATTTTGATGGCTCTTCGTGTGATACTCGGCTCGAAATTCCCCAATCACAAACGCCAATGAAGACAAACTATAATTTTATAAAAAAAATCAAAACCTCCCCGGACTTAATTTGTGGCCGCCCCCCTCTTAGTTCCTAGCAAAGAACGAATAGTACTAGGACAAAGAGCCACTTGAGAGGAGCCTATGTGATTGATATTAGAATCTAATCCTTTTATAGTGAAATGGAAAACCCTGGCCTCAACAAAGATGCCACGCACCCGGCTCGTTCCCGCTCGCGCCCGGCTTGTTCCCATATGTGCTTGACGCTCCAGCGAACTCGCTCGGCCTTCCAGCGAACGCGCCCAGCTTTCCAGCGTACGCACCGGCCCGTTCCCAAACGCGCTCGGCGCGTAACCGAACGCGCCCAACCTGTTCCTGCACGCGCCCCGCCGTTCCCTCTCGCGCCTAGCCCGTTCCCGCACGTGCCTACTCCGGTCCCGTTCGCATCCAGCCTGTTCCCGCACTCGCCCAGCCCGTTCCAGTACACGCCCGGCCCTAGAGTCCACGCGCCTGACCCTCGATCCTACGTGCGAGGCCCCAAACCCTACGCCCGAGACCCCGAAACGTACGCGGGAGACCCCATCGTACGCGCCCAGTCCCCATACGGCATGCGTGCATTCCCCATGCCGCGTGCGCGCCCGGCCCCCTAGTATAAATGGTCGCGCGCGCCCAGCCCATCTCACAAACTCCAATTGGAAGTCGTGGCCTTCAACTATCTTTTTAAGGTGGCTGATTGCCTAATCTTCAATTGGGGCTCCGTATTTGTACACATTACTACAAAGTATTGCATCACCGCATCGATCACCGTTTGAATTAATTAACATCGCTACCTTGGATTATTTTGAAATCCAAGGTAGTAATTTTCGTCAGTTTATTTTTAGATAGAGCTTAGCGTAGTTAACGAACATTTTGGTAGATTTTTTTACGGTGTTCGGCTATGGAGAGTGAGAGTGAGCCGGATGCCTTACAACAGCCACCAATGTCCACCGCGCAGAGGAAGAGGGAGAAAGACAGAGATAGGGCAAGGCACGAGAAGCTCCAGAAGAAGTGGATGTACGTGTTCAACAATCCAACGAAGAATGCATTCGTGGGTTGGCAAGATGAGCCATCGCCATGGTCGTCTGTCACTTGCGAGGATTACATCGAGTGGTGCCATCAGTCGAAGATGTTTCCTCCACATCGCCATTTAATAAATCGTCGCGCAAACAAGGCAAATTTGAAGTATTGCATCAATGAGCACTTACGAGCTCGTGCCCTCCAAGTGCACCAATACTTATACAAGCTTGAATTCATGCCCCGCAATGATTGTCGCCTCTATCTCACTCGCATGGTATTTGCGGAGGTCGTTCTCAATAAGCGAGTGGATTGGAGGACTGTGCGGAAAACTCCAAAAATGCCGAGAGTGTGGGTCCATGCCGATGTGCCTAGGGAGCAACATCCAGTGTTTCATTTTACGGCACTAGGGCCACAGAAAACGGATGGCCTAGAAGAAATACCTCCAGAAGAGTCAGATTCATCACCGGATTCGGACTCAGATGGACGTGTAGGTCAGTGTTCATCGACTTCTCTAGTGGCGCATGCGTCACAAAAAAGCGGCAACAAGTGAAGCTCCATCAAGCAAGATGTCTACTAGTTCAAGGAGGTGGCCAAGTAGATTTACCAATCGTAAATCTTGTTGGCGATGATGAACCCATAGGGAGGCTTGAGGGTGTTGGAGATGAAGAATCCATCCATATTATGGATGAAATGCCAATGATGGATGTCATATTCACCACTTCGAACACCAAGCATGTTGCATCAGGGTCCGGAAGTATGACTGTCGATGCTCAACATGAGTTTTTGGAAACTATAAGCATGAAGAATGAGACGATTCAACGTCTCCAAGTAGAGATTCAAAACCTCAAGCTGCAATCCAGTGAAAAGGGTGATATTATCACCAAGCAAGAAACCGAGATAGAAGAGTTGCGTCAAGAACTTGTTGCGAGCCAGGCTTACATTGGCGGAGTTGCTCGAGGTGTGGACGACACAATTCTCGACAATGTTAGTGGCAACATTACTAGCTGCTTGCTAGAGACCTGGACAAGACCACCGCGTCACCGCTTTGCTAGTCGTCCATCGATTTTTCTACCGCCGCCGACTGTAGCAACGTAGCCATTCGTAGATTCCATTGGGAGCGAGGATTCTCTGTCGTTTCCCCAGCCAATCCAAGCACGGAACTTGTTCAACTTTGCACTGCAAACGACATCCTTCGAAAAAGGATTAGATCAGTGAGCGAGCAGTACTATCAATGGAAGGTGGCATGCATCTTGAATGTTGACCGTGCGAGGCAAATGGCAATAGAGGTCCAAAAGATTGACAACGAATATTTGACAATTAATACGCGCCGTGACTTTGGACTCACATCTTGGGCTCACATCGACGAGATGTTTCCAACTGAATTGCCTTCGTTGCCAGATGGTAAATCTATTGACTCGGCAAAGTTGGAGTGGGACCACGCAGAGGCTATGTCTTCTCATGCCCTTCAACCAAGCGCAAATGTGGCACCACGCAAATTATGGCCAACACTAGCAAGCTTCACGCAAAATGAAGATGCTTGCCCGGTTTGTTTAAATCTTTTCGGGCCAGAAGGTGCATATGCTCTTGGCACGTGTCGGTGTTTAAACTTTGTACCATCCGATGTGTCTCCTAGGTGGTATCTTAACACGTAGGTTTTGCGCAAAGTGTAGAGCACCATTTCATAAGCGCTTGTATGAATTGTTTGGCCTCACCACCTACATGCCACCTAGTTGGGAGTTGAACCCGGAGAATGCGCCTGGGGATGCCTATGCTCAAAAGTGGGGAGAAGATTTGGCGCGCGCACTGCCACCAACTACATAAGTCCAGTGTAAGCACGCAATTTGGTTGGAAAAATGACCACAAAGAAATTGTACGAGTAGCCAAGAAGCTCATATTGAGAACCACTGCGGACCATGTTGGTAAACGAAACTTCTTCTATCAAGTCATGGGCGGATATTGGGATGCTAGGCGAAAGCTGTTTCAATTTGGGCAACTTCCAGATGGCAAACTGTGGAATCACCACTGAACCTAATTCTAGACAATCCATCCAACAAGGTAGTTTCTTGGAAACTCGAAATGAGGAGAACACGCAGTCCACAAATCCTCTAAGCCAAGCAGCATCATCAACAGCAAGATCTGTACGACAACCGAGCTTTCCAGAGGCTTACCAAATAGAAAAACAAAAAGAATTGGACGAATTATGGGCACAATTTTTTTACAAAGCAAACGTTGCATTCAACGTGGTTAGACATCCGGCCTTCATCAGGCCACCCTCGCAATGCCAAAGGCGGGTTTCGATTATACACCGCCATTGTACAATGCCATGAGGACGACATACATTGAGCCTCTAAAAAATAAATTGAAAGACCTTGTGGACAAGAAGACCGGTGTAGATATTGCCAAGTAAGGGGCAACTATATGCTCGGACGGGTGGGACAATGTTACACGTCGCCCTCTCATGAATATCATGCTCGTATGTCCAATGGGTGATATTTTCTTGGGGTCTATAGACACCACGGGTATAAAGAAATCTACGGCATATATAGGGGACCAATTGAAAAGTTTCATCTGTAAGGTTGGACCATTGAATGTGGTCCAAGTGTGCACCGATAATGCTTCAAACATGTTGGGGGCAATGAAGAAGGTCAAAGATGAGTACCCGCACATATATACTCAAGGATGTTGTGTACATATTTTGGACCTCCTCCTCGAGGACTGGGGGAAGGAAGACATATTTGCAGACCTCGTCCAGAAGGCGAAACAGATTGCATTGTATATCCGGAACCACCATGTGTCCATGGCCCTTTTTTGTCGATTTTCGCCAAAATTGTCTCTGTTGTGGCCAACAGCAACAAGGTTTGCATGCAATTACATAATGATCCATCGTCTATTGGAAGTAAAAATTGCCGTGGAGATGGTTGTGATAGACCTAGCCTGGATATCCTACGTATCCTCTCTTTCGACAGGCAAAACGGGCACCGTGCCCATGCGAAGGCATCGCAGGTGCGAGCCACCGTTCTAAACGAGACTTTCTGGCATCGGTGCAGTAACTTTGAATTTGTAGTGGCACCAGTACTAAAGGCATTGCGGACTTTTGATGGTGACACTCCGGCAATGGGAATTGCTTGGGTGACCATGAACAAGCTAAAGGAGCACGTGTTCAAGCTGCGCAACGCGCCGTTCAACATGCCTGACGGAATTGCAACTCGCCTCGAAGAATCATTCCTTGCCCGTTGGGAGATGATGACAGAAGATCTTCATTATGCAGGGGCTTTATTGAATCCTTATCTAGCCAATAACTTGCAAATTCAAAACAATGGTGAGGCCAAAAGGGCCCTAAACAAGGTTGATATGATGCTCTGTGGTGCACTCGGAGTGTCTTTTTCGGCAGTAATGCTCGAAATCACGGAGTATGAAGAATTGCGAGGCCCATATCCACCGGAGGAAGCTGGGGAAATTGAAAACAGCAACCTCTTGCCTCACCAATGGTGGAACCGCGTGGGCGGGCAATCATTGCCTATCATTGCAAAGCGTATACTAGCACAAACCTGCTCGGCCTCGTCATGTGAGCGTAATTGGAGCATGTATTCGTTCGTGCATAGTAAGAGCCGAAATCGCTTGGGAGTGCAGAAAGTGGAAGATTTGATTTACATCTACACGAATAGTCGATTGCTCCGAGAACGTGCTTGACCAAACCCAATTCAATGGTATGAAGAGAATGTGCATTCCGAGGAGTCTGATCTAGATGGGGGACTTCTTTCAAACACAGAGGACGAGGGCTTGGAGTCGGATTATAAAGGTTACAACTGGATGGGAGGCGATTGGAAAGACCTTGCCGGTGACAACAACCTCGTGTCAGATCATAGCCCACCCAGTGGATCCTTTTGTGTTTGATGATGTCGACGCAGCGGCAGTCCATACTATAGTAGAATTATCGGGTGAAGATTGTGCCCAAGAAGCTAGGACATAGGAAGATGGGTCGGCATTGGGGGGCAATCTTGATGGAGACGACAACATCTTGGAGAATCAGTCTCCCAACTCAAACGGCTCTAGCGCCTCAGGCCCTTCTAGTGGCGATGGCCCTGATCTCGACGGTCATGGCATTGACATTGCATCGTACAGTACATTTCCTCACGATGGAAACAAAGTGAGCACTGGTGGAAACAATAATGAATCCCATGAGCCAATGGCCACCACGGGGTCCATTGAAGTTGTGAGAAGCACTCTGGTTTTGCCTCAAGCAATAGAACCGGACTGAGAGGAAGACATGCCACTCCAAGATTTGTTTCGGCGGCCACGTGCTCAAAGTACCGCATCGATCGGAAGAACTCTTTTACGCGTAAAGAAAAAGACCTCTTCAACAATAGTTCGGCCACCCGTCCACCGTAGCGCACTCGGCCCAAATCGTGGTGTGGAGCGCGCGATACTAACCCCACAACTCCCCACCGCGAGGGTTGGGTCCTCTACTATGAGCAGCCATTTAGGGACACGGAGGGGCGAGAACAATGGTACTCTCCCTTTCTTCACGGGATCTTGGCGAAGCGGAACCTCAGAGAGAGTCATTGGGGCCAAAGGCAACCGCTCTAAAAACATGGATGGAGTAATAGACAAAAGGAAGCATATCCGAGTAAAATGACTTGTGAACGCCGCATCAACTACTGGAACCGAGCTAGAAATACAAAACTTGGCCTCGAAGATTGAGGAGTACGTGGCACTAGTCTTGGCAAATTCAGCGAAGAACTTCTCATCATCAGGCGATGATGCAGACGATGAGGATTGCGATGAGGTACCTGGCGACAATACAGTGGTGCTTCGTGGGCTTTCTCTTCCCCAAAATGTTTGCCGATCAAAAGATGACGGACACGAGGGTACTACAAGTTAAAAGTGACTTTAGTGGTGTGGTGATAGCATGGTACAATAGTACCGCGGTTTTAAAATATGTACTTGGTGTTGAGAGTGCCCATTCATGAAAGCACCACATTGAAATAAATAATTTTAATGTTAGAGCACCCTGGTATAATTGAATTCTTTCAAATTCTCTAAACCTCAGCCCTATTGAGAGGCAAACGTAGTGTTCGATTGCGCGCGCCCGGCCCCTAACCGCGCGCGCCCGATAGGCAGGTGCGCGCGCGACCCACAATGGTATGCGCCAAGCACGTAACGCTGCACGCCCGGCCCCTAACGGTATGCGCCCGACCTTGACGGTACGCGCCCGGCTCTGAGTGCTACGCGTTCGGCCCTAATATGCACGCCCCCGGCCCTTAATGGTACGCGCCTGGCTCTATATGTACGCGCCCGGCCCTAATTGGAACGCGCTCGGCCCTACATGAACGTGCCCGGTCCAGATTGGTACGCGTCTGGTCTCAAATGGTGCGCGCGCGGTCCGAAGGCACGCGTCCGCCCCTTGATGTGACGTGGAAAGCCGTCTGACGTGTCGTGCACACGTGTTTTACTAGGGGGTAAGTTGAAAATTTGATTTAGGATTTTGTAATTTTTTTTACACGCAACTGTCCGCCAAAAAGTGATGTCCGTCCTGTCCGTCTACTGTCCGTCCGTCCGCTGTCTTAAGGCCCCTGTCCGTCTATGTAGACAACCCTGGCAAAAAATCCAGATCTGAGATCCATAATTTTTGGATCTCAGGTTTGAAATTCCGGATCTATAGGGAGAAGATAATATTTTCCGGATTACACGCAGATTAGGATTAGAAAGCCTAGTTAGTACTTAGTAGATGAGTGTTAGAAAACTCATCATATTGTTTTTCCTTATGTTGAATATATTTCCCAATCCATTAGTAGAATTGCTACCTAGTTCGTGTGGCGAGAAATGTTATCTTTGTGAGGTACAGGATCCGTTGTGGTAGTACTTGTTGTAGTGTGGTACAACAAGTATTACCACAATGGATCCTATACCACTTGAAGTAAGTGGT
Source organism: Bryoerythrophyllum caledonicum (assembly GCA_963971425.1). NCBI lineage: Eukaryota > Viridiplantae > Streptophyta > Bryopsida > Pottiales > Pottiaceae > Bryoerythrophyllum > Bryoerythrophyllum caledonicum. Next base: position 34,769,667 of record OZ020514.1, on the reverse strand, counting down.
ACTTGACTATACTTGAGAGTGAGCCGGTTGGGATCTACAACAGGAGAATGTCCAGAAGAGCTAGAGGTGTATTGCAGAGGTGTTCTTAGTAATCTTTAGGGCATGAAAGAATCCGTGGGAACCCAAATTTTGATCAAGGCCGGAGTTTACCCCGACAATAGAAAAAAGCCTGCTACGTAAGTCTAAAATGAGTCGTCTCTAGTGAACTGTGCCACTCTCTCTGGAGAATTACAATAGTGCTACCGGAATGTCGTTGTAGTCCGGACTTGTCTGTGCGTGACCGCGTCTAGAAGGCCATCCGAATGTTGTGAGAACATAGGTCTAGTAGCAACAATCAATCACCGGTTAGCGGAGTAGGGAGAATGGGCGTCCGGCCACTATAAGTTTCGTGGCAGTGGGCGTCTAGCCACTTAAAGTCACAAGGCAGTTGGGAATCAGGCCACTTTCACAAAACATGATCAGTGGCCTTCCGGTCAGATGTTTAAACCTCCCGGAAGCCTCTCTGAGGAGGAACAGAGATAAATCAAACTACCCTTCGGTTCTCTAGAAACTAGGTCCGGAAACCACTGTATACATTCCGGAAACTAGTTCCGGAAAGCTTTGTATGAATTCCGGAAAATAGAAGGATCCGGATCCGGAAGTGAAGGGAATAGCTAGCCTAAGTGATTGATAGTTTAGTTGTTATTGGATATTCTGAAAAGATCAATAGATCTCTGTGGGAACGAAACCGGAGTGGTTTACTTTGGAAGCATTTAGTGACGATTGAGTGCATTCCGGAGGAATATTGACTCTACGAACCGCAACACGTCATACACAAGATTCAACTACAAAAATTTCGAAGGGGCAAGTAGTGATTATCAAGGCCTCTTTGGAAGCACTTGCCAGGTCCGAATCGTAATAGACTTGGATAAATGAACTTTCTTTTTCCTAGATTTTGGATTCTAATGCGTGATACTTCATGTAGTATGGTTAGATCCATTGGTACTAAGATAATAGATATTTGTATTCGATTACACTCTGTATGACTATATCTTATGCTAATGATTGGTATGAAATATTCTCTCCATTGTTTTTGCGTATCAATGATAATTTGCACTATGTTTCCGTTTTCTTTTTAATATAACAATGTGGTAAATTGCCTCTAATCTTGAAACCAATAATACCAGTAATTGCCTTCATGGTGAATGATAGAAAGTAAATGTTGGTACACACTTTAGTTCTAGTGGAGCTAAAGTGTGAGCAAATTTTCTTTTTAGTTCACTACACTTAGTAATGGTGCGTAGTTTAGGTCAAGTGGAGCTAAAGTGTGTGGAATTGTTTTTTTGAGTTCATTGCACCTCTCAGTGATGAGTACACCATAGCTCAAAGAGAGCTAATGTGTGCAATTTTTTTTCCACTTCTCAACACCATCATTTGAAACTTGCCACTTTTTTTTTAGGCATGTATTCCAGAAGGTGAACGATTTTAGAATATGTTCAGCTAATTCTCTTACAAGTGGCTTTTTTTGTCATTTAGCTCACTTTCAGCTAAACTTGGAGCATGGTGTTAATCCGGGTTAGTAGCCTCGAGAGAATTTATAACTTTTAAGGCTTCAGTGTGAATATTAAGCTGTTCAAATTCAATGAACACATGTGGTATAAAAGAAGTGTCGACTTGTGTGTTCTTCTTCTCAATATTATAGTTAGATTTGTAATGTAATGTTGACCGTTGTACTTATTTTTCCTAGGGATTTTTGTAGTGAACATTACCTCCAAATTTAATGGAAACTCATATCTCTCCATAGTGTAGAATTTATATGTGTACTTTAGCTCTTATGTCCTACATGTGTTAATTTGGCAGTGGCTAAATCTCCCAATGTAACGAATATGGTCTTACCTCCCTACACAGAGATGGCGGAAATCAAGAATTGAATGGCCAGGATTAAACATGTTCGAGAAGCAATATTTAAGCCATGTCAAGAGAGGCAGCATCAAACCTGATGCCATTCAATTCAGCCTGATCATTGTCGGTGACGACAACATTAAGCCGCCAACCTAGTTAGATCAAGATACATCGATCTCTAAGATTCTTGAGCTAAACAACAAGGTCTCCTTGACAGCTCTTTCCTTGAATTGTGAATGCCACTCGAATACCTTGTTCCCACTCGTCAAATACCATAAGTATGTACAGAGGGTACTGAAGGCCATGAAAAAACCAATAGTAAGAAGAGAAACCAGAAACGCAATTGGAACATCATGCAGGCAAGGTTTAGATGATTGGGTACCTTGGGGAGGTTTGTACTGAAGGTGGCATCAATCCCAAGTGCACGTCTATTTTTGTGCCTTACCATCATCTGGAACTGCCAATCAAATTGGATGGCAAAGGAGAAGGGGTGTGGGACTCCGTTCCCACATGATGCCGGAAGTTAACCTTAAATTCCGGCCAAAACAAAAAAAATAGTTAAATAGTTACGATAGTTCGTGCTAGAATACAGCCTATAGTTGTGATGTAAGAACAAAGTCGGATGGGCCTGATTGCAAACCCTAATTGAGCCTAAAGCTGCTAAAAGCGGAGCCGGAGCAGTTTCCAGAATTCCGGGTCAGTCAGTTATCCGAAACCATCAGCCGGAACTGTCATCATCAACTGTCATCATGAGCCGTACTAACGACTAGACTACTTAAGGTTGGGGTTCGGAGGAAAACTCCTTCTTTTCATTTCTCCTTCGCATGTTGAGGTTCCGCTCCAGCGCTTTCTCTCTCTCCTCCTCACTCTTACGGTTTTCTAACCGCTGGCCGTTAGCGTTTGGAGCTTAGACGGTTAGAACGGACGTGTGTCCGTTAGGGAGAGTTTTTGTGAGGACGGTACGTGCAGGGACAACATCGAGAGAAAGTAAGGAATTAGGTCGACTCGATGAAGACGGTTCCCATGGCCAAGAAGAAGCGTACTGATAGAGATGGGCGCAGCCGGAGGGACGAAGAGCCGGCAGTTGCGCTCCCTTCCTTATCCCGCATTCTTCCGGAAATCCCAGCAGACTAGGACGAGTACAACATGCTGAAGGAGAGCCTGAAGTTTATGGGTTGCGAGGGTTTGCTTGAAGTTGCGTGGGGCAACCGGGAGGAGGTCTACATCCGGAAGCTTGTAGGGACGCCGGACGAGAAATACAAGGGGCTGAGGAGAGCCCATCCGGAACTCTGGGGAGTTCCGGAATGGTCTCAGGCATACGACTTCCGAGCCGGCCGCACCAAGGTGGTGGTAAGGCGGGACGAGTTTCTGGCTGAGGAATTTGAGGGACTAGTGGACCCAAAGGATGGCTACAACTTGCAGGTTCTTCGCCACCTGGATGCCAAGCTCGTGCTAGGGTTTTTAAACACTGTCTTCCATCCGGAAAAGCCGAGACGGGTGGTAGCGAAGTGGGCCTGCACTTTCCTCGGAGCACTCCGGTGGAAGATTGTCGTAGACTAGGGAACCTTGATGACCAAGATGATCAACCGCCTTGTGGCCAATCTCTAGAAGGTGAAGAAATCCGCAACACCCCTGGCCTCGTATGTGGTGCACCTCTATTGTCACCACCAGCAGCTAACTCCGGCAGAGGTTAGGAAATACGACGAAGTTCTTAACTTCCAGAGGTATGGAGGGGACGAGTCGGTGGAAGAAGAGTCGAGAGGGAAAGAGCTTGTGCCGGAAGCAACAACTACATGCACTCCAAAAGGCCGGAGGGCTCCGAAGAGACCTCGAGGGAAGGAGCCTTAGCCAGAGAGTCCGGGCATCCGCAGCTCCCCCGTGTCGTCCGGAGAAGACGAGTCCGGACCCTCAGCGAAGACCAACCGGAAGAGGAGGAAGGTCGACAAGGAGGACTCCAAGGGTCAGCTCAAACATATGGACGAGCTCACCCGCGAGATCCGCTGGAGAGTTGGCCTCCTTAAGAAGATCAACTACATCATCACCACCAGCGTGGACCAGATCTTCCGTACTCTAGACGTCGACCGGTTGGAGGACGCCATCAACAGGATGGAGGAACTCCGGTGCAGGGAGACGGACACAAAGGCCCTGCATACCCAAATCTCCTCTAGGTACAAGGCCAGCACGGAGATGGAGAAGAAGGTCAAGCAATACCTTCAAGAGGCAGCTCTGGCTGTGACGGCCCGGAAACTGGCTGAGGCAAAGGCCAATGCGTCCGCAATTGCCCTGCTAGAGGTCCGGATGGCCGTGGAATTCCGGGTTGACGTGATCAATCGGAGCCATTTCTTCACCAAACATGTGGAGAAGGAGAAGGTCACCAGGGCCAATATCATCCGGTTCCTCCTAGATCAAGGGGAGAAGATGGGACGGACCTGGGAGCAGATGAAGTTGTTGGTCGACAACGTCACCCAGGTGCTTCCGAAAGATCCAGCAGCACCGGCACCGGAAGGCGCCACGACCCCGGCACGCACTACGGCCTCTTCGGAACCACAGGCCAAGTCAACCCTAGCTCCGGGGACCTCAGCAAATTCGGAGTCTCTCGTCACTTCGTCACCTCGGATGCCGACGGAGGGTATCGCACCTCCCAACCTGATTTCGAGTGAGATCATGAAGAAGCTTCCGGATCTGCTGTCGCCACCTAACATGCGTCTGCCAGATCCTCCGGCGGAAGGCGACCTCTCGGCCCCGCAAAAGTCCATGTCGCGGCGATTGGCGCCCAGACCAAGGAGTCCGTCCGGAAGCTACAAAGACTTGGTCCGGGAGACCAGGTCAGCTTCCGAGACAGAACCACCAGTACCTCCAGTCCCGGAAGTATCACCAGAACAGCCCCCTCCACCGCCGGACTCTAGGACTCCGGTGGCTGTTGTTTCTCCAGCAACCGGACCATCGACCCGGAAGACCAACCTTTCGCCGGAAACATCGAAGAAGGCAAAGGGCAAGCAGTGAGCTCTGGTGGAGATCTCCCTCTCCCATAGGAGTGGGAGAAACCGGGGACCAGGTGCTCCGACTTAGGTTAGTTAGGTTTTGTATTTCTTTTTGGGTTTAGATTCCGGATCGACAACGATTTACGATGGGGCCCTAAGTGCACCTGGCTGCTGACGGAATCAACTGCCAGTTTTGATAGTTAGAATTGGAATTCCAGAGACAGAACTGTTCCGTGATTTTAGGATCTGAGATTCGATATGGAACTTTTCCGGATTTTTGGATCTTTTAGATAAGATCTAACGGATTTTTCATAGGATAGCTAGGAGGAAGGCTAAGTTTAGCAGGGACTTAGTTAGTACTTAGTAGAGAGGTTTTGGGAAAAACCTTTTCATCTCATCTTTCTCACTTGGAAATATACACCACTCGTTTGTACTAGATTTGCTTCCTAGTACTAGTTCGTGTGAAGTGTTTATTTTGTCAGTAGCAGATCCACTCCTTTGCGAGCAGGGGTGTCAACATCTTTCCGGAGTAGGGTAATAGCTAGTTCGTCAAGAGAGAGACTTATCAAGATCTGTGTCAGGAGATTGCCTGGGAGAGTTGGAGGGCTATTGCAGAGGTGTGTCTGGTAGTCTCCAGGGTCCGGAAGTAGCCAAGAGGGGAGGGGACGAACTGCAAAGGTGTTCCTAGTAGTCTCTAGGAAACGGAGAAATCCGGCCAAAGCCGGAGTTTTTCCCAAAGATAGAAAAAAGCATGATACGTAGGTCTAGGTGGAACCCTCTGGCAAAATAGTACCATCATCTCCGGAGGATCACAACTGCACGCACCAAAATGTCGTTGTAGTTCGGATTTAGCTCTGTGTGACCGCATCCGGAAGGCCTTCCGGATGTCGTGAGAGTCTAAGACTAGCAGCAGCAATCAAATCACCAGTTATCAGCGTAGGGCGAGTGGTGTTTGGTCACTATAAGTTCTGGACAGTAGGTGCCTAGCCACTTTAAGTCACAGGGCAGTGGAAAATCCAGCCACTTATACAAAAGAGGATCAGTGGACTCCGGCCACTCGCTTAAAAACTCTAGGAGACGCTATGAGGAGTAACAGAGACAAATCAAACTACCCTCTAGACTTCCGGAAACTACTTTCCGGAAATCGTTGTACAAAATCCAGACTCCGGCAGGATCCGGATCTACCCTACGTAAGAAAAGATTATAGCTAACTTATAAACAAATTACTGTGATAAGTTTAGTAATTCGGAGTATTGGGAAAAGAACATTAGGTCTCTGTGGGAAGAAAACCGGAGCGGTTACTTTGGAAGCACTTAGTGACGATTGGGTGCATTCCGGAGGGATACTGTCTCTACAAACTGCAACAAGGGGTCGTCATTTTGTGGAGGCTCATTCAAATCGATGTTCCCATATTCGTTGCAATGGTAGAATGACTCTGGATTCTCTTCTTTCCACATTTGAACACTGAAGGCATCTCGGAGGTGCTTCACTTAAAGTTCTTTAGCAAGGATTTTAGCGATGTTGTAGACATCCTTAGGCATGACAAACGTATCCCTAGTCGTTGGTAAGTTTAATGTAGTACAATGTAGCACAATGTAGAACCTCCGCTTTGTAAACAGCCATCACTTTGAGCTGGAGACTTTCCACTTCGAAAGGAGCTCTAAATCCAATTCTTCATGGCCGGTGAAAGTCGACCGGATAAGCCTGCCTTTTGGCCACCAAAATCTAGACCATGACAAGGGGTTCCTCTCCTTGTTGACAGGGTCCATACAATGGAAGTGTATTGTGCATATGGTTTGATCGAGTAGAAGTTGTTTTGCAACAAAGCAACATTGACAACCTCGTTTGATTGACATACCTCCTTGTATTATGCCAACTCTGGTCTTGTGCCTAGGTGTAGCGGCTTCGTCAATAGATTTCTATGCAGCCAGAAACTTGGCCTGAGCCTCCTAGATCGTGGCCTGCACTTCATCATCCTCATTGATGGCCTCAATATTCAAGTCAATTTCCTACTTGGTTGTGCTCTCTAGTTGTACCCTCCTGCGCTTCGTATCCTTGCCTTTCCCAGTCGCATCCATCACTGACTGTTGAATGATCTTCTTTGCCCTCTACATACTTTTATTTCAATTGGTAGACTTCCGCCGGTCTGTCAAAGTGTGGGCAAATGCTCTTTGAACTTCTGCTTTGTATTGGCTTGAGCGGTCCTCCGGGTCAAATTGGCAAGTAAACCTAAAAAACACAATATGTAGATGTGAGCAATGTGCCACAGTTAAGGGACATGTCATAAAATTTAGAATTTATTGGTGAGGGATACTTACTTGATTTCTTGTATGGCTGATTCAAATCGGATTTGTGTCTTCTCAATGTCTTTTCTATTGCTCTTGAAATTGTGATTGTTGTCCTCAAGAAAGGTACAAGGGTATTGCCAAATGCTCATCTCCCCCTCAAGGAAATCCTCCAATTTGTCCCATAATATTGTGGCCATCTTAATGGTTTTTTTTTTCCTTCCCCCTGGTTTACTTTATTGCTCCATTGAAGATCTGTTCTATCAAACGGTCCGGGTGGTGGCCTTTGTACACTGCCACGAACCTTCTCCAAAATATTCCTCGACGAGGGTTTCTTGTAACATTGTGGGGGTATGTCAGTAGCAACTAGACTAGAGCATTTGAAGTCAGGTGGGCAAGGCACACGATGAAGCACGTGTTTTGGTACAGGACCATCTAGAGGAGAGTATGAAAAAGGAAGGAGGCAATCAGCAGGTTGATGGTTGCCCATGCCATTGTAGGGAACATTTGGAGAGCAGTGATGAGGTTCACGGCCGTGTAGGCCAGGTCCTATAGGGGCAAAGGCAAATTGGCATGATTCGTCTGCACGGTAGTAGTCATGCTCACAACAAGGAGGTTGGCCTGAGTCCTCAAAGACACTTTCAACGGGGCTGTTGGGACCGACCACATCTTTTGACCATGAATGATTCTCTACTCCATTGTCTATGTCTATGTCTATGCAAGTGATATCTGTGTAGTCTTGGCCCGCAAGGTCGGGCGCAAGTTCAGGATCTACCTTTGATTCCAGTGAAACACCCTACCGCACACTGTATAGATTAGTATCGAACGTAACGAAAACCAAGATCCAAACACGAAAATCTACACAAGAAGCTATTGATTATAAGCAACTTCGCCAAAACAGCCATGGAACACGATGCACATTAAGATATGGTCTAAGATCATAATCAGCTTGTTGCCTTGCAAAAAAAAACAGGAGGCATGCAAGAAATCGCAGTCCATTCGAGATTAATTGACATACCCTAAACCACGCTCTAGCTCCATACTCTAGCGCAACCCTTCATAGATGTGTTGAACACAAAGCACCACGGAATCCTCCAATCACAACCTGGATTATTCCTTCTCTGCAATGGCGATGGCAAGTTCAATATCCTTGTTGTTGTACCCTAAACAGTATTTCCACGAAGGTACACTACATCAATGGCCAGCATTCTACCTGGCCTACAAGAAGCACAACCCAACCCCCAAAACCTAAACGGCATTAATGTCTACGACGGCTGTGGCCTCGGACGTCAAGGTGTTAAGAATTGGAAAAGGCTGCTACATTACTCTGGGTCAGAGTTGACGAAGGGTGGGCTACCCGGCGTAGGAAAAGATGGGCTAGCTCAGAAAAAAGACCGGGCTCGGGCAGGGAAGGCCCGGCTACTCGGCGGGCAGTGGAAAGAATGGGCTACCGGCCGGGCGCCTCACTGGTGGGCGGGGGCCACGATGGCGGGCGAACCAGCTGGGCGGGTTGCGAAGGAGGGTCAGGGCCGAGGGAGCCACCCTAGCAAGGCTGCGGTCTAGGTCAACGCTCGTCGGGGTGAATTAGCCAGATCCGTTCGATTGTAAATGCTTTCACAAAACAATATGCAAGGTCCTTTGAAGCATACTTCACTCCAACCAAGCATCAATGTGGTCCATATACCTATGTAGGTTGCATGCCACAAGACCTTTCAAACATACGTCTTTGCACAATCAACATAGAATTTTAGCTCTTATAAATTACACTTGGGCCTGTCAAACAACATTAAGTTATGTTCATATGACAACTTTACACACTAAATTCATCAAAGGTGTGTATCTAGCTCACCCTGGTACTATCCCATCACATATCAAAGTAGCATAGCTATGGACTGAAGTAGAATTTATCCCAGCAATGCGCTTCACAATGATGCCAACAAACATCAAGATATACTCAAACCCGAAACAAAGTCAACAAATCAAAACTAGGCAGAAGCTTCCACGATGAAATACTACAAAGTGTGATGGAGGAAGAGGGTACTCGGGCTATTGGCGACGCACGCCTGGTTGGACTTGGTGGCATAACTGTGATGCCTCCTAAAGGTCACATGGTGCACCATGGTGACACGTTGGAGAGTGTGTAGCTGCAATGCGTTGGATGAAAGAGTGGCCATGGTGCAAACAATCAAGTTCCACACACGAGAGTCTGGTTGTTGCTTCTCTAGCCTTCGACCTCCTATCCTAGCTTCGTTCATTTTTTTAAGCTCATCCATCTCCATCTGTTCATCATTATTTCTATCGTGCACAAATACATTGTGCAAAGATAACATCCGACCAACAGGTGAGAGCGCACAATAAGTGATAAACTCGGAACAATGGTGACCGAACTATCACCGTTGCCTCTGTAAACAACGAAAACAATAGTTCACAAATGAAACTATCAACCACTTAACAACCTAGGCCAGGGAAAAAGAAATAAATACCCAAACCACAACATTTAGTAATTAGTCTACAAGGACCCCTTTACTTGCCCCATTTGCCCGTGTTGAAGCCCTTTTATATCGGCAAACCACACAATTAATGTAAACTAGAGGAACGACCGATCAAGAAAATCTCTCAAGTCCAGAAAAATCAAGTCCACCTATTGAAAAGACACTAGTAGACCTTGTAGACAAAGGATAGGCCGGGTGCAATGAGAGCCCCATTGTTAATCGCCTCCAACACTTTTAATGGCTAGACCTTGTCTACATAGACTCTTAATGTGCTAAACAATGAGGACACGACCATTGACTCACTAGTACCTCCATAAGAGGTGGGGTTAGACACTCTAGATGCCACTTCGTAGAACACAAGTCACAAATGACCATGGTGGCTCTTTGTTTGGCACTACCACACAACCGACATCGCAATCCAACAGAGATGTGAGAAAGATTAGGAAGTACCATGCCATCAATGTGTGGCAAATGGCAAGGCGCGCATTTGCGCGTGTGATCCTTCCACACCTTGCCATCACAACCCTCCAACAATAACACTCATGAGTTCTTCACCTCACGAACTCGTAAGAGAAAACGCCGCACTTACGGTCAATAGCATCCTCCTTGTATCATAGAATAGTGCAATGTATTCCGATGTTGAGCAATGGAGAGATTTTCCAATGCCATAGGTATCACCCGCTTGAACAAATCCGCACGTTGCTCACACACTTGAGCCCACGTGTCTGGATTGTCCTTGATAGCCAACACAGTGTCAGCATCTGCCTGAATAGCCTTTGGTAACATCGGATGCCTTCCAAACAACAAGAAGTAAGGAGAAAAAGATGTCAAAGATGCTTGCTTGCTAAACCGGTAGCCCATGGCTATCCACGGTAATTGCAAGTCCCAATCTTGATGATGTCCCTCCTTCAAACTATATTTCCAAAACCCCCTTTTGACGGTTTGCACCATGCGCTCCGCCAATCCATCCACTTTGGGGTGATCCCTTGAAATAGTGCAGTGATCTATCAACGCATGCTCACATAATGTTTGAAATTCACCCAAGAACTCACGTTCTTGGTCTGTGAGAACTTCAACTGGAGCTCCAAAGCTACTCTGAATACGATCAAGGAAAGAATAAGCGGCTCCTTCACTGAACTTGTCACGCAAGGCTACTAATTCTATCCATTTTAAAAAGTGTTCAATCATCACTAACACATACTTGTTGTGTCGAGTTGTCACTCGCAATGGACTTGCAAAGTATAAGCTCCACATATATCCCAAACCCATAATATGAAATGGTTGCAATTGTGGCATTGGAGCGTTAAAAGACGCTTGCACACGATTACACACCATGCACCAGGCCACTACAGCTTAAACTTGTGATTTCATTCCTTGCCACCAATAGTGAAGCTAGAGCAAGCAATGAGCCCTAGTCAGATTCGGCACGTTGGAGAGTCTGTGGAAGTTGATTTGTGTATTGTAAGCCAACTAGGAGGTTAAGCGGCCAAGGGAAGAACTAGACTCTAGGTCTAGTTGGTAATCATAGTTAGTATTAGAGTCTTTTGACTTCTAGGGCATTGGTGGTGTCTTTTGACACCACATTTGGGACTTGGAGTTCAAATGACCTCCACATGTAATTGAAGGAGACTCATCTTTCTCAAGTTGAGTCTTCCACGTGATGAAGTGAGGCAGTGTGCATGCATGCACTTCATTAACTTCATTGTTTTAATGTGATCAATCTTTAAGAATGGCATTGACTTGACTTTGTTGTATGTTTACAAGAGGGTTTTACTTGTTGCTTATTTGAGAAAGATCCCGTTTAGATACAAGTATATTCTTGATGGATTTTTGACACTTAAAACTTAGTTATTCTTGTCAATGAGGTATTTTTTAGCAATGTTAAAGTATTGAAATTGTTGCTGCAAAAGCTTAAGCATACTTTGAAGAGAATGGATGAAAGTTGGGGGTAAGGCTAGAAGTTGTGGTAGAGAACAAACCAACAGAGATAGAGTTGGTTGAGATCCCGTTGACTCAGGGTTTCATCCACTCAGATGAGATCCACTTTGTGCGGATTGTCAACGTTATGAGACGGAGGCCTACTTGGTACGACGTTGGGAGCATGTTTTGTTGAAGGAGGCGGTAGTCTACGTGCACGATGGCGTGAGCTCGATGAAGGCGGTTGGCGCACGCGTGATTGTGACGGAGATCGATCCGATCTGCGTGCTCTAGGCGTGGATGAAGGGATACTAGATTTTGGTGTTGGAGTGACGTATGTGCGCGATGAAGGCTAGTGCAACAGGTCTCCGTGCAGGGACAACTCACGCGGGGGCTAATAGTGGAGAGGTGTTTGATAGTAGGCGCCGAAGTTCTGGACAATGTCATCCAAAGTTCATCACAGGTGAATGAGTTATGGTACCTCATCCAATTAAATACTATTTGATTAACATCAACTACTAAACCATGCATGTGGCAAGGGATAAGATTTGGAGAAGAGAGGATAAGGTGCAAAATTTTAAGCTTGAAGGCATTTCTAACATGGTCCAAAGGTGTCACCATAACAGTTGGGCTACATTGTGGAGTGAGGACCATGGATGAGAGAGGTAAGAGCGGGCTACTAGAAGACTCTACTTCATCCAAGGTGGAGATTAGTACTACTAATCTTCACCTTGATTTCCAGCTTGCAGAGTTTGCAAGTGAAGAATTCTTCTTTTCAAGCAAGTGGTAGTGGTACAGAGTTTAAACTCTCTCTCAGTAGCCAATACTAGCCCGTATGGGCACTCAGGATTTGTACAAGCCCGGCACCAAGGTCATAAGTGTGGAATTTGTAAAATACTGGACCACACTTGGTGTAGTTCGCAAGATTCGAGCACTTTGGATGAAGGAGCTTATGCCGAGCTCAAAATGAAGTGAATGTTAAAGACTTGGTGATTCCTGGTAGGGCGGTTGTTTTGAGGAATTCGGGGTCGAGATAGACCGTGGAGATAAAAGATTTCTCTGGAGGTTTCAAGTTAACCCCATTTTCCTTCATCTTCACTGAGTTTGAGAGAGAAGGCTTCTTATTCCACACCACGTGGCAGTGGGAGGTAGGCACTTAGAGGAAATGGACTGGCAGTGTGTGGGACACAATTACCCTAGAATTGCTCGATTGGAAACTGTCGTCTACCATCTACGCACCGGAGATAAAGGGCATCCATGAAGCATGGGGTTTCTTTGAGTGAATCACTGGACTCTCAACCTGGATACAAAGAAGGGGCCTGGTTTCACCAAGAGAAACACACCCTTTGCGGTAGGTGTCCATGGGCAGGTGTTAGAGGAGATAGTTACTCACCCGGAGAGGGTAGAAGATCCGGTCTTGCCATTGGTGGAAGAGGAAGAACTTCATGACAAACGTAAGGTGGATGTTGTAGCACCAATTTGCTAAAGAGGCCACAACAATCATATTTTGATTGAGAAGACATGGCTTCACCATATGGAGGTGGAGAACGAGGGGTACGGAGATATTTGGGTGCTACGGGCACCATCAAAGTCGATGACTTCAAGCGGGAGTTCACCATGTGGTGTGAACTCTAGAAGTCCCATAATTCCAAATTCAATCCATACATGGCTTGGAGGGCATTGTTTGGGTGTGTAGAGGAGGCTCCACTAACGGATTATGGAGAATTCGAGGATGTTTATTTCCCAGAAATTATGGCCAGGAGAGATTTTTACGCACCGAACTACGTCGACTTATTCGATGGAGCACCGAGGATGACATCACCACTCTTGTCCAAGGGGAAGATGGAGGAAAGCACGAGCACTATGAAGGATACGATGGAACCAGGGGAACTAGTAAATCATCCACCTCGATTCAACCCTACAACTAGGTTCTTTGTACAACTCAATAGAGACTATCAAGGGCAAAGGGCAGATAAGATGAAGGCCTTTGTTCTTTCACACATGGAGGTGACGAGTCTTTGAGAGAGGCTCATGCAAGATTAAGCAGACTAATCTCAGGCATTTACGGAGTTACAGAACAACAGGCAGTGCAACATTGGTACAGTATCCTGGAGAAGGAATTGAAGACCTTGGTGTGCAATGAGGCATTTCGATTGGGAGTTCCAAGTACGCAACGGTTTGTTTTTTAACCCTCGGAGCGGATTGAGATCAATTTACTAGAGGACAAGGCAACCATGGGATTTTTCAAACGTGAAGAGAAGGTCCCGGAGAAGGTTAAAGTGGCCAAGGTTGTGGTTCCTTTGTTTACCGCTGACACAGGTGCCTTGTGTTTCAAATGTGGGAAGCTAGGACATCAGCGAAGAGATTGCAAGGAAGGTAAGATTCTATACCTTAGGCGGGAGGTTTCTGCTCTAGTTGTGTTGCCAAGGTGCTTGCGGAGGCCAAGTATTGGAAGCTTCATCCAGAGTTGAAGCCTTCCGGGAGCAAGGGAACGAAAGCACGAGGCAAGGAGAAGGAGTCCAAAGCCACTAAAGGGGAAAAGAAGAGCTAGAAGGCCAAGTTCGCAGAGTTGGAGGCCAAAATGAAAGCAATGAGTGCCAACACTACCGTGGTAGGTGGCAACCCTCAGGACACTCCTTGTTTTTATGCTAGGGGCAGTTTTGGTTCCGTGGATGATGAATTTGGAAACTTTATGTTGAGTGGCATGGCACTTGCCATTAAGGATGGCACACAGGAGGGCTATGCCCTCACATGGAGCCATACTCCAATTTCCAAAGAGTTTGTACGTAGAGCTAGTCCAACTCTAGATTCTCACCATGGAAAGGATAATCGACAAGCACGGTTGCCCTAATCCTTCATGTTAGAAGAGATGGTTCCTACATTGTCCATGGTGCCTCCACCAAGATGGGTGGCAACATCCAAACAATCCTCACCATGAGTTGAAGGACTTACGGGAGTTTCTGAGGCAATTATAGAAGCAACAACCTCCATATCGGAAGCTTCTTTGTTTTTTTCTATGATGTTGTCACAAGATGTCTTCAGTGTGGCAAGCTTCCTTCTCAACACTTATGGGTGATATTTCTTTGCTATCAGACGCTGACATTTACCGTGTAGGTCCTGTTGGCCTTGTCATTTCAGGGTGGCTTTGCCAAGGCATGTCTATGGCATGCAATCAGAACGGATTGAAAGACTCCCATTCTTCTAGATTCTTTGACATGATTCAAGTGCTATGGTTGCTTCAAACTTCTCAGAAGCAATCGTCGGGTTCTATTGTAGAGAATGGTCGGTAGAGAGCTCTTCAAGGGCCACAACATTGAAAAGTATGCACCGCATCCATCAGACTTTGGGTTTGTCAGTGTAACATTGTACTCATTAAAATAAGACAAAATGTGAGATTTGAGACTAAAAGCCTATTTCTTTGGAAATAAACCTCGTGAAAAGTTATTGCAAATGGAGGATACATCATGCAACATTTGAAAAACATCCCAAATCCAACAATAAAACAACATGATCAATACAACTCTCCATAATTGCATTATACAAGACGTACTATTAATAGATCGTCAAAGAGAATATAATTCCATCCATAGTCAAAGAGGAGTGAGTACAATGGAAAATAATAATACTAAAATTTTATTTTCATGACATTGTTCACTAGAATAGATTATCGCAAGCAAGTACCTATTTATAGTAGTTTAGGATCCATACTATTGTCTCTATAAGAAAATATAGAAGAACTTCCGAAGCATATACAACTAATTCTACTTAGCAGAACCCCATTCACTAAAAAGAATGGTTGAACCACCTCCTTGTGTCTTTAGAAGCAAGGCATTCTGCGCTTTCACTTTTGCATACCCAATCATAATTTCCTTCTTCCAAGACTAAGGTTTGGAGTAATCATCCCCTTCCAAATCATTCACGATTATCAGAAGAGGTGAATGAGGTGATTAATGACACTGACCTCTATCAGCCCCAGAACCATCACCTCCACTCAAAAATAGTAAATTTCAACGAAACTGTGAAGATGTAGATCTCAAAGATCTAGGCTTTGAACCGAGAAATTCAGTAGGCAATCCGATTGAACGTATGGGAGGATTACTAACTTCTACAATACCTTCTGATCGTGAACTAGAAAGCCGCCTCCGCTTAGAAGGGGTAGGTGAAGGCTGGACAGGAATAAACGAAGGCGGCATTATCAAATTGGAAGAGATAGGCTCAGATTTCCTTCACCTCATTTGCATCAATTGCACCATCAACATAGAGCTATTGTTTAGGAGTGCAATCGCTTTCAGGCTCTATAAAAGCACACATCCACTTGAGTGGCAAAGAGGATGCAACACAAGGAATTCTGGCCCTTTGCTCAGGAGGGTTGACCACAACACCATCATCGGCCTTCTGTGTAGAAAAGTCCATGATAGCAGAGGTAGCATCGGTTGCAGTGCACATAAGATACGGCTTTGAATGGTGGGATTGGGAAAAACCTCCAAGAAGAGACCTAGAGTACTCGGAAAACAAGCCACAATTGGAGAGCGGTTTACTACAATCACTCCTACAAAGAGGAGGGATGATAGCAAATCGTATCATGTATAAAAATATGCTCATCGATTGTAAAGACTATTGATTGTGTGTATTTTTTGTAATTCATTCAACATTTGTTGTATTACATTGAAAATTTGTAAAGTATATATATGATGAGAATTGTTTATTATTTGTTTATTTAAATTTGTAAACTGACGATGGCTATTATCAATGTGAAATAATTTTTTCTTCTTCTAATCATGTGTGAATTGTGATTTAGGTGTACATTGGTTATCTCTTACAAATGACATGAATCATTTCTTATCTCTTTTGTAATGCTTGGATTATGAATTATAAGTTGCAATACTTTATTTTAAGTACATCATGTATGATTCATTAAATTAAATTTTAATGTATTTAACTTATACAATTATAAAAAACTGTACATATTAAACGACAAAGGCTTTTCCTGAATTTGACATTGTACTTGATTTTTCAAAGTGGTGCACAAGTTGCATTTCAAATTTAACTTGCATTTTACAATTTACAATTTCTTACAACATATGATATATAATACAAACATACCAAACCAATGAAATTTTATTTAAATCGTTTCTAAAGAAACTACATGTATATGATTTACTATGCTTTTATATAAGCAATCATAAGAAACCCAATAAGACTTAAGTCACAAGATAGAGAATACATAAAAAATTATAGACACCATGATCAATGAATAGTTATCAAAATTAGAAGAAAGAGAAGAACACCGGTCTCCAGAGGAGGCCGACATGAATAAAGTGTTCGTTCGTTCCACTACTAAGACCATGCCCATCGGGCAGGGAAAAAGTGAGCTGGGACTACTTCCTCCTTTCGAGGGTAGACACTATGTAACAGGTAGCCATAAACCAACCAAGCAAACAATCAACCACGCAAACAACCAATCAACCAAACAGATAGCCAAAAACCACAAATCAACCAATCGTAACAAATTAAAAGAGAGAGAGAGGGGGGGAGTATTTAAGGGGGTCTTGTGGAACGGGAAGGGCTTGGTTGTTTTTGATTTTCTGTTTATGTAGGAGGATGGACATAACATGTTGTATGGCAATGATGTTGATATTTTTGAAAGTGTTTGTAATTGTGTCAATAGGAATTTTGAAGGTATCTTCCAGTGTTTTCATAGATGGAATAAAGGTGGTGGCACGAGCGCCGGCTGTGATTACAATGAGGGGGTCCACTTTTCATCCGAGGGCAGTGATGTCGTCAATAAGTGGTTGGTATTTATTGATTTTGTTTTCGATTGTTTCAAGGGAGAATCTATCATTACAATGTGTAAATTCGATGAATTGTATGGTGTAATCTTGATTTATGTGGTCGGGTGGGGGGTCATTGTATGGTAGGCCTTTATCAAATTTACATTATACTACACTATACAATTTAGAGATTATTACAAATTAATACTATTTTCAAATTTCCAATACATTGCAATTGACTATTACACTAAACACAACATAGAAATTCAAATCACATCATGTATAACTCTTTATGATTTACAAACGTAAGAAAATCAAGAAAAAATGATTCATATCATTTATCATAGTTTACAAATTTTAACTTAGTGCAAGATATTTACATATTTAGTACAAATACTTATTTGATTCATATCATTTAAACTAGTTTACAAATTTACGGTTTGTTACAATACTTTTTCAGTATACAAACCTCTCTCCACGAGAAAAAAGAGCCAAATAAAGATATATTATTCCACCAAGAGTCGTAATATTCAAAAAAATTGTTATTTTAGACAGCCAAAATGGCTATTAATACAGCAATATTTTGGATAAATCATGAGAATTGAGTTCAATATGATCCAATTAAAAATGAAACTGTTAGTTATAATTTGAGTTCCTAAAACATATCTTCAGAATACAATATTTTCTTTAAATCCTATCTTATAGATGATTATGTGATTTATTTCTTAAAAAATAAACATCTCTCTTACCAATTTATTTTAAATACTTCGACTTTAAATATGAATTTTTTTTAGTGATAATAAATGGATAAGTGAATTTAATGATTAAACAGATAGTAAACAAATTCAATGAACTAGATGAATTGTATAAGTTCAACTAAATCTAGGTTTTTCTTGAATCCTTGAGCAGAAGATTTTAGACGAGGATTACTTTCATGAATTTCTTAAATCATACTTTTGAACGTAAGAGGTATTATTTTCTATTTTATTATTGATAGATTGAGCAAGCATGATTATATGAAATGCTTATTGTCATTCAATAAATTTAGAAATATTCGATTTTAAAAAAATAGAAATTTTTTAATTTATGAATATTTAATTAAGTAAAATCTTTTTAATCCAGGTTAAGTTTGTTTGCGTTCCATACTTTAGAAGTTTACATTTCCTTAATTTTTTCTATTTTAGGCCTCTTTGGGATGAATATTTTGTGTTTTAAAAATCAAATGAATGGTAAGTTAAAGAATTAAAAATTTAGTTCAATGACCCGAAGATAATTTATCATATAGTCTTTTCAAAACTGTTATTCAATGCAAATTGGCCAGGTTTTTGTAGTGTCTGCATTCTTTAAGATTGTTTTAGCATTTAGCACCTATACTTTAATGACTCTTACTTACTTGAAGTAAGTTTTAATGTCAACTATCTTCTCGCTAATCTACTTTTGTACGAAATACTTAGGTGTTCAAAATACTTCAATATTACTTAACCCCAATAAATGTTCCTCGTCAATTTCACACCAAAATTGCTTCTAAACTGTGGATTCTAGAGCAATGAGTAAAGAAGAAAACAAATACTTTTATTTCTAAAGTTAACTGTAGGATCTAAAATAAGACTTACCAAATAAATCACTTACAAAACTTCATTGACATTGATCGCATGGATTGAAAGATTTTATCGTTTGAAGAAGGAAACAGTTAATTTTTTAACCGCGTTGAGTGGATTAGCAAACTTTGACTTTACTTGTTAAATATTTGCACTATTCATGGGACTCTAAATGCATTACCATTGTGTTTAGCATGATTCTAATTCCTTGTACACCAACTTTTAAAGGTAAAAAACGGAGGTAGCATATTCAAAAAAATTATGCAAAGAATGGGAGTTCAAAAAAGGCCAATTATTCACATTTTATGATTTTTTTGAACTAAATATGATTTAGAATATTGATCTAAATAGTCACTAACAAGGTTAACTTCACATCTTGTAGTAGAATAAATAAAAACTGAAAAACTATGAAGATCTACAAGGTTTATGAGGAAAAGAAGAAAATTTTGTGTTTTTTGTTTAAAAATGCGTGAAAATATTTTACTTGGATTAAAATTATTTTTTAACCTGAAGACAAATTTTGTTTTTGGACAGCTTCAAAGAGGATAATATTCTTGTTGTGTGTGAAAAATCTAAATGTCAATAGAAACCTCTAGGAAAGTTTTGGAGCTGTCCGAAGTCTATATTTTTTACTTTGAGTGGTACAAATTTTCGAACCACAAATTTAAGAAACATAATAAAGACACCTCCACAAAGCTTTGACCAAGGTAAGTCTAGTTAAAAATTTTAAAACATAAATATATATTCTTCAGATTATAGATAATTGCCCAAACTCAAGAAATCCCCTCGAAGGAGATTTGGTCCCTTAGGGATTAGATATAGTTTTTCTACAAGAGCTAGAACAAGCTACAAAGTTTCATTTTATCTGATATTTCTTAAAAACATTTCATAATAGTTTTCATAAAAGTATTATGAAATATACATTTTATAAAGCATGGAATGAATTAACAACAACTGGTTGTTTTTGATATCAAGTCTATAACAATATGATATTTAGTAACATCGATATTGTTTTATAGTTTTCTATCTTGGTATAGAAAAGCGTACAATGTAAGTTCGTGTTTGTAACAAATTTTTTTGTTTTAAAAATTTGCATGTGATAGTTTGTTTCTATATAAATTCTCTTTGACATACGTTTAATTTTTCCATTATTTGATAATTTGATTTATCCAATTGTTTGGTGTTTTTTTATACCACTCTTATGAAGATATATTGTAGAGGCTTGTTTAGATTCTACAATAATTTCAACCAACATTTAAAAAATATTTTTAGTTGTATTCAAGATTGATTTTTGTTTTAATAAATTTATATATTATATTGAATTTTCCTTATTACCTAATTAAAGGCTAAATTTTTTTATAAAGATTGTGAACAAAATTATTTTTTTCCCTCTTCTACCTAAACATTGAAAAACAAATATGTGTGACATAAGTTTGGTGGACATGGATTTAGTGGTAGAACAAACAGACACTTTATTCATGCCGGCTTTTCGAGACCGGAGTTCTTCTTCTTCAGTGTGACATAAAACATTTATCACATTACTTAAAAGTGATAAAATATTGATAAAAGTTTTATTTTTTATAAATGAAACGAAGAAAGCTTTAATGAATATACATTTTTTTTTAAGACAAAATTAAATTTTCTTCAATTCTTATTTGAAAACAAAACTAAAACAAATTATATAGATTAAAACTTTTAATATCCTAAGAGTCATTTTCTTTAAATCGATTTTGATTTTATAAGGCTTATTTTTGAAAAAAAATTGACTTTTTATAACTAATTTAGTAGATTTTGGTTAATTTTTATTACTTTTTGACATATAAAACCAAATATGACTTTCAGTTTTTCATTCATTAGAGAATCCAATTTTGTCAAAACGAATCTCATTTTGTTTTATTTGGGTTGGTCGCATTTCTAAATTGAAGTGGCTCGAGAACCTAAAAAGGTCAGTTTAAAAGTTGTGACAAAAATTCATTGTTTTCCCGCCCAAAATTGTTGCCGTTGAAAATAGTCTTTCCCGCCCACCTCCGTTTTTACTGCACCAAAGTCCATCACGTCATTCAGACTTTCCCCTGGAAATACTCATTTTGAACCCTTCCTTCTCTGAAGCTCTCTGTGCCTCGCCTCCGCTTCTAATTTTGTGCTCAGCTCTTGCCTTCGCGCAGTAAGTTATTGTATTGTTTATATTGTTCTAGGTCTTTTTGGGGGACACGAATGTCTTGGATAGTTTTTTTGGAAAGAAGTGTAAGTGTGGCTGTATTTCTTATGTGGTTGTATCTCTAGCACGTTGGTTAAAATCATTTTCACTTTCGCTTTTGCCTGTGTCGCACCGGTCATTTCAATGATTTCTCCTCTGTTTTTTGTCTTCAAGAGTACAGGTTGACTTTCCCATTGCACGTTATTGAGTGTTAATATCCATTGAGCATTACAACGGTTCTTGTTCGCACATAAATTAAATCTCTATCTGTGACACTCCGCATATGACGGAATCACTGTAGCATTCAAAAACCATCTAAATATTGGACGATTGGTGACACTCTTATCCTCGGGTCAAAGATAATACACATGAGCGGATCATATGAATCATCAAGGGAAAAAATTATCAGATTTATCTTCCACTCAAGAATAGAACCAAGGGACCATATTGCATTCGAAATCACCAATTCCAAAGTGTAAAGTATTGTATCAATATGACAATTAATAATGAAATAGCACTTATCCTCAAGTCGAGGATAACGGATATCAGTTCGTTGCAATTCGATGAAATTTTAATTATTAGATTGCATGAGTTCATATGTTGTATCAAAGTATTATGTCACGTCAGACTTTGTCCAATATGAGTGGTATATGCTACAAGGGTGTTATCCTCGAGTCGAGGATATTGAAAAGTATGGAATTTTATAACTGGATAATCTAATTTATGATGGTTATTCTTGAATCGAGGATAACTGACTACGAGTTTGATGTCATCTGAGATGCATGTTGAATGTAGACTGTTTGATATCAGATTTATGTTAGATGGCGCAATGCCTATGTCATTCATGCACTCATATTTTTTCAGATGTCATTCGCAGACCTATCCTCAAGTCGAGGATAACTCACAGAGGCTTCAAGCAGTTACTTTTTACAAATAAAAAAAGATTGGTTCCTTGCAATCTTATATTCAAGGAGATGTTTTTATAAAACCAGAATTGATGAATAATTTTCTGAATGTTGTTCTTCGATTAAAGTATTGTATATATTTGGTGTGTTTTCTCCGGGTTTGAATCATCAGTGTGTTGTTATATCTGATGGTGGTTTTAATGAATGATCTGTCGTACACAAACACATCGCGCAAAGATAACATCGTGCCAACAGGAGAGAGCATACGATTAGAGACAAATTTGGAGCAGTGGTGACTAAACTATCACCGTTGCCTCTCTAAACAACAAAAACAATAGATCTCAAAAGAAACTATCAACCACTCAGCAACATAGGCTAGGGAAAAAAATATATATACCCAGACCACAACATTTAGTAATTGGTCTGCAAAGACCCCTTTACTAATAAACAAGTATAAAACACTTGTAACTACATAACAGTCAAGTCCATGCAACTCTTGAAGAGTCGAAGCATGATCACGATGCGGCTAACGGTGTGCACAAACCCTCACCTCATCACGTGGGAGACTCAACTTGAGAAAGATGAGTCTCCCTCAACCACACATGTGGAGGTCACTTAAGCTCCAAGTCCCAAAATAAGGTGTCAAAAGACACCATCGTTAACCTAGCCGTCACACGGTAGTAATCCTAACCCTAATCACCAATTAGGGCTAAGTTGCACACCTTCCGATAACTCCACAACTCCCTAGGTAATTTCTAATCGGAAACCACCTACTCAAATACCTCTACGCACCGATCCTGACAATTCCCCTAATTTTGTATTGAAGTCTTCTATATCTGCAATTATCCTCGTATCAAGGATAAACGAATCTTATTTGTTTCTATCTCCTCTCATAGGAGCCGTCCTTTACAAATATGTCGTCTAATTGGATAACTAATCATTTGTCGTTTTCATTGTGATATTTTTAAGATGGAAGAATGCTCATATGATGTAGTACGAGTTCCACCTACCTTGCCTCCTGGTGTTGTTGCATATGAGGGAATTCCTTCGCTTAGTAGTTTATAAAGAGCGTTATCCTAAAAAACACAGTACCAAGCCAATCATCAGAGGGTAGAGGGTCTTTCCCCACCAAAGAAGGAAGTACTTCTTACTACACAATCAATCAATTCTGTAGCCAGCTCCATTGTTGTCCAAGAAATTGTACTCAACGATTTCCACGGTGTCCAATTTATGTACTTCGCTCCCAAGTTTACCGTGACATTGGAGGTGTTTTCTTTCACAAACATGTTTGGCTTGATGTACATAGGCAGATCCACATGGATTCCAGTGGCAACTCTGTGGTGATGCTTGATGGAATTGATGTATGTTAAGATGCATGGTATACTATCATGGGATTAGTCGAGCTACATTCTACAGGTACAAACTAGAGGCAAAGTATAGGATGCGATTGGGGGCACACGATAATACTGGTATAAAAAAGCCTCAGACTCATACCCTATTGGCAATTGCTACTCTGCATGATATACTTGATGATGTTGTTGATTACAATCCTAATACGACTACTACATTTGGCACTGGCAGAAGGTGGTTTCCAAACACCTTCCTATCTCTTTTCAATGAAGTGCAGTGATGCCCAAAGTGAATGAGGTAAATGCCAGGTTTGGCCTCAAACCAATATCTTTGTCAGGTCTTAGTCGAATTTGGAGCTCTGAGTTCGAACAATACTCTGCTAAGAAGCCTGGTGACAACTATGCTCGCTGCGGAAGATGCGACCAACTTAAGCAGTTAAAGAAGGCTTGTACACGGGGGTCCTCCGCATACAAAATGTGGGAAGTCAATTTGCAATTACATCAGGCCTCTCAACAGACTCATTGTATTTTATATTGTGGGAACCAGAAGAACTTGGAAGAAAAACCTAATGAGGTTGTGTGTGTGGGAATCTGTTCCCACAAGGTTCCGGAAGTTAACCTAAAAATCCGGCAAAAACAAAAAAAAATTAGTGTTAGAATGTTAGAATCATAAGTTTGAACTATAGAATAGATAAATAAGAAATAAGACAACCTAGGGGTACCAAAGATCCTTAAAACCGTTTAGGAATTACCATAAATCAAAGGGATTTGGAACCGGAGAGATCGCTCACATACGGAACCTGCCGGAAGCATCCGGTACCGGAAGTAAACCGGAGCCGAAGGGAACCCGGATCCGGAATTGGTCCGGAGCCGGAACCGCTATTATGACCGTAACGGCCGTCCGTACACCGCCGAAGGTATTAAAGCAAGAAGTTAGGTTTAACTCCCCACACTTCTTGGCTTACTCTTTTCCCTTCGCCCGAGCGTCTTATCTTGTTGATTTCCTTAGAACGGAAGTGTTTCCGGTAGAGAGGGTGTGTGGTGAGGTCAGTGCGTGCAGGCGGTACCGGAGGGACTGTGAGAAATTCTGCAGAGATGGCGGAAGGAGAACCTTCCCGAGCTACTCGGGGGAAGACGACGCAACCGGCGGTTCAACGGGTAGTCCCGATCATACCGACAGACCCGGAGGAGAAGGTTGTCCTCGAATACTACCTCACCAACATGGGCTGTCGAGGGCTTCTCGACGTTGCGTGGGGAGCAAAGGAGGCGAAGCTAGTGGTGGAGTTACTCGGTGAACCGGACAACCAGTACGACGGTACCATACGAGCTCACCTCGAGACATGGGGTATTCCGGAGTGGCAGCGCACCTACTCTTTCAGTAGCGGAACAGTCAAGACAGCGGAGCGGAACGACGACATCCTGGGAGACGAGTTCACGAAGCAAGCCGACCCCAAGGAAGGCTACGGTACCGACGGCCTCCGGCATCAAGACGCGCAAATTGTGGTAAGATTCTTAAACCCGATCTTTCACCCGGAGAAACCTAAACGGTGGTGTCTAAATGGGCCACCACCATACTAGGTTCAATGAGGGAGAAATTTAGTGTAGATTGGGCCTCGCTTATGAGCGAGATGATCAACCGGATGGTGAGAGGGCTCCAGAAGTCGAAGAGGGCCGGCACCCCTCTTCCCTCGTACCTCACTCACCTCTACGCACAACACAATGTGCTTACCCCGGACGAGCAAGACGCATACGAGCTGCTGCTGGAGATCCGGAACTATGGCAGTCCGGAACTAGGAGACGATAACGAGGTTGCGGAGGACGCGGAGACTTTCTTGCCCGAGACAGTTCCCCAAATCCGGAAACGGAGCAGATGTGTACCACGGGAGTCGACACCGGGACCATCTACATCGATTCAGCCAACGGGTGAGCAACCTCCGCAAGACCCCAGGTCAGCTCCACGTGAAGGTCGCATTCCTCCGGCGGAGCCCCCGCACCTTGTTGGACTCGACGGGCCCGACCTACTGGAGCTCATCCAGCATGCAGGTTGGCGTGCGGTGATCGTGTGCCAATCCGAAGCACGATTACGAGAGGTCTTGGACGGCATCCGACGGGAGCTGGAGGTAGAGAGGGTCGTGGAGATACCGACAGCGATCCAAGAACTACAGAAGAACACACTCCGACTTCAAGCCCTAGAGATCCAGTAGGCTGCTATCATCCGGAGTCGAGACAAGTTTGCTGCCACGTGCGACGAAATGTTTACGGCGTTGACAGAGTCCCGAAAGAAGCTGAAGGAAGCGGAAGATCGAGCATACGCTTCCGCACAGGCCTTGACGGAGGTACGCGTAGCTTTAGCCTTCTGGTTGATATGGTCAACCGGAGCCTTCTCTTCACAGATCAGCTAGAGAAAGAAGGCAGACTGAACCGGATCCCGATCATACGGTTCTTGCACGATCACGGCAAGAAGATGGAGAAGACATGGACTCGGATGTAGGAACTGGTGGCCAACCTGCCCACTCAGGGACCGGAGAACCGGAGCACCCAAGCACCGGAGGACATCGCAGTTCGGGTCCGTATCCGGACGTCTCCGGACGAACCCAGACCTTCAAGCGTACACCCGGAGGTTTCCGGGAAGCAGACGGAGATCCCAACTCCGGCGGAGCCTGCTGCATCCATGACCGGCAGTCTTCCCAGCAACCCAAGCCCCGGTGCTGGAAGGCACTGGACGGAGTTACTACCGGAGATAAGTCAGGGCGAAACCCCTTCTCCCATCCGACCTGCACCTACTCCTCCCTCATCAGGCCGCCGGAAGTCCACTCCACCACTCGCTAGGCGTTTGGCGACGGATCTTCCTAGTCCCGGAGCCGAATTCCAAGGCTTTGCTGAAGCTCCGGAGACCATTGTGGTGGATTCCACCTCCGAACCCCCTCCACCGGCAGCATCACAGCCTCCAACTTCCGGAGCCGGATCACAAGACCTCCCGGCAGCTTCAATACCCCAGCGGAGGAGGGCTGGCAAGACGAAGGCAGAGGCATCTACGAGACGTACCAGTCCAAGATTCAAGAACGTTGGATCACCCCCTTAGGTAGGTTAGATTTAGGAGTAGTAGTAGCTTAGGGATCGGAATTAGGTAGCGATTAACGATGGGGCCCAGAGTTGCACCCGGCTACTTAATCCGGAAACTAAGCCTTCCGGAAACTTGAAACACTTCCGGAATTTTGCGTACTTTTCGGATGTCCGGAATCCGGACTCGGAAAAATAGGATCTGAGAGTCACTTTTCCGGATTTTTCGGGATAAGATCCTTAACTTTAAGGATAAGATCCCCCGGTTTTCTCGTAGATAGGATTAGCCTTAAAATAGGAATAGTTCTAAGTACTTAGTAGATGAGGTTTGGAAAACTCATCACCTTGTTTCATTTCCTTTACGTTGAATATATTTCAGAGCTTTCACTGGATTTGCTACCTAGTACTTGTGAAGAGAGGTATTTTACGCGTGAGGTTCAAGGTCCGTTACTGTAGTACGTATTTGTGCAAGTTTCTTCGAAGAGAAGGTTGTTTTGTTAAGCTAAGGAGTGAACCGGCTTAGATCTTCAGTAGGGGAGTGTCCGGAATAACTGGAGGAGGTTACAGAGGTGTTCCTGATCACCTTCAGAAGTCCGGAAGAACCAGGAGGGGAAGAGATCTATTGCAGAGGTGTTCCTGGTAGTCTCTAGGGCACGGAATAGTCCGTGTGAACCCGGACTTCGGTCTAAAACCGGAGTTTACCCCCACGATAGGAAAAACCTGCTATGTGAGTCTAGAAGGAGTCCGCCCCAGTAAAACTTCATCACTATCTTCGTAGGGCTACAAAAGTGCTACCGAAACGTCGTTGTAGTCGGGACGTACCTTTGCGTGACCGCATCTGGAAGGCCTTCCGGATGTCGTGAGAGTTACGTCGGGAAGCAACACCATACCACCGGTTAGTAGATTAGGAAGAGAGTGATTGTCCGGTCACTATAAATCCCGGGGCAGTGGGTGCCTAGCCACTTAAAGTCACAAGGCAGTGGGGAATCCGGCCACTTACACAAAACAGGATCAGTGGCCTTCCGATCACTTGTTTAAACCTTCCGGAAGCTGCTCTGAGGAGGAACAGAGTTAAATCAAACTACCTTCCTAGTTTCCGGAAACCATTTCCGGAATCAACTGTAAAAACGTTCTGGAAACTAGTTCCGGAAAGTTTTGCTTGGGTTCCGGAATCCGGAAGGATCCGGAACTATCACTAAATAGATTTACTAACCTATGTGATGAATAGACTAGTGGTTTTGGAATAATTTGAAAGGATAAATAGATCTCTGTAGGAACGATACCGGAGTGGTTTACTTTGGAAGCACTTAGTGACGAATGAGTGCATTCCGGAGGAATACTGACTCTGCAAACTACGACAGTGTGCGTCATCCATGATTAAATGAATCATAGCAAAACTGCATCTCCTCATTTTTCTCACAAGAATAAAGCAACGGAGTCCTTCATGAAACTGACTGTGGCCGTAACTAGAATGATTGTGCATGGACATGGAGATGTTCATTATGCCCATTATAGTCTTGACATCTTCCCCACCAACTCGAACTACACTCTTGTATCCATTGCGAAGTTACTTCGGGACTTAGAGAATCCACTAGTATAGTCTTCTTGTGAATTATTTACGGGAAGAAGAGCTTCTTCTCTCTCTGCGGCTGTGCTTGCAAATGCTAACGTGTGTCTTAGATCCCTTGCTGCTCCACCGATTAAACGTATTTCTACGAAATAGTTACCACCAATACTCCAAATGCAGTTGGATAATGCCACAAAGGACAATAAAAATAGATTTGTGTTTGCTTTTTTTCCCTCCTCGTTCATATGGGTGTTTTCGGTGAAGTGTATGCCAACTTCTTACTTGTTGGTCATACTCACAAAGATATCAATGCAATGTTTGGAAGATGGAGTTCCAAATTCAAGTCAAATGGTATCCAACGATTCCACTCTTGATGAAATCATTCATGGATGTTGAGAAAAAGCCAGTCATTCCACATCTCATTGAAGAGGTGCCCGGCTTCAAGGGCTTTTTAGAAGAATATTTGTGCATTGGCAAAGAGGCCCTTGCGGGTCACACCAAGGGCCAACAATTCAAGTTCTACAAGGGCTCAAATGGTTTGCCAAAGATGCAGTACAAAATTCTTTGTACAGATAGGGATTGGTTGCCGGAGGAGAATGGAGGAATTCAGCTGTGGAAAGTGACAGCAGTTGGTAGGCTAATTTGCCTCGTGGACAGCCGCTTCCTCTCATTCCGTAACGTCATGAGAATTATGATGAGGTTTTGAAGGGTATCTCAGGGTTTCTAAGTCTTTGGGAATCTATGGCTAATGAGGATCTCTTCACTGAATATAAGAGGAAGAACGAGCATATTATGTACAATTGGAGAGGTGCTAAGGCTGCTCTCGAGGTGCCTTTGGAAGAATCGCCTCTCCTACGAGAGGAATTCTGGCCACTATCTAGATATGCTCCATCTATGGGGGGTGTATATGAGATTGATGGGTCTTTGAGGGTGGAGTATGTAGAGGTCCCTCCATTCATTGGACAACGACGTCATTGTCCCCCTCCATCATTTCGGGTTGGTAGAGATGTGTACGAGGGCTATGTACTTGCGGTGCGTTCTGCTGATGGGGATTTGTGCCCATTTTGGATTGCTTTGGCATTGACTAATCCACATCCGGATTGTGAACATTCTCATGAGATTAAAGTGCAAAACTACAAACGTGCATCCCAACGTCATGTGGACTTGGAAACGTACCAAGGTGGGATTCTAGTCATGGGAATAATTGGGTTGAAGAAATTGAATCTGAACCAACCTGGGTGTATATAGATTGTATTTTAACGGCTTGGAAGCCTAGGTTGCGTGGAAACACAAACTCCTTTAGGTTAAAAATTCCAAAATCACAGGTGGACATAATCAAGGCATCTTTAGCTGAATTATAGATTTCAACGGAGATGGTGGTTTCTGGGGACTCGAGTTATTTTACCAATATAAAATAGGTAGGGGTGCATGTTTTTATTTGAATTTTTGTTCTTCCATACTGGGTATCCTATTAAGTACGCACTGAACTTGTATCTATTAAATGGAATTGTAGACTTTGAATGTGCACATAGCATATTTGTAGATAGAATTTGATTAGTGTTTGGACGTCCAAAAAGTGATATATTGTGTTGCTTTCAATATCATACAACGGAGCCGGGAATTTTGTTACATTATTGATGTATAAATGGCAGTCTACAATGTGAGTGTCATTAACCATACATTTATCCTTGATGCATCGATATTTTCTATTGATAGCAATTATTGAATGGATTGCTACAATACATGCTAACTTCTCAAAGCTAGGTATTTCAACGACCTTATTGTTTAGAAATAGTATAATCTGCTAAAATTGGTAACTATTTCTCTTTCAAATGAAAAGGTGTGTTTTCTAAGTGGAATTTAAATGAGTGTATATGTGTCTTTTAGTTCAATTTTAAACCCTACTCAGAGGGGTTCTCAAATTTATTGCCGCTTATATTTTTATGGAGTAACTTAATTCTTACAATGATATTTTTTTGATGCATTAGATTTTCTTAGGTAATATGCTCTATATCTTGGTACATTTTTGATAACCTATTACCTTTTCACATACAACTAAATATGATATTCAATTTCATACAAAATGAATTCAACAATCCATGATATGGCTAGATTATTTAGCATTTTCAATTGAGATTGAGTCTCAATGTAATACATAGTCTCAAGTAAATGAAATAAAAAATTGACCAAAATTAGACACCAAAATAAATTGAGACTCCAAAATGTTTCATTCTAATGAATATGGTGTTCTTTCATAATCCATATTGGCATAAATAACGTGATCTCACGAAATTATTTTAAGATAATGAATAAAGCAATGGCCAGCCTTGCACTAGTAACTTCATGCTTACTTTATTCTTGTGTCCAGCTTCGTTCACTTAGCCTTCCAATCTTTTCCTCACTGTTTTTTTTTTTGTTTTTTGTTTTTCTATGTTATCTTTTCTTTTAGTTCCTTTTCCCGTTGGATTACCTTGCTCTCCCTCTTGGTGGTTTTACATTCAGACAATTAAACCATAGATATGTCCCTTCTACCTCAGGTTACTTGTCTCACACTCAACATCCATTAAACCTCAAAATCACACATCACATCACATTGTAACTGAACCGACAGTGTGTAACTGAACCCACAGAGGGGAAAGCATTTATTTTGACAATTTGGTGAACCGGTATACACAATGCACCACCCGTTCCCACAGAGTTACACAGTAATTAAGGTTTACTAAGTACAAGCAAAGTCTCCCCAGCCCTAGACCTCGCACAATTCGGGCAGCGCTTCCACTCGTTCAATTCCGCCGTGATCACCACAAGTCCAACACGGGCAACCTCGCCGCCGACCTGCAACTACATAACAACCACATGTCAAAATATACCGCCAACCGACATTCTCTCGGACCTGGAGATCAACATTAGATAGAATCCTTGCTCGGCATTCACGAAACACCACGGCACGAATACTCACAACAACCGCAGCTCACAAGCCCAAACCCACACAGTAGCCTTCTCACAGAGTGCTCACGTACAAACCTCGAAACAGCTTGTCCGCGCCGCTCCAGCTCCATCTTTCGCTCCTCGCTTCGCAGCCGGTCACACACACGCTCCTCTCGCAGCCGTTCCTCTCGCATCTCCGCCTCGCAGCCGCTCCTCGCTGCACCGCCGCTACACGTCTTGCAACCGCCCTCACTTTGCTGCCGCTCACACGATTGCTATTCTCGCACGTCCTCCTCGCAACCAGTCCTTGCTGCATAGCCGCTATACGTCTTCTAGCTGCTCCTCTCGCACCTTTGCCTTGGAGCCGCTCCTCTTGCATCTCTGCCTCGCACGTGCTCCTTGCTGTACAGCCGCTACACGTCTCGTAGCCGCCCTCGCTTCATAACCGTTACACCTCTCGCAACCGCTCCTCTTGCACCTCCGCCTCACAAACGCTCTTTGCCGCACCGCCGCAGCACGTTTTGCAGCCGCCCTCGCTTCACAGCTGCGACACGTCTCGCAGCCGCTCCTTGCTTCGCTGCCACTCACACAAATGCTATTCTCGCACCTCCGCCTCGCAACCGCTCCTCTCGCACCTCCGCTTCCCAGCGGCTCCTCTTGCACCTCCGCCTTGCAGGCGCTCCTCACTGCACAACCGCTACATGTTTCGCAGGTGCCCTCGCTTCATAGCCGCAACACCTCTCGCAGCCGCTCCTCTTGTACCTCCGCCTCACAGCCGCTCTTTGCTGCTACACCCCTCCTCTGACGCCTTCTCCGTCAGCATATAACCACTCGCCTCTTGCTCCCTGCCAACGCACTCCTCCTGATTGCATGCGCCACGTACCGCTTCTTCACGTGCTCCCATCCTCGCATTATGGGCCTGCCCATGTGCATACCTAAATTCCGCCTCCCAATATGCGCTGCGCGCCCCTGACTTGCGATTTGACAGGAACCCCCCACGCTCAGACTTACAGTCTAACCTTGTTAATATCACACCCTCCGTTTCACCCGAAAGTGTGATATTATCAAGGTGTGACAATTTTGATAATATCACATTTGGTAATTTTAGGGAAACTGTGATATTATAAAAAAAAATCCCAAAAAAATCCAAAAAAAAGTTAGAAAATTAAATAAAACAACAAACTATCATACACTTGGTTTTCCAACTTGAATAAATCACCAATAGATGCCATAACTCACAAAAACCAAAGAAATGAATCACTTTTAGTTAGTGACATCCATATTAGGACATAACAAGCTAGTAAATTCATTGAGACCTAACATAAATTATTTATCTCACCTCATGTGAAATAATCATTGAGACATAGCAAGTGACAAGGTGTAACGTATATAAATTATGTTAGGTCTCAGGTTTAGCACTCGCTCCTCCAACAAGTCTCAATTATAAAAATATGGTACACTCTGGAAGGAGCGGCTTCTTCTTCATCTGAATTGTTGTTTGTTAAAACTCTGTAGGAAATTCCGGATCAAAGCCTAAGCATATAATTCTACATGGTGACCCACCGCTCAGGCCCATTTCTACCTCAAAGGCCTTCATAGCAATCCACAATCACAACCCGAGCTAATCAATCCACCACTGCAGTACTGTACCACTCTAAACATCACACATGATTCCTACACCTAGTAACAATTTGTTAGCAATTTACAAATTCAGGGGCCGTTGTAGTACTAGGAAAAAATCGCTACTCCCACATGAGCTGAATTGTAACTCAAGTCGTTGGGGGTGTGCAGCAAGTCGCTGTAGCAAATGGGTCGCTGCTTTATTTCAGAAAACCAACAATCGGTTCGCAGTGATCCAGGGGCTTTACAACAAAGGCACCTCAGAAACCAGACGAAAGAAGGTTTTGGCTTCTCTGAAGAAAGACATCTGCAGGTCTCAGAACGACATTGAGATTTACTCTGATTGCTACGCGTTGCCAGAAGCCATGATTGAGATGATGATTCAACCCAACGACTTGCGACCTGCGACCCAACGACTTGATCGCATCCTCCACACTCCAACGACCTACGACCCAACCTGCGGACTTATCACGACCCCACCTTTACAATCCGGCACAGCTTGCAGGTATCCTCGGGACAATGCCACCGCAAGGAAACTCTCAGGAAAACGGCCGCCCCAAGGAAACCCTCATATTCTCCAGAGTCATGCTGGTTCGAGCTTGAAACCCTCGCACTTCCCAGAACTCTCGTCCTCACCAATATCTATGATTTGCCCACATTTTTCATCCACAAATCACCCTCACTTGTACATATAGTACAGCATTCCGACGAGATAGGACATCATCTATGCTTATTCATCCATCCATTTTTGATATTGTCACACTTACACTACAGATTTTGAAAAAAAAATGTGATATTATCAAGGGTGATAGTGATATTAACAAGGGAGTTTTACACTACGAAAATCCGTTTCAAGGTTTTGGGTGACAATATCAAGGTGTTCTATTAACAAGTGTGATATTATCAAGGTTAGACTGTACCAGGTGGGGGAGGAGGTGGTGGGGCCAAAACCTGCCCCTATTTTGTTTTTGGATGGGGCCCTAAATTTAGCCTAAGGAGGACCTATAGACTAAATTGGGGCCGTAGGCCCTGATTTTGTTTTAAAAAAAGCCAAAAAAAGCCTCTGACCCCCCAAAATGGGAGGGCCAGAAAAATGAGCCCATGCAATCAAGACGGGCCCCACCTCGGGTAAGCCCGAGCTTGGGGGGGTTCCTGTCCGCGCCCCTGACTTGCCAGCTTCTTCACCACTTGCCTTAATAACTCTCCAAGGATTGATATCCTTTTTGAGCTTCCATCTGTTCATAACCGCTATAGTCGACAACCCAATCTCAACTGGCCATGGCGGCCATATCCATGTGCTGGCCATGGCCAGCCATACCCGCCATAGCCAACGGTCTTCAATTCCTTTTTCTTCTCCTTCTCTTCTTTTTCTTTGTTTTCTTTTCATTTTCTTCTCCTTCTCTACTCATTCTAATTTTCTTCTCCTTCTTCTATATCTAATTCTAGTTTCACATTTTCAATGTTAAATGTTTGCCTCTTGAATTCAAAATTCCAACCTCCATATTCTAAAGCCTAATCTCTACATTTTCTCATTTTCTCTTCTCACTAATCTATCTTTCTCTCCTACTAGTTGGCCTCATACCACATAATACCACTACATTTCCTTAATATGAAGGCCTAACTTCCATAATAAAATACTACTAGAAGTCATTCTAATTTCTCCCAATTTTTCCTTCCACTAATTTGGTGAAATCTTTGGAGCTCTAATACCACTAGCAACATTTCATCACCAATCTCTAACTAATAGGTAAAAAATATAATGGTTTAGTCTAAAACCAAATGTAATCCCAAAATTGGGCTCACACTCCCCACGCTACCAACTGCTCACCACTGTACGATTCCTAAATGGTGTTTGCCATCGTAGTGGTGGTCTAAGAAGGACGATCCGGAAACAAAATCGGGAGCAAGAACTACATCACTCTGCTTACCGCTGTATCCTTACAATCTGCCATGGTCATCCCGTCTTTAGAATCGGTTTTTTGCATTAACTTCCTTCTATAAACAACTCTCGTCGTAAACACATGCCTTCTCTTTTCGTTGAGAATTTGTAGACGGCGCTCTAGACTTGTATCGTCCACTTCTCAGGATATGCTCGTAGAGTGTGATCTCATTCATTTGACCGCCCCACGATCAGCTCCCGCACCATGACGTCGTTGCAAAAGCTCCACAATTGCTCTCGCAGTCCCCTGCGGCCTATCCGATTCAAGTCTGCCTCCAGCGCTTTCCGTTCTTTCGATGATTCCGGCACCACCGGAATCAATGTCTTGAGGTTGACGACAAGCTCTACAATTGCCCAATTGCTTGACGCCTTTCCCATGGCAGCATGTGCGAATGGAAACACTCACCCGGATCCCATAATAGATTTCTCACTCGTCAACCCAAAATCCTAAGACCAAACCCTAATTGCAATCAAAACCCAATTGAAACCTTATATGCGGATTTTTGTAAGCTTAGCCTTAGATCTCTACTTGTTGCTCTCTCCTTCTTTCTCCCCTTGCCGCTAACCCTCATAAAATTGTGCTTAAGAAAAGATCAGGTAAGACTCTCTAGGCTAACTATCTATTAGTCATCCGATTATCATTATTCTGTTCCGATTACGGGTATGACCATTGTATCCAATTCCGATTATCATTATTCTGTTCCGATTACGGGTATGACCATTGTATCCAATTCCGATTATGGTTATGACCATTGGAACCCCGTTCTGGTTCTTTTTAGCCGGATTATTTCTTTACAATTATATGATTTAAGGTGTTGGTTAATAAGGAGTTTCGGTAGTTCTAATAGAACTACCTACATGAAAAGGATGTATCTTCATTTTTCAAAAAAGATCATCCTTTTAAAATGGAAACGATACTTGATTAGCACTTATTGCAAAATTAGATTCTGACAATGAGGCCACCACCTCTCCTTTATACGCCTTGTCCTTCAACAAGACCTTCTCAACGCCAGGTAGCGATTCTGAAACCTGCTCCTCCACAAGCACAACCAACGTTTTAACCGCATGTGCTGTAGTCACTGCACCTATAGGTGCCACTGCCAACGCCGGAGAAACTATTACGGCCGGAGGAACCACCACTAGCTGTGGCATAATCACCAGAATCACAGAGGATGGAGCATGCACAAAGAAATTCCAAATACCAAGTTTGCACTGGGACGGATGCCCCCTTCCTCTTTTAAAAACTTGGGAACCTAGTGTATGAAATAGAAATTTTGAGCAATGTCTTTAAAATCCCATTAGTTGTATTATAATGTCGCAATTACGCCTACCATCGTGACATCATCTTTCTCAATTAACAAACAAGTACAAAACACTTGTAAAATACCCAATAGTCAAGTCCATGCTACTCTTGAAGAGTTAAAACATGATCACTATTGCAAGTCATTGGTTAAGTATTCCTCTGAATGGCACTCGCTTGCCATTAGATGCTTCCGAAGTAAACCGCTCCAGTTTTGTTCCTACAGTGACCTATTGTTTCTTTCAGAATATTCTACAAAAACTAAAACTACCAAACACTACTTCACAGGTTAACTTTCCTATTCATTTCTATGCTGAAAATCTGAATCCTTCCGGATTCCGGATTTCTTACAATAGCTTCCAGAACTAATTTCCGGACAACTGAATTTATGGACAACTTATTTATCTCTGTTTCTCCTTAAAGAGTCTTCTGGACGGTTTAAACAAGTGACCAGTAAGCCATTGATACTATTTGTGTAAGTGGCCGGATTCCCCACTATCTTGTGACTTAAAGTGGCTAGACACCTACTCTCCCTACTTCGCTAACTAGTAGACGATTGTTGCTGCTAGACCCCCACTCTCATAACATCCGGATAGTAATCCGGATGTGGTCAGGCAGAAACGAGTCTGGATTACAACGACATTCCGGTCATTACTATGTTGATTCTACCAAGTGAACCTTACAGTTTGTAAAGAGGATCTCCATCTAGACATATACATCAGGCTTTTTTGTATTGAAGAGGTAGATTTCGGCCTCAACTAGAATCTGGATTCACACGGAGCTTTCGTGCCCTATAGACTACTAGGCACACCTCTGCCATACGTCTCTTCTATTCCTGGCTATCTTCGGACCCTGAAGAGTATCAGGCCTCTCCCTGAGCTCTTCTTGAGCCCTTTTGTGCGCTCTCTTGATGCAAGTCCCAATCGGTTACCTCAAGTACGAACACAATAACGCTCAGTACAAAAAAACTTAATCACCACAATAGAAACCACAATGGATCCGTTCTTCACAAGAAAACACTCAACACCACAATGTCTAGACAACCAATATAGTGAGAGGTTGAAACGTTCTTAGCAACAGAAACAAGATCCTGAGTCTCTAAAATTCATCCTCTAAGTACAAACTAAGTTTCCTAATTTCAGTTTTACCTTATTTGCGAGAAATCCAAAAAATCTTATCTTGACACCTACAAGGTCCTAGAATTCTACTTCTAGAAGTCCAATAATTCTTAGATTAGATCCAAAATTTTCGAATTTCAGATATGGACTCAACATCTTCTGATTCTAAGGGAAGTACAAAATTTCCTTAGTCTAATGGTCTAAGCTCTATTGTTAATTGCCACTTAAGCCAAGTAACTAAAAATTTCCTAATTGTAATCCTAAATCTAAATAAGGGGTGTTATGAACATCTTTGGGCCTAAAACTCCTACCCCTAGGCAACTCTTCGACTCCTACCTTCTTGGTGTCCGCTTCCTCGGGCGCTGCCGCCGGCTATCGGCTCCGGGCTCGGATCCAGGAGTTGTTGGTGGAGACTTCGTCATCGGAATTGCCTCAATTGGTGAGTCCACCCCGGCCAACCTGTCTTCCAAGGAAGTCCTGGAAGCTTGCACTCAATAAATGAGGATCTTTGACTAAGCGTCTTGCCATCGATGGTGTAGTCTTCTGGTGATGAAAATTGGTGAGCTAAACGTTAGCTGGAAGGCATGGGGAGTCTCAAGAGAGAGTTCGTCCGGAAGCCGGTTCTTCCAGCTTTTAAGCGCTTTCGTACTCGACAAGGTGTAGTTACTCCAATTCATCGTAGAGGCAAGTTCCGGAGTTGTTAGTACTTCCTTTCGCTTTCCAGAGCGCACAAAATGCACTTTTGAGGGCCCTGCTATGTCCGGAGTAGTCGTGACCGACACTCGGGTGGTCTAGTCTTCCAATACTTGGGTACCTCGGGTCTTCAGCCCTTCCAGAGACATGTTGCTCACCAGTTCTTGTATCCAGCCCAAGGTCTTCACAATCAACCGGATGATCTGTTCTCGGTCCAACTTGTCTTCATTTTCCAGCGGCACCGTGAAGAGGAGGCTCCAGTTGACGGTATCAACCAGAACGTTCAAGCGCCGTCCGGACCTCTACCAAGGCTTGGACCGAGGCGTTTGCTTGAACCTCTCCCTCCTTTCGCACTGCTTGCGCTTCCGCCAACGCCGTCTCTGTCTTTTCCAACTGTTCTTGGATCTTGCCTGGTCTTCTACCGCCTATAGCCGAAGCGTGTTTTTTTTAGCTCCATGATTCACGGGAGATTGTCGAGCAGCATCTCAACTCCCAATTATTGCCGGATGTGGTTGATAACTTCTAGGTTCGCCTGGTTGGATAGGGTAGCGCACCACACCACATGGGTGATGAGCTCATGATGTCTACCATTGCTCGTCCGGTAAGCTTCAGAGGCTCCGCTCGCAGCACCCGGCCTGCTTTTTGTGGTGGTCTGGTTGATTTTGGCTCCTCATGGGTCTCGTCTAGCGGGCTTGGATTGGCCTTTACAGGTTTCATTTGTACCGACTTGCTCATCTTCCGGGTGCGGGCGACCAAAGGTAAGGCTGAGAGGTCCAACACCTCCATTTTATCTTCTTTGGACTCTATCTCCGGCCCTCCATAGTTCAAAATGCTCAGGAGCTCCTCATATGCAACTTGCTCTGGAGGTGTCAACATCTCGTGATGAGCATAGAGGTGGATGATGTAGGAAGGCATGGGAGTTCCAGATTTCTTCACCTTCCGGATGCTTTCAACCATCCGGTCAACCATGTCGCTTATAAGCGAGGCCCAATCTACCAAGATCATTCCGCTCATTGATCCCAAGAATGCTGCCGCCAACTTAGAGACGACCTCCTTCTACTTCTTCAAGTGGAAGATTGGGTGGAGGAAACGGACCACAATCCGCGCATCCTTGTGGCGCACATCTTCTGGGTTGAAGCTGTCCTTGATGGTTGCATCCCTTGTGAATTCTTCGTTGAGATATTTGTCCTTCCGATCCGCAACCTTCACCACTCCATTCGTGAATCTGTAGGTGCTCTGCCACTTTGGCGCTCCCAAGGTTTTCGGATGGGCCCGAATTGTCCTATCGTACTTGTTTTCCGGAGCTCCTGTTAGCTCCTTCACCAACTGCTTGTTTTTCACGCCCAAAGCAAGGTCCAATAGTCTTCGATACCCCATCACGCCGAGAATGTGCTCAAGGACTCCGCGCTCCTCCGGATCCATCCGTATGACCGGTAAAATCCTTTAGATGGTCGGTGCCATGGAGGTGCTTTGCGTCACCATTTTGCTCTTGTTCGTTTGGGTAAGCCTTCCTTCAGCCATGGCTCGAAAACCGAACTCTGAACACCTCACAATCTCTTCAGTTACACCTACGCGCATTGATCTCACAAAGAACTCTCAACTACCGAAACAGTTACGGACTAACACAGTTGAAAGACTGGAGGCACGAGAAAGACACACACAGAGAGAGAGAGAGAGAGAGAGAGAGAGAGAGAGAGAGAGAGAGAGAGAGAGAGAGAGAGAGAGAGAGAGAGAGAGAGAGAGAGAGAGAGAGAGAGAGAGAGAGAGAGAGAGAGAGAGAGGTCATCTTTTTCGTGTGTCATCCCATTACTGGGCACGTTCTATACACGTCTAAGTTATGTGTGACTCATCACAGCAGTTTATTGCAACTTAGTGCATCACTGTAGATAGGTAGTCCAAATCATTTTTAATGTGATGCTAGAAGATGTGAGACTGATTTATTTAGACAAAATACTTTGAGAAATTCCCTACTCAATGGGCCTTTTGATAGAGCCGTTTCTTTTAAACTAGTTTTGCATCAAAGCTTTCTGACTTTTTTATAAAAACATCATAAACATACTATGTTTGCAATAATGATGTATCAATGAACATCTAAAGAAGAACAAAGTTGCTATGATAGCGATGAGTAATTTAGAGTAGTAACCATACTAGTAGTTATGTAAACTACAGCAAATAGGCACTAGTAAATAAAAATACAAAGTTGAGGTGAAGTACGTTTAATTAAAGCCATATCTGAAGATGCCACGCCTCACATGCGCCCATAACAACCAATAGACAAGAAGTTTGTTAGAAGTTGTACGCAAGGTGTCTACAGTAGGGCAAATGTTTGTTATCACTGTCACAGATATGAAATCAACTTTACATAACTTCACATTTCATCAACAAGTAGATTTAAACATTCACCATAAACCAAATCAGTATACTTTCACAGCAACATGTTTCTACTCAAATCCCATTTTCGTCCAAGAAACCTCTTGTGTTGCATTGATGTCATCAACCTCGGTGATGGTCAGAGCCATCTCGTGGATAAGAATACAGGTCACGACCAGGGTTATCATACAAGGCAGACGTTCGATTCGCCCGTCCGGTAGAGCTCTCGCCCGTTCCATACAGCCAACATAGAGCTGACTTACCCGCAAGGAAAAAAACAAGGGACGCGGCAGCCAGGCATGCACTAAAGTGCTGCCACGCACGATTAAGACTAAAAAAAATGGGTTGTTTACTATATAAAATGGTATATTAGGCGTTTGGACGTCTCCGCCCTTAAATGGTAGGGGCGGAGATGTCACCGCCTCTGAATGGTAAGGGCGGAGATGTACCCGCCCCTAAATGGCACGGGCTGAGATGTCCCCACCCCTCTCCGCCCAATATTGGAATCAAGAACTTTGAATGGCATTATCTCACTCAAAAATAGTCCAAATTAAGCGTATGAGATTTTTTTGGCATCTACGGATAATTTAGATGTCAAAACACACCTCCAACGCTTAACTCAAGCTATTTTTGAGTGAGTTATGCCCATCTAAACTTTCTGACTCCAAAATTAGACAAGGAAGGGGCGGGGACGTGAAGGCGGGGACTCAACCCTTTGAAGGTTGCAGAGGAACAAAGTTGGGCAAACCCATTCTCGCCTTGGCAAAGGCCTTCCTCCTTCCCATGCGTTGGAGAAACGATACTTTTAATGTAAATTTAGTTTTCCTTCCCACTTCTAGGGAATGACATGATTGCCGTGATGATTGAGGAATGCAAAGATCTTGTCGGAACCAAATATAGCAGCTCTTTTCTTTAAATGATTCTATTGGACTTGAATTAGGAGAAGAAGAAGAACTACGGTCTTCCAATGGGACCATCGTGAATGTAGTGTTTGTTCATTCTCTTCACTAAGCATATAGCCATGGGACATAGGCTAGTGCATATAGAACTACTTCCCCCTCTCGAGGGTAATTACTTTTCTACACTAAGTGCTTCCCTACATTAATTGCATTAAAGATAACCGACATGTCATCTCCCCCAAGGGCTTTCTGGGTTCCCAGACAACAAGGCCGTGGGACCCTCCACCATAATTGGGTGGACTATGGTGGTACTTGAATTAGAATGTTGTATTACGCTATAAACAACAAATTCTTTTTGACATTTTCAAAGAAGGTAATATTCTTTGCACAAGTGAAACCTCCTTTGTTATCGACGGACAAATACCATTGAGCAATGTAGTTTTAATGTAAAGATGTGTTCTTAAATGACTCATCTCTTAAGGTCATATTCAAATTTATGAAGCATAATGCCGAATCATCCAATGTCCATATATCCCTTGTGTAACAACCCCTTTGGAACAATCCACGAATTACTCTTCATAACCATCGGGTTGATGAAATATATATCTTTAAATTGTTGGGGTTATGATTACTAATCGCCGAATTCAATCACAAAGAAAGATGATGTATTTAAAAGCATTCTCTTAATGCCATAATGTTCCAAAGTCAAAGTGGTTCTCTCACAACACTTCTTAGTAAATGGTGTCAATTTAGCTTTAATTTGATAAAACCTTGCAAAGGTTAGATGAAACTCCAAAAGGCTTTGCTTCTAAGGGTGACACCTTCAAAAGGTCACATTAAACATGTCTATTGTAAAAACAATGGATGTAAGAGAGAGACACACGACCAAATGTTTTTTAGTATACACATAGATGTACAAAA
Source organism: Bryoerythrophyllum caledonicum (assembly GCA_963971425.1). Classification (NCBI taxonomy): domain Eukaryota; kingdom Viridiplantae; phylum Streptophyta; class Bryopsida; order Pottiales; family Pottiaceae; genus Bryoerythrophyllum; species Bryoerythrophyllum caledonicum. The sequence goes on along the minus strand of OZ020514.1, from coordinate 34,727,876 downwards.
AATATAAATGTGAATAGAAGCTCTAGTAAAATTTCTTGCAATATAGAACATAACTATTAACTTCTTTCTTGAACTCATGTCTATATACAATAACGATAGAACTTTGTATGGTTTGTATGAAATTCCTTCCCTAAATAAATATAATTTTGACGTTGTTTTGTACTATATATATATGCCGTATTTATAAATTCAGAACGCCAATTTCTTTATGTTCAAATGGAAACTATAACATTTCCTCTAACACGTGCAAACTATTTATAAGTTTCTTAACCTCTTTGTTTATCTTCCCATGCCCCTTCTTAACATTGGATTCAATTGTAGAATATATAAAGAGTATTACGTTCTTCTTAGATTCCAAAAACAAAGTATTTTCTTTATTGTTAAAAACATTTTAACCCAAATAAAAACACGTTCACACATTTTGGGGTAGTTGGGAAAAAAAAATAATCTCGAAGGGGCCACTGGCAAAATTTGTAGAAACTACGTATGATAAAAAAATAGGGGCACATATATTCACTAAGGTTAAATTTTATAAAGAAAGTACATGTAACATACTTTTCTTTAAAAGTGTGAAATATGGTTATAAGTAATATATAATTAGATATAATGTCAAAAAACTATGTAATCGGTACAAGCAAAATATCATGGAAAAAATAGGTACAAAATTTGAATGGTAGATTCTACTGATTGAGGTTCTAACTATTTCTCAATGGATGAAAAAAGGGTATTCTTTTAGCAAAGTCTATGGATGAATTAATGGGAGGGTTGGAGGGTTGGAATAAACAATATTTATTTTAATAAGTGGTACATTCCAAATTAATTGTGGGGCACTCATGGAACATTTTATTGTTGGGTAACTTGTACATTTCCTCCGTGGTTAGAAGCTTACACTACCCCTTAAGTTTGGAAATTTATATATTTCCCTCTCATTGGATGTTTAAATAATTCCTTTGTAAAGTTAAGTAGCGTAATTCCTTTGTAAAGTAAAGTTAAAGGGTTGCTACACAAGGGATATATAGACATTGGATGATTTGGCATTATGCTTCATAAATTTGAATATGACCTTAAGATGAGTCATTTAAGAACACATCTTTACATTAAAACTACATTGCTCAATGGTATTTATCCGTCGATAACAAAGGAGGTTTCACTTGTGCAAAGAATATTACCTTCTTTGAAAATGTCAAAAAGAATTTGTTGTTTATAGCGTAATACAACATTCTAATTCAAGTACCACCGTAGTCCACCCAATTATGGTGGAGGGTCCCACGGCCTTGTTGTCTGGGAACCCACAAAGCCCTTGGGGGAGATGACATGTCGGTTATCTTTAATGCAATTAATGTAGGGAAGCACTTAGTGTAGAAAAGTAATTACCCTCGAGAGGGGGAAGTAGTTCTATATGCACTAGCCTATGTCCCATGGCTATATGCTTAGTGAAGAGAATGAACAAACACTACATTCACGATGGTCCCATTGGAAGACCGTAGTTCTTCTTCTTCTCCTAATTCAAGTCCAATAGAATCATTTAAAGAAAAGAGCTGCTATATTTGGTTCCGACAAGATCTTTGCATTCCTCAATCATCACGGCAATCATGTCATTCCCTAGAAGTGGGAAGGAAAACTAAATTTACATTAAAAGTATCGTTTCTCCAACGCATGGGAAGGAGGAAGGCCTTTGCCAAGGCGAGAATGGGTTTGCCCAACTTTGTTCCTCTGCAACCTTCAAAGGGTTGAGTCCCCGCCTTCACGTCCCCGCCCCTTCCTTGTCTAATTTTGGAGTCAGAAAGTTTAGATGGGCATAACTCACTCAAAAATAGCTTGAGTTAAGCATTGGAGGTGTGTTTTGACATCTAAATTATCCGTAGATGCCAAAAAAATCTCATACGCTTAATTTGGACTATTTTTGAGTGAGATAATGCCATTCAAAGTTCTTGATTCCAATATTGGGCGGAGAGGGGCGGGAACGTCTCGGCCCCTACCATTTAGAGGTGGGGACGTCCCCGTCGTAGTGCCACGGTGGCGTGACTTGTCTGACTGTGACGTCGCCATTACAGTAAAAATTTATTACCTGCAAAAAATTACTGGGAGCACTTCAGGCAATCTGTCCAAATCGTCTACCCGTCCGGTCGGGACCGTCTGTCCGGTTGTCCCGTCCAATCACCTCAATCTGTCCGTTATGACAACCCTGGTCACGGCACTTTGTCAAATCACTATATTGTCATTCCTTGCGTCAAAAGAACGTGAGTGGGTCCATAAATCTTAGTACGAACTTTCAGACAAACTAGGATGTCTGTTTGAGCCTTGGTCTTGTTGGATTATCATGAATCATATGACATAAGCTGGGTTTTACACACCAGAAAAAGTCATCAGATTTTTTTGCAAAATCTTAGGAGCAGAGGTGCTTGTAGAAGCATCGATCCTTTTGACTTGTTTTGACACACCAACATACGGAAACTAGTTTTTCACACTGTAAGTGAGTCTTCTAGTTTTTATGCAATTTTTTTAAAAAAAACGTGGAGTCCACGTTTCACAACTATTCAGAGCTTTGACTCAGTGGTTTCTACATGAGTGAGTCCTCAAGTTTTCGTGCGAAACTATTAAACACAGTGACCAGTGCTTAGTCACAGCTTCAACTCAGCTTTGACTTAGTGGTTTCAACGTACAAACATATGTAGCAGGAGCAAGACCTTCACACTATCATGAGCAAGTGGGTTTGCCCACAAGTTCAAATGGCTTTTATGAGTACATTTAGATGCTCTTAAGTGAAAATATATGTAGCATGAGCAAGACCTTTACACTATCGTCATTGGTGAGTAACTATATTTGCCTAGAAGTTCAGACGACGTTCATGAGTACGTACGGCGTTTATGAGTATATACAAACGCTCTTGAGTGAAAAGACACATAGTAGGAGCAAGACCTTTTCACTATCGTGAGTAACTGACTTGCCCTGAAGTTCAAACAACATTTATGAGTACATACAGACCCTCTTGAGTGAGCGAGGAGTTTGTCTTCTAGATGAAATTGATGTCTCAGAACGTATCTCTCATCTTTCCCATGGTTACACACAACAAGGTTCACACTTCCACGACAATGTAGGAGTTTGTGTGTATGGTTTGTATTCATCAAGGCTAGCTTCAATGTTTGAAGTTTAGATTTTTGAACAAAAAAAATTGATGCCTTTAGGCTTCGTTTGATGGTCCATTAAGTGGAAAGATTCACTCACATATAGCTATAGTACGAGTACTGTGGATGAACTGTCATGAACAAAAATGATCCAAAATATTCACGGATTTGGCGGTTTTAGTATAGTTGGGTGAGCTAGAACTTCTCTTGATGGAGAAGTTATATATGTCATGTTTTATTTTTTTTTTCCGTTTTGCAATCCAAGTATATGGATATTTGCATGTGGAAAAAAACAAATCTCTCGCTTTTCCATTCTTTGCAATAGCTGTTGGTTCGTGGCTTAACCCTAGTATGTATCCGATCGTGGTAGCATGTATCCCGCCGTGTATCCTTTTGTACGTGGGAATGTTGGTGGTAATTTCATTATGATAATATTGTAGGATATTAAATGTAATTAAATCTACTAGGATAAGGGAGGTTGGAGATTACTTTATATTAATATCGCATGATATTAAATATTAGAAATCCCAATTGGACAAAGGGAGAGAGAGAGAGAGAAAGAGAGAGATAGAGATAGAGATAGAGATAGAGATAGAGAGACAAAGAATGAGAGAGAGAGAGAGAGAGAGCGCAAAGAAGTAGAAGACGACAAAAATGTGTGGACCCTTCTTATATCTCTGACGGGGTACGGATGACAACGAGATGACGTCTCAATCATGATGGCATTTTTGGATTTTGGATTATTCCAGAGGATTCTAGACGTGGCTGATCGGGTCCGGCCATTTGGATTCCGGTTTAGTACTCTATTAGGGCTTTTTAGAAGTTTGTATATCACCTTGAGTTCTTATTTACTAATTCTATTTTTCTACTATGTTTTATTCCTACTTCTAAATGTTCAATGCTAATTTTTTAGCTTTTGCCAGATTTAGAGGTCAACTCCGAAATGTTGTGGGAACGGATTTCAACAATCACAATAAGGTTGTGGTGTGCAAAACCTTTATTTCATCCCGTGGGAGACTCAACTTGAGAAAGATGAGTCTCTATCAATCACACGTGGAGGTCGTTTGGGCTCCAAGTACCAGCTGACGTATTAAAAGACACCACCGTTGACCTAGCTGTCCCATGGCACTAACCCTAGCCCTAATCACCAATTATGGCTAACTTATACGCGTTCTGGTAACTCTTCAACTTCCTAGGTGGTTTTTAACGGGAAACCACCTACTCAAACGCTTCCATACGCGGATCTTGATAGGTGTGACAATGAATTTGGGATAACAAAGTGAAGGAGGTGTCTAAGGATGGCAAAAGGTGTCAAAAATTAAGAGACAAGGGATAAGGTAGTGAAGGAGGTTGCAAATGATGGCATGAATTGACAAGGAATGGGGGACGGATGGCAAATGAATGAATGTCTTCTTCCTAGTGGCCATTGGTCTTGTCTAATGAGATGTGAGGGGCTTTTTGAGGCTACTTCAAGGTTTTGGGAGACTTAGAGCAAGGCATTTAGTGAGAAAAAGCCAAGATTGCAAAGCTTAGGTAATAGACTACAATTTTGGCACAAAAAACATAGGATTTGAAGTTCACCTAAAGGAGTTACAAGCGATTAAAGTTAGGGTGTGATTTAAAGACCCACTGCTGCTCTTTTGAGCATTCTAGGAGGTTTAGGAGAGTGTTTGGAGATTATAAGGAACGGTTGTAAAAGGGATTTTTAAGTTCTACATATGACGTGGAAGAATAAAAAAAAATTGGAGTTTGTATGAAGGAATTATTTGGAGTTGAAGAAAGACATATATTTTCCAAGACCATAAGTATATCACTTTGATATTGGTGATGGTTTTGGCCATATCTTTGGTTTCTGGACAAACGTTTTGGCTATGATTTTATTAGAAAGGTGGTTTATTAAACTAACAAGCTATATCTTATTTTTTGTGGCGTTTGGAGATTTTTCTTGGAAAGTTAAGAAGACTTCAGTGTTCGACTGTTTATAAATAAGGGTTCTAAGAGGCTGTGAGTATTTTAGCGGGATCTCAAAATCTGCCAAAAAATTGTGGTTGAGATTTGGTGTGTAGGTACTAATAAAGTAATAGTTCTATTGGTGAATTTTAGATCTATTTAGACGTTTGAATTGTGAGATACAAGCTTTTAAAATTTAGATTAGTTTGCCTTTCTAAAGCTAGTGAAATTTACATAGTATTTCATAGATAGTTGGGCTTCTTTTTCCTATAAGGACTTATGTATTGAAGTAATTGTCTCTTAAAAAAGACAATTTCCATATATATTTAGACTTTTACTTATAAAAAACTTCATTGATTATAAGTGGCTACTGGAAATCCAATATTTTCTTGGCACACAAACTCTTTACCACGACAACGGATTGACTTTGATGCTTTTGATCTAATTTCAATTTCTAATTCAATTGTATAGCATAAGTGTATGTTTCTTCATTGAATTGTGTAGTACAAAAAAACTCCTAGCACCCCGTAGACACTAATGGTTTGGTAGAGGTTTACTCCCTCAAATCACAGGAATATTTCCAGAATGACAATGTAGCTCAAGTTGAGCTAAACTAACTTCCACAACAAGGCCAAAAGTTTAGCACAACTTAAGCCAAACTGCCACTACAGTAAGGCCAAAAGTTAAGGTCGAGCACGGCAAAACTGTCAGCTACAAAGTAAACTCGCAGTTTATCTCTGGTCGATGTCTACTTTTAGCCACAAAATGCGTTCAGTTTAGCTTGAAGCAAAGCTAACTACTCAACAAAAGCAAAAGTGTCAATTAAGCTCGTCTCGAGTTGCCTCGTCAAATTTGTTTTTGTTGACAAATTAACTCAATCCGAGCTTATTTGTCTTAATGCAAAATGAATACACTACCTTAAAATTATGGATTAAGATTTGCTCAAGCAATATTATTGCAGTTAAGCTCAAGTTGAACAAAACTGCTAGCTTGAAATTTAGAATTACAAGTAAGCTCGCCATTTCTAATCACATCTCACACTTTGGCTCGAATCAAGCTATAGTGTCCACTTTAGTTGAACCCCACTCAATTTGCTCTCCTCCATGGTTACCATCTAGTGCATAATGAAATATATTCTGATATTTTTCTTATTGCAGTCCAGGATGTCTACTTCAGATGGAGGACAAGGTTATGATTGACGCTTTAATCACCTAGATGTTCCTAAGTTTGATGTTATTTCGCACAACCTCTAGATTGGATATACTGTCTTACTTCACAATGGTAGTAATGTCTGAATTGCAAAGAAATTGGTTCACAATTCAAGGTTTAGTGCAATTCTACGTTCTTCTAGTCCTCTTGCAGTTCACGTGTTTTAGTAGAAGTGTTAAGTATAGTTATTGAAGAGGAAGCTCTTGATGAATGAAGGTACTTGTCTAAGTTGTGCTTACTTTTACAAGTTTTTCTTGACGGGGTTTGTCTGTACCATCACACCCTTAAGAACATTTACAATATGTGGTTAGTAGAGCGTAATAGACCTCTAGGTAGAAGCACCCGTTTGTACGACAATTTCTCTTTAATACCTTCCTACTGTTTCTAGGAATGCCCAATTTCCCATGACCCTTTAGTCCATCAACGTAGACGCGAGCAGTGATTGTTGTAGTAAGAAGTATATCCAACACAATCCTAGAGAGAAAATTAAAGTCCTTGGGACATGCATATTCGATGAGACCTTCATGTAGTTCAAAATTTATATCAACCTTGACGTCCATAGGGAGTTCTACAAAAACGTTGATGGTAGGAAGGTTGTGGTTCTAGAAGCTGTAGACGATTGCCCCTTTGCATGGATGAAAATATTGGGCGAGAGTTTGACTACGTTCTATCCTAACACCAAGGACATTGTCACTAGTTACATAGCTCAATACCACAGGAACATTATTTTGCGTACGTGTGGGAAGGCGTTCCCACTCGCTTTCGGATACTTGCACTAGATCCGAAAAGAAATGGAAGAAAATCAAAAAAATTAGGAAGTTAGCTTTGCTTTATTAGGATAAATTGGTCCTAAGTAGAAATAAGGTTTCACTACAACACCGGCATCCTTAAAAAAGACAGTTCCGGCTTTTTTCCAGAGGTTCAGAAATCGGAGTACGGTGGAGTCCGGAACCGGTTGTTCCCGACCGGTCGATATCCGGATCCAGAACCATCATCATGACCCCCAACGGTATCCGTACATCGCGCCACATATATAACGCGTCTCCCAGCGAAGGCCGCCATCATTCCTGCGCTCTCTGCTCTCATCTGCTTCTCTGCGCCTTTTGTCTTCTGATTTTCTAGTGCAAAAGTAGTTTTGACTCAAGAGACTTTATGAGGTCAGTGCGTGTAGGGTTCCGGAAGCAATTGCGAGGCGCAAGCACATCGAGAGGTGGGGCCGGGTAGCGGGGAAGAAAGGCAAGACTCCAACCGCCGAAAACCTACTACTCCAGAAGGTGGCACCAAAGTGGCCAACTTCAGAAGAAGAGTTTAGTTTTAGAAAGCTACTTGGAAGTGATGGGTTGCAACGGATTTCTCGGAGCGCCGTGGGCATTTCAGAGCAAAGCAATGGTGACGGAGCTCGTGGAGAAGCCGCCAAACCAGTACGAAGGATACCTCCGGGCGCATCGAGAAGGATGGACTACAACGATTTGGAGGGACACCTACAATTTTTGGCGGGGGGTAGTAAAGGTGGCGGAGCGCGACGACAACCTGCTGAAAGGAGAGTTCCTGCAGAAGGCTAACCCTAAGGACGGGTATGTCCTCAGCAACCTAACGGATCCGGACGCCAGGTTAGTCGTCGCCTTCCTAAATCCTTCCTTCCATCCGGAGAAACTGAAGAGGATAGTGGCGAAGATAGCTAGTCTGATCCCAAGAGTGATAAAAGGGAAGCATACGGTGGACTAGGCGGTCCAGATGGGAGACCAGGTCGATCGGATGGTCAAGTAGCATAACTAAGGCCCGGAAGAGAGCAACGCCCCTCTCAACTTATGTGGCGCACATGTGCGCCAAGAGAAACATGCTGAGTTCGGAGGAGTAGGACGAGTTCGACAAACCTACTAAGTATCTAGTCTTACGAGGGGTTGGAAATGAACGATGAAAATGAGGTTTTGGAAGACTCGGAGTCCCAGACATCGTCATCTCCGCTCATCACCAGGAGATCCTGAAAGCGGAGCCGATCAGTCGAGAAGACTCCGGAAACCGCATGTCTAAGCCAGCCTCCGGTAGAGATGGAGACTCAGAGCCCGACTAAGGTAGCACCCTTCAAAGCACCTGCGGCCGAACCCTATCGCACCGGAATAGAGCCGGGAACGACTTTTGCCCCGACAATGAACGACCACAATCCTGAGGACATTGCGGAGCTCTGCCACCATGTAGTCTGGCGGGCAAGGATCTAGGAAAGAGAGGTCCGAGAGCGGACAGCCATGATCATGGCTATCATGGAGGAAGTGGGGACAAACGACTCCGTAGATTTCCTTTGACAACTCCAACAACTGAAGGCCAAGGAGGTCTTAGTCGAGCAGCTAGAGCAGTAGCAAACCACCCTCATCCAGAGCAATGTCCGGCTGTGGAAGCGAGTGGAGTAGGCGGAGGCTGCGCAAGAAGCGGCCCAACAAGCGAGAGTCGTGGCGGAAGCGAAGGTCCATACCACCATCCAAGCCTTGACGGAGGTTCGCGCCTCCCTCGACTTTCCTGTAGATCCAATTAACCACGCTGTCTTCTACAGTAAGAGCCTGGAGAAGAATAGGAAATTAATAGGGGGCAGATCATCCGGTTTCTCCTTGACCACAACCGAAAGATGGAGGAAACCTGGAACAAGATGTAGAAGCTGGTGAAGAACCTGACCTCTACAGCTCCAAAGGCACCATCCGAGGCTCCACTTCCGAAGGCAGCCCTTGCCACACCAACCAGAGCCGGGCCACCCGGAACTCTACCCGGACCTGCAGCCGGAACACCACAGACGCCGGCCGGAGGTTTCAATGATCTCACTGGGACTCTGAACTTAGCCTCTCCAATGAGCTGGAATTGAATGCCCTTTCGATGCACGAAGACCCTCCAGAAGTGGCAGACTGTCATGCCAGAAGGTTTCTCGCAGGAAACCCCTATACCTTACCGGATTCCGTCAGAGTCCTCTCCGGTTCAACCTTGGGCGATCCCTCCACTTTGGAGCCAAGCAGCCACTCACATGGATGTCAGTCGCAGCGGAAGTTTCCGAGACCTACCAAACCCTCGAGTCCGGTCGCCGTCACCATAGACTGGCGCACCAACAGCGGAGGATCCAGAAACTCCTTCCGGACAGAAGGACAAAGAGTCCGAGTCTACGCCGGAGCCGCCAGCGCCCCTTCCGAAGCAGCCACAGGCCAATGTGGCCGCAGAAGAGGTAATCACTAGGCATAAAAGTCTTAGAAAGAAGAACCAAGTTATTCCCTAGTTAGGATCTTTAGTCAACTAGGTTTAGTAGCGATTAACGATGAGGCTCAGGGTTGCACCTGGCTACCATACTATAGGCTAAAGAATACCCTAAACTGGTTTATTAGTTAGAAGCGGAAAAACTGGATCTCAGATCCATAAATTCCGGATCTCAGATTTGAAATCCAGAATTATAGGGATAAGATCTTTTTACTTTTAGAGATAAGATTTCCTAGATTTCAAGCGGATAAGATAGACTTTTTAGATTTAGGAGTTTAGTTCGTACTTAATAGATGAGCTTTAGTCAACTTGTCATCTTGTTTTCTCTCATGAAGAGTGTTTTCCTTCTATCATAATTTCTCTTCTTGAACTTATGGTGATTGAGTCTTCTTTGCTGTGAGGGAGCGGATCCATTGTGGTTGATGTATTGTGATTTAAGTTCTTATGCATAAGTGTCGCAAGAGTTGCATCTAGGACGACCGGTTGGGGCTTGCATTGGGAGACCGCCCGGAAAAGCTGTAGGAGAGGTTAGGTAGAGACTTGGCAATCCACAGGGACCGGAAGTAGCTAGGAGGGGAAGGCCTGGTAGTTCGTAGGGCACGGAATTCCCGTGTAAACCGAGATTTTGGTTGAGGCCGGAATTTCCCCTCACGATAGAGAAAAAAGCCCAATGTGTATGTCTAGGAGGAAGTCTATTTACAAAACAGTAACACTCATTCAATCAAAACCATTGTAGTATCAACCAGAATGTCGTTGTAGTCCGGATCAACCTCTGTGTGACCGCATCCGGAAGGCCATCCGGATGATGTGAGAGTATGGGTCCAGCGCAACAAATCAATCACCGGATAGCGGAGTAGGGCGAGTGGATGTCCAGCCACTTTAAGTTTCGGGGCAATTGGTGTCTAGCCACTTTAAGTCACAAGACAATGGGTAATCGGGCCACTTACCCAAAACAAGATCAATGGCACTCGGCTACTCGTTTAAAAACTCTGGAAGAAGCTTTGTCTGAAGTTATCCGGGATCCGGATGATCCGAAAGCTGAGTGTTAGATCTCCAGAATCCGGAAGGATCCGGATGGTAGATTTAGAGATGAATAGGAAAGCTAACCAACGGATAAGAGTGTGGTGGTTAGTTAGTTTTTACTACTTATCATTTTGGGAAGAAACAATAGGTTTCTATGGGAACGAATTTAGAGCGGAATACTTTGGATACATTTAAGCTACAACTTAGTGCTATTCGGAGGTATATTCACTCTACAAACTGCAACAGTATGCCTTGAAGTCATACGATTGTAGCTACTTTCACGCTTGGAGCCATTCTTGATAGATATGCAGACCACATAAAATTCATGTTCTCCCATCTGGCAAAAAGTTGTATCAAAAGTCTCCCCAACAAGTATTAAGTGGAAGGACAAAATACCTCTTTTTGGTGAGGACCTTGGTGACAAAGGGTTGCTGCCAATCTCAACGTTGGCCTTGAGTAAGATATAAAGTGAGCTCCCTAAGTAATAAGCAAAGATAAATAAAGACAATTTTGCCCAATGTTCTACTTGTGATTAGGGTTGTTCCGGCATTCGTCCGACCGGTAGTGTTTGTCTGTCCGATTGTCTGTCTACTAGAGGCTATGGTTCATTTGGTAAGGGTCAACAATAGTTTGACCAAGACCAGAGGTAATTCAATTTATCCACTGCCATGAAGGCAACTACATGTCTGGCACGTAGACTGCATTGCGCATGTAAAGAAAGAGACGGGCGTGTGTTGGAGGCGAGCGCATACCGTCCAGACCAGATGTATATCGAGGAGGTCGGGGGTATATTGAGAGGGGATGATCACATACCAAGACGGACCGGGCGCATAACGGAGGGGCCAAGCGTGTCTTCATTACGTTGTGCGCGCGTTGGAGGAGGCTTGACAAGCAAGCTTGGGGCCACGCGCGCGTAGGGGGGGTTGGGTGCGCGCCCGCTCTCGACTGCTCTAGACCGCTACGCGCGTACAGCCAGTTGGAAAGTGTGGTTGTGAGGTTTTTAGCATGCATAAACTTCACACCACCAAGACCATGAAATGTTAAAATTTTAATTGAATATAAGATGGGTGTAGTACACCATTACATCACGATGCTAGTCCATATTGCAAAAGGATCAAAATGAACTTTGATTATTAAAACACTAGGCCAAAATTGCTATATCTTTTAGCGGAAGCAAGCAACTGGAACTTCAAAGTTAAATGGCTTTGCCATAAGCTCATCAACCACTTTGGGAACAGACCACCGATTAATTGAATCTCGCTCCGATTAACTTGTCAATCTTCACTAAAAAAGCGTTATTGACAGATTTAAAAAATACCGAGTCGGATTTTTTTGCCTAAATAGCTTTGGCCATGCACTCAACAAAGTATGAATCGGCGAGCTAGGTTAACTAGTGCCGCGTTGCATTACATCCAAGGCCGTTTCAGAGTTTTGTGGCCCAAATTCATAAAACAACTTCAAAGCTATCTAATGTCGTTTATGACGTTGATCATCAAGCTCTTTGTCGGCCCAGGTCCATACTTTGAAGGCTCTTTGTGTGAAACTCAGCTCACAATTCCCGAGTAAGAAATGCCAATGAAAACGGATCTTGGTTTCTTAGGAGGAAAGTGGAGAAGCACGTTTGATGGAGCGTGTCATTGGGAATGACATTTGTCTTGTAGACTTGGGCCATGGTGCACATCAAAGCCCAAGAAAATCTTGCCCTATTCTTCCAAAAGGCTAAGATCTGTGCAATGTCCTCCACCAAGATGTATGGAGCTGAAAGGATTGAGTTGCTTGAAGCCGCCGGATTTGCCTTGACTAAACGGTTTTAAAATGGCCTAGCTTCCTCCATTCATCCACAATGTGTACGCTTTCATAATCTTTGTATTCACTGCCCAAAGCTTTATAACTCCTTGGTGTCAAACATGACATATCATGGCTTCATGAGTCTCCTCTTAATTTATCCTTTGGATGGGACGCTATTGGCATTATTTCGGCAAACTCCATGTATGCCAAAATGGCGCTTTCGACGATGTGCACCTTCCAAACCTTTCCATATCCATTGATGGCATCATATCTAGAGAGTCCATGGACTTCCACATCTTCAAGAAGGAATTGCATGTTGTGCAACATATGCATCTCCATCGCCGACTTCATTGCTTGTTCTACAAAGGCATGCTTCTTGTACAAGAGGCTCAAAACCAACCCACTATAGTCTTGACACCCTCGAGGAACTTGCAAAGTTCCAAGTCTTGTAGCAGATGTTAACCCCTCTCAAGGTTTTTTCACCCCGCAACCAAACTCATGCAATGTATTACTCGTGCATTAAGAGATCACTCTTTCCATAAATGAGGCATAGAAGTACATGGTAAACGCATCTTTGTAGAAGTCGGAAATTTCAAAAGCGCTCTCAAATTGTGACTGGAAGTTGGCTTGTAGACAAATGATTCCGCGTTGTCCCTTCTCTAAGTACACTTGACAGAATTGCACCACGTTGGATTTACACCACCAACAATAATATTGAATTGCCATACCTCAAAGAAATGCAAAATACTCCATAGGTAGATATCCCACATCCTTCTCAAGCATAGATGGAGTCATGGTGGTTGGCCATACAGGTGGCAACCATCACGAAACGTACCACCCCTAGACTCACACTACGTCGCTCCCGTGCCGACCGAGATGCAACGTCACACAAATAAGCCCTTCTCTAGATCAAAGACTGATCTCCAGAGGACTACTCCATAGGTGTGGACGTGGCATTGGCCTCAAACGTTGAAATAGCCTCCGCCGCCAACTTTATCCGCATTGCCATCAAATCCTTGTTAGGAGGTGGAGCAGTCACTACCTCTGACAACTCCAACAATGCCATGAGCACCTTGCCCTCCAACATATTGCCCGCCAAGTAGGATACATCGGATGGTTGAAAAGCTAGTGTCTAAAAGTCCTCAACGGCAAACACTAGCAAATGCAACAGCTTTAACACCAAGGTGTATGCGGTATATCCACGAGTGGAAGAGACCGGTGGGGCGGAGATCGGAGTCAGAGTAGCAGTAGAAGTGCCCGCATCCACGATGCTAAAAGAAAGACTTAGCCGGGACTGACGAATGTGGTCCAGCAAACCCGTGTCGCGTGGACGGCCACTACTACTTGACAAAGAGGGAGAATGTGCCACCGCTTGTGGGTAGTTTGAGCACCAATGGCAACTATTGCCACCACCTCTCTTGAAGCGCCATACAAGTAGTGGTCTAGGGCTCAAACAAGCCCTTACCCCTCACCGGAGGCGGAGTGTCGGCCACTTGCCCCAAACAAGCCATCGAGCTCATATGCTTCAGTTTTGCAATTTCCGCCTCGACTGCCTTCACAGCATCCGATGTAGAAGCCTAAGACCCAGGGCGCTTCTCAAGATGATGATCAAAACATTTCTCATCACTATAGCCCAACTTGCCATTGTGAGAGGACGCCACATGCTTCTTCTCCTTGCCTACAACCTTCTCTACAAGCTTCACTGCCACGGTCATCCGCTTGGCCTTCCTCGCCCCTACCCTCTTCTTCTTGGGGCAATCTAGGTCCCTCTTGGTGTCACTCTACGCTTGACAAGCCCAACAATGTATAACCTTTTCAGATTGTGCCTTCACTAAGCAACTCGTTGTGGTGGCAAGCTTCTTAAGTTTAGAAGCGTCCATCAACGTCGTGACCAAATCTATGGCCTCGCTTACGCCCAACGCTCTATCAAGCGCCTCCACCTCAACGAACTCCTACTCAAAGTGGCGTTCCTGTGATACCGGAAAAGAAGATGTGGTCTAGTCAACTCCACCATCCGCTTATCTAGCTTTGAAATGAAGATCTTTACCAGCTGGCGCTCCGTGAACACATCGCCGGCCTCCATTGACAATCGTGCCAACCGAGTATAAGTAGTGCGAGGGTCATCGTCATTCTCCCAGCGGAAATCCTAGAGAGCTGCATCTCATCATATGCCATACAAGTAGCCACAGCCAAACATGACATGGCCCCCATGCCAGACCGTTTCGCTACAACGGGAATGCCTTTGCCCCTAGAGTCCTCACCGAGGAAACTCTCTTCCACCTTGGGCTCCTTGGTGGCAGTCGAGAGTTGGGCAACTGCACTCTCCTTCTACGTAGTCACCAACTCCACACAATGGCGCCAATATTCCTCAACGGGGCGCAAACTATACATCGTCTTGCGTGGTTCACTTGCGTACAACCGAAGAGCCTCTTACTCCATATGTTAGGGCAAGAGCTCAATCGCATACCAAACATTAAACAACGGCGTCCGCTGGGGTTTCTTCTTCATTCATGTTTGGAATCAGAGCCGCAAATTGAGCAGGGAAATGCCGCCAACCGGTCCTCAGAACTTGTCTCACACGACGTGACGAAGATCGTCCTCCATGTTGTGAACCGTGCCCATATCCCAGACCCGAAACCTACGATCGATATCCAACGCCGAAACAGGCTCAAAAGTTTAGTTGGTGTCCGACCTTGGTCCAAAATTAGTGGTGGAAGCACTCTCCAAGTGGCCTGGTGAGGCGGAGCACTAATACCGACTTTGGGTAATCACCATAAACAAAAACCACCCCGAGATCCATCTATAGTTATTCTCTAAAGGGTACAGGTACAAATAGGCAACCTACACCTACAAAACATCAATCTTTGTAGTTCATTAGTCATCACCTCTGGCTAGCACAGGTCCAACCACAACCCTCCATATTGAAAGGTCTTGTCGGCCCTAAACCCGACTTCACCCCTACGGTACCTAATGACAATCTAGGATAAGAAAAAATGGGGCCACCGGAAAACACCCGCACCAAGCCCACAATACAGGAGAGATACCACACAAGAATCTAAATATCAAAACCGGATC
The DNA here is from genome assembly GCA_963971425.1 of Bryoerythrophyllum caledonicum. Classification (NCBI taxonomy): domain Eukaryota; kingdom Viridiplantae; phylum Streptophyta; class Bryopsida; order Pottiales; family Pottiaceae; genus Bryoerythrophyllum; species Bryoerythrophyllum caledonicum. The sequence continues at coordinate 34,712,478 of OZ020514.1, read as the reverse complement.
CTCTCCCTCAACAACATAAAAGCGGTAAATGAAAATGACCAAAGCCACTAGCATACACTTGCATTTGATGGTCACTAGTCGCAAACCATGCAACAACACAAGGAAAACACTTAAAGGTGTCCTCCAAAAGTCTAAAACTAAGGATGTAGCAAGTTAATGCGGTCGCGGTGTTTATAAACAGAAGTCCGACCAATGTAAATCACACATTGGATGACAAACGTGCTCAACACCAATCCAATATCAAAATTGGATTAACGATATAATGTCCCAAATATAGGCGCAAATTTCACTAAAAACCGAGTTAAATTGCCCTAGTTACATACCTCCAAAGTTTAGACACTAATCTTTTTTAACAACTCACAAAAATGTGGTTTTAGAAAACTTTTTTAACTAAAATTTTTCCTTCCCCCTTCAATAGAAACCGCTATAGAGAGCTCAAATCTGAAGTTGAAATTTGATAAAAAAATTGAATAGTTTGAGAGATATTTAATAATAAAATCTGCCCAAATAACACTTTCATTCATAGTGGATGAAAACTGGCCGTAGCGGATGAATTTGCAAAAATGGATGAAAAATTGCAGATGAGGTCTAACAATTGTTTTTCTTCTTCCAATTCTTGCGCCGCTCACATCTTGTTTAAAATTTGTCCAATTCGGGCGCCATTTGTTGCGTTGGCTCCATCTTTACGCGCTTAACAACATCAGTCCAAGTACTCAAATTTTTTCTTAACTCATCCAAGCTCAAATTCTAAAACAAAAGAATAGAATGTGGGAGAATCTTTGTCAAGTGAATAGCTAGTGAGTCACTAGAATAGTCAAGCGTCTCACACTCCATGAAGGCAGAATCAACTAGTGCAAGTAGTATAAGAGAATGCTTAGCCTTTACTAATGATGAACAATCATCTACAAGCAAAGGTAATCACAAAACACTCTCTAACTCACTCACAAAGCTTGACTGGACATAAACGTCAAGTCAAGGGCATATGTTGCGCTATACGCAAACACACACAATCCTAGGTGGATGGAAAACATCCATGGATGATTGTGGTGTGCCGCCGTACGTCCCTAAACCTGTAGATTAGTAATAAACTAATTTATGCTAAAACACTATAATGCGGAGAGGCCCTCGACTCCACGTCCCATGATACATAGGGTAGTTGAGATTTTGCTTGTGACCGAATCACTTCCACAAATGATTTTAAATTGTATAAATGTGCTAGAAGTATTTTCCTTCCACTTCGATTTAACATCATGATGCTCCAAAAGTGATTACGGGGCTTTCAACAACATGTTAATATTATTGAAATAGCCTTAGAGAATTATGCAAAATGATTACCAAAGAATATCGCTATTCTTTCTTCTATCTACTACCACTAGTAAAGAAAACCACATCATTTCAAAATAACTACAAGACGCTATAAATTTTAAATCTAAAACTATTTAAAACCACCGCATTTAGATTAAAAATTGCACATTATCACCAAATTACCACCTTTACAGTACATGATTTTTTTAGAGTATTGTGAGATGGAATCATTTTAGGGCCTCTTTACACTAGAGGCGAGAGGCCGTGAGGAGAGAAATTTCAGCCACTGGGAGGCGTAAAAACCGAGAAGACCAAAGAATGTCACTTTACACCCAAATTTTTCAATCCAAGGGATGAAAGGAGGAGAAAATGACGTGGACTACACTTTTGTCCTTCGTGCCAGCAAAAAGGCACATCTTTCAAGGCCCCCAGATTTTTCATCAAGCCCACCTCAAGAGGTAGTTCTGACTCAAAACCCGGGAGGCCATTTGGCCAAAACTCTCATAGCCAATCATTTTAATTTTTTAAGAATATTTCAGAACGGCCACTTTTACTAATGGCCAGTTTCTTGACCCGTTTTCTATCCAACGGCTATTACTATTCATTCCCGTTTGTCCTCCTTAAAGACAGCTCCTCGATAATTTGAAATCATTTTTTCTTCTTCGTCATATGTGACAAGGAAGTGGTACAGGTTTGCTTGTTTTTGAGGTTTTTTTGCCCTAATTTTTTGCCCAAATTTTTTTTGCCTTGTATTCATTGCAATAGAAGGCTATTATCAAGATAGGGAGTTCTTGCAATCTCAAGGACAAGCATGGAGTCAAAATTTGCCTTGGATGAGTTATTCTCAACCCCAATTTCAGCCCATTTCTCCTTAAATGCATGTTTCAAATTTTGAACGTTTTAGTGCTGGTAGTGTTAGATATTTTATGCCTCTTGGAATGCCTCGTTGTAGTGGTTCAGATTTGCAACCATGAAGTGAAGAAGTGGCACCGAGTGAAAATGCAAGGAATTCTCTAATGAATGTGAAGGAGGAGGAGGCAATCGAGGTTGCAGTTAAGGCACTACACGGAAAGGATGTACTTATACCAAAGAAGAGAGGACGGCCATCAAAAGGAGGAAAAACAAGTGCTCTAGCAAATAAGAAGAAATTAGAGAAGACAACAATGAAGGCAGCAAAGGAAGTGGTGAATTTGGCTGGTTCAGATTTGGAAGAAGAAGGATCCACTCAAAAGTGGCAAAATTACGAGGTCGAAACTTTGATATCGATTCGGGGAGAGATGGAAGAAGAATTTTCAAGATGTGTGAAAAAACAAGGTTTGTGTGTGTGTATTTTTTCCTTCTATAAAGTTTTGTGTTATTTCATACCCATGTGTACACATCAGTTTTTTTCAAAAAGAAGTTGTACATTTTACAAAAACTATAACCGTAAGATTTTTGCATATCAAAATTTTTGGAAATTTAAAAAAAAATCTGATTTCAGATTTGGACAATTCGGCCTTTTAAAGGCCTTGGCCTTAGGCGATGCCAGGTGCCCCCCTTTCCCCCCCATTGAGCCTCGTTAAAGGGCGCGGCCGTAGGGGTTTGATCCGTGGACTTCTTTCCAAAGAAAGGAAATACCATGGGAAGTGTGCCACTAACCTTCTCTCCCCCCCCCTTTGTGTGACAATTTGACTTTCCTATCCTTATACTATCTGCCCTCAATCTTTACGTCCCAAAATGAGGCCCTTCCGGTTGTTTTTTTGACATTTTGGGGATCATTTTACTTCCACATGCTTGTATATGAATGTATTAATGTGTATTACTATGAAAATTCACGAATTAATACATGGTTGAAATTGCAAGCAAGAATGGTGGCAACAATTCGAGGCTTTGACCGCTCATGGGAATCATGCTAGAAGAAGTACATGGTAATTTATGCCGAATACAAGAATGATAAGAGAGTCAACAAAATTTCAGGTTTGGATAGGCACTAAGATTGCAAATGGTTTGACCAGCTTGATGTTTGGAATTCTACTCGTGCTTGTGTAAAAAACCAAATTTTAGCATGTGCCATAAAAGGTGAAGATGAAAACGATGAAGACAAAGCACCATTAGAACTGCAAGACTGTGAGTTTACTCCAAAGCAACAGAAGAAGAAGAAATTTCAAGACAATTTGGAAGTGATCTAGGAGAAGGTTGTCTCCCATTCTACTAGCTTTTTCACAACCTTCCAAGAAAGCACGGCTTTATTGAAAAACATGGATAGGCATATGGCAGCCATTCTAGAAAAATTGTAGCCATTCTTCCATAGCTTTAGAATCACTACTTGATTTTGAAAATTGAATAGTCGACTCCTTTGACAAGTTGTATTTCCACAAAGTTTTTGCAATGGATTCATTAGCCATAGTAGCTTCTCTCAATAAATCAACATTTTTCTCGTCTTCATTTATCAAAAAAGCTTCCTCTTCAGCATCTACTTCTCCTATCTCAAAATTTGAAATGTTCTTTTCATACCAAATTTCAAAATTCGAGATTTTACCTCTTCAATAAAAGCTTGTTGCCCTCGTAGGACTTGCCATCCCTTCACCATGCCATCTTCAACCCGTTTCTTCAATTCAATGTCGGCTTCTTCAATCCATATTGCATCAAACTTGTCCTTTGTGATGATGAATAAATTATTCAAGACAATACAAGTTGACACAGTATCTGCCATTGATTGTAAAAGAACGTCCGCTTTCTTCTGAATTATTCTCCATTTGCCCTTCAAAATCCTGAATGAACGCTCTATACACATTCGCGTTGAAGATTGGATAAAATTCAATGTGCCTCGTAAGATTCTAGTCCATCATAAGTGCCTTTGAATGGACAATACATCCAAGGCCACACCGGATATGCCGCATCTCCAATCAATTTGTATGGTAGGAATTTCCCTTCCATACAAGCTCTTCCAACCTTGGTTTTTTGAAAAACAGTCCAATCATGCAAGCTTCCCGCCCACCCAAACTCATAATCCCAAAATATGCAATTTGTATCGACAATTTCTTGCAACAAAGCTGAATGAAAAGGTTTGCGACAACAATAATCCTCTCTACCAATAACTGGAGCTAGCACAGGAATGTGTAAACCGTCTATGGCTCCTATAATATAAGGTATATTATGCAACCTCTCAAACTCTTTTGCTAAAACCCTGAGTCTGTTTTCATTTGGAATTTGAATAAAAATCTTTTACAAATGTAGTCTCACCATTTTACAAAATTCCCTCACAATTCCTGAAACTGTATATTCTGCAACTCCATATACTTCTCCAACTATACGCAATCCATTTCATATACCAAGTCTAGCTAAAGACATTGCAACTCTCTCTTCTATAGAAATTTGTCTTCTCAAACGAGTTTGCTATTTTTTCAAAAACGGACCTAATTTCTCACATAAAAATCTTATTGTAGCATGCGAGACACGGGTCCTTTCCTTGAACATCTTCTCCATAAATGAACTCAACGAATACGGGTCTACAAAGCCACATTGCCTCTCAAAACTCCAAATGGTTCGATCTCTAAACCCTAAACTTTGAAGGCAAATGCTGAAAATTGCAACATTCGTCCACTCACCTTGTAAAATCAAAGCTGCATGTTGTTAACATGCTACGTAATCATGTAGGAACACCAATACAAGACCATCATCACCATAAGCTTCTTCCTCCTCTCCTCCATAGTACTGAAATTTCAATAAACAAGGCAAAAATGAGAAAGAAAGAAGCAAAAGAAACTGCCAACAACTAGAAAGACAAGACCGGTCTTGTGGTGGAAATGGGAGGTAGTGTAGTGGAAGTTACGACCAACCCTATATTAGAAAATATATTAAAAAATTAGCACTTTATTTTGTGGCCCCTTCACACTTTACACTATATCCAAAGGCCGTCAAGTTCAAAGGTTGGTTTCTCAAGGATGAGCCATGGCCCTTGTGAGGTTTTCTCCACGACTTCTTGCCTCTGGTGTAAGGAGGGCCTTACTCTACCACCATCATACCACTAAAATCATAATCCGCGCAGTAAACCACGCAACGACCAATCGCGTAGTCAACCGTGCAATGAACTATAGGAACGGTGCAGTCAACTGCGCAGCTAATCGTGCAGCCAATGGCGCAGTGAATCATGTTATTTTTTTTAACATATAGTTTGTAATATAAAAAATTATATTAAAATGGTTGGACTCATGCGTTGCAAAGCATTAGTTTGAGTTTTTGGATGTTACAAATTTGCATTTGTGTGTTGCAATTTGTGCTCTTGATTACAAATTTGACGTTCAAAATATTTTTTGTTCAGCACCAAAAGATTGAATTGTAAATTATGAGTTGTAAAACTTGGAGTAAAAAAGTTGTGAAGTTGGAATTGTGATCTTGGAGGTTGGCATACAAAAGTTGGAGTTGCAAAATTGCATATTCAAGTTGTGGAGATTGAAATTACAAGTTTTGAGGTGAGATTGCAAGTTTTGAGATTGTTATTGCAAATTGAGTTTGTGGGTGTGTGAAATTGAGATTGTAATTGCAAAGTGAGTTTGTGGGTGTGTGAAATTGAGATTGTAATTACAAGTTGAGTTTGTGGGTGTGTGAAATTTGCATTTGTGTGTGGCAATTTGTGCTTGTCCAAAATAAATTTGAAATTCTTGATTACAAATTTGACGTTCATAACATTTTTGAAATTCCATGTTAAAATGCAAAAAATCTAAAACCTAATTTATTTTTTTCTATTCTATTCTATTCCATTATTAAAACTCATGCATAGGTTTAAAGACATATTTATATTTTATGTAGATTGTTGTTACCTTTCTTTTTTATATTTTGTGATATAAAAACTACATTAAAATGGTTGAACTAATGCGTTGAAAGCAAGCGCCAAATGCTAGTCATAACAGGAAAAAAAAAAAAAAAAAAAAAAAAAACGGTAGTAGGAGAAGACGAAAAAAGTCTACTTATCAAATCACCTCGACCAGCCGTATTTGCACAATCAAGTTTAGCCCCCCAAGAAGTGAAATTTTACCAAAGCAACAGAAAACAAGGCTCCCACCGCAACTCTACTATGAACTAGGTCCAATCGCCACGCGCCAACGCCTCCTCCCCCAGACCTCGCCCGAGCCTCCCAACAAGCCTCCCGCTGGCGCACACCGCCGCCATGACCCCACGCGTCCGCCCCTTGAAGGTCTCCGGTCTCCGAGCCAGCCAGGAGAACGCGCGGGAACGCGAGGGGACGCTAGGTAAACCCGAACGGAAACGGCTTCCGTCGGAGGGAGCCTCATGGCCGCCCCCCACCCAGGTGCGCCTAAGTGGGCGCTAAAAGTCGCACTCCTCGCCCAACCTCAGTTTGCGTTTGTGCACTCCGTGGTTTGATTTCGGAGGTCGTTGAGGGCGGAGTTGGTTTGTTTTGGGGCGCCATGGATCATCTGGACATCCCCAGTATGCACGACCACGACCGCTACGAGCTCGTCAAGGACATTGGCTCGGGCAATTTCGGTGTCGCGCGCCTCATGCTCGACAAGCTCACGCGCGAGCTCGTCGCTGTGAAGTACATTGAGCGCGGGGAGAAGGTGCGCTGCTGCTGCTGATCTAATCGTGGGGGTGTTCGGGGCGGAACTTCCTTACTCACGGGGAGGGGCGGCTGTGTGTCTTTGCAGATTGACGAGAATGTGCAGCGGGAGATCATCAACCACCGCTCGCTGCGCCACCCTAACATCGTGCGGTTCAAGGAGGTGCGTGTGGGACATCTAGCTGAATTTTGGAATGGATTTGAGGGTTCCGTGGCCTCTGTTTTGGAGTTGTGGTGGGCGATATTTGGGGTTTCGTTTTGTTTCGTTCACAATCCATTTAACAGCATATATATTGGTTTGTCAGGTGATGTTGACGCCGACACACTTGGCGATTGTGATGGAGTATGCCGCGGGTGGGGAGCTTTTTGAGCGGATTTGCAACGCCGGGCGATTCAGTGAAGATGAGGTGTGTGTCTGGTTTTGGTTGGTGTGAAATTTTTGTGGTTTTTGTGTGGGTTGGGGTCTGGTGGATGGAGAGGGGGTGTTTTGTGATGGTGAGAAGTTTTGTAATGTACAGGCTAGGTTCTTCTTTCAGCAGCTGATTTCGGGAGTCAGCTACTGCCACTCTATGGTATGTCATTGAATTTGGGCCGTTCTTTGGAGTTGTGACAGTTTGCATGTGTTTCTATTTCCCCGATCATCCTTTACGACCTGTGCCACAAATTGGTTTTGCGGCGTTTGCATGCTGACTGGATGTCGTTTTGGCAGCAAATTTGCCATCGGGATCTGAAGCTGGAGAACACTTTGCTTGATGGAAGTCCCGCACCTAGGCTGAAGATTTGCGATTTCGGTTACTCGAAGGTGTTGACATATCCCTGGGTCACTCACTACTCTTCTGTGTGATATGATTGGCGTTTGAACTGACGCCTCTGTGGTTTTTCCTACATAATTGCAGTCATCTCTGTTGCACTCGCAGCCCAAGTCGACAGTGGGCACGCCTGCGTACATTGCTCCCGAGGTGCTGTCGAAGAAAGAGTATGATGGCAAGGTGAGATCTGTGGCTGGAGCGCAACATTGGCTGATTATGTATGTAGTCCTCTGAGGCGAGTGAGGGATTAGCTTACTGATGCGGATGAATAGTTGGGATGTGCAGATTGCTGATGTGTGGTCGTGTGGAGTGACTTTGTACGTGATGCTGGTGGGAGCGTATCCCTTCGAGGATCCTGAGGACCCCAGGAACTTCAGGAAGACCATCGGGGTACGTTGACGTTATGAGTGTTGTTCGGTGCTATGTGTAGCATATGGTGGGGGTTGCGCTCAAATGGATCGTCTGACACCTTGGTTGGCGTGCATTGCAGCGCATTTTGAGCGTGCAGTACTCCATCCCCGACTACGTGCACATCTCTGTGGAGTGCAGGCACCTGCTGTCGCGGATCTTCGTAGCCAATCCCGCCAAGGTACAGCGCCCGCATCCTTTTGGTGTGACTGAGTCGTCTCCGGGGCAGTGGCACGAGCTAACGCTTGTGTGGGTGCGCAGAGGATCAACATCCAGGAGATCAAGGACCACGAGTGGTTTCTGAAGAACCTTCCGGCGGATTTGGTGGATCTGGCAGATCGGAGCTTCGACTTTGAGGACCCGAACCACCCGCCGCAGAGTATCGAGGAGATCATGCGCATCATTAGCGAGGCGCGCGTGGTGGGCTCTAGGACAGGCCACTACTTTGGCGACCCGATCGACGATATGGACATGAACGACGACGCGGACGTGGACCCGGACGTGGACAGCAGTGGCGAGTTCGTGTGCGCAATGTAGGCGGCGATGGCAGCGATTGATAGCAGACAGTGTGCAGATCGGGCGGTGTAGTTTGAGTGGCATGGAGTGCGCGGGACGCTCTAGCCTACTTTGCGTGGATAGGTTTCCTGCACCAGGCTTCAGGGAGGTTCCAGGGTAGCGAGGGCTGAATGATAGACACTGCAGGCCGATGGAGGGAGGATTAGTGTACAGTGTTTGAGCCGCAGCAGCCGGAGCTGCGAGGGTTAGATTTGTGGATCCGGTAAGTGTCTTTGTGGAGGGGCGGTATGTGACAGATAAGGTCGGACAGACCGACAGACAGACAGTGCTCGTTTATTAGTACAAGAAGACTAGGAGTTTGGGGCGCCAGTTTCCGCCTGCAGCCTCTTGTTGGCTCCCGAATGAGTTGACAGGTATGAGTGGGTGTTTTTCTTGTGAGCCCTGTGACAGTAAAATCATTGGCCCAGGATAACGGAGCTGTGGCTATGATCAGAATCGACGGCTGTCGTCGGACCTTGTACATAAATAGGCGAGATGGCCGTAGTTTTTGATGTAGTGGTAACCGGTCGAAAGGCGTAGCAGGGTTTTCAACATTCTCCTTGGTCGGAGTGGATAAGCTGTTGAATGATGTCCATTGAATGTATACTGGCTGTGGATATTGAGGTGAGACTTTGGTTACCTCATGTGGATATTTACGGTTTGGAATGTGATATGTGTTGGGTATGTGGTTCGGCTCCTGATCTTCGTGGATTGTACATTTCGTAACACCCAGATGGGAAGGGATCTCCATAATTGAGTGCTACGCTTGCCACGCGCTCCCTCCCTCCCGCGGGCAGCGTAGCAGTGCGGGCAGCTGTAACTTGGAATTTCGCCCTTGGGCGATACCCCGCCATGATACCCACCACTCGGAAAACGTTGTCGTCGTCGTCTTCGTCCTCGCGCAGCTACCCTAGGATTCGCTTAATGGCCGTTTGATGTCTGTTTGGTGGCCATTTCGTTCGGAGTTGTGAACATGGAGAGTAGGCTTGCTGCGTAGACATGCATCAGACATGCAGTTCCGAAGCTCCAGAAGCAGATAATAGCGCCCTTCCTGTCAGCCTCAACGCTCGCCCTTCCGAAGCCATCAACCTAGCCGTCTAGTGCAAAATCCCCATCCAGGCACACATTTCAGCTCTGGATTGATATGTTCAGCACTTGTCTTCCATTTTTCACAGATTACTCACTCGTTTCTTGTTTTGCACCTTAATAAGGACTTAGCGGTGGGAGACGGCGTGCGCATTGTGAGCGTGCCCGAGATTGGTTGATCATCGTGCTTTCGGTTTGTTGTTGTCATTGCCCTATATATATTTTATTACCTTGATAGAGAACATATGGTTTCTGTAGTTGTGTATAGCATGTGCCGTTCTATTTGGTGTACTATCAATGGATTCTTCGGTAGACCAAATCTTATTCATTTTTATGCGAAGGTCCAGGGTAATTGAAGCCTCGGATTCTTTGAGGCATGATTCTACAATGTGATTCTGAGTTCACCTTGTCCAGGGCTTTGTTATAGTGCACTTTGAGGGGTACTTGCTTCTAATCTAATCTGTTCTGCTAGAATCTGCAATGAAATTGGTCAAATGAACGTGTGTTGCCTTATGATCTGCTTTACTGCATTAGTAGACGACCTGTAGAAGCTGCCAACATTCTGGTGGTGAGTAGTCTCCACCACACTATTGTTTTCTGCTTTAGTGCATGTGCACATTATTGATGCAGGTCTAATGCGTGATTTATTATCGAAACAGTTATTGATCCTCCATATTTGCCATATTGAATTTAGTCTTCGTGATTGGTTTTTATCATTTGAAGTATCTTCAACAACCATAAAAAGCCTCAAGGTTCATGTCTTCAAAATCAACAATCCAAGACTAAATGATGATAATCAAATAAAGTATTTCAAAGATGAAGGCAGTAAACGTGCAAAATTCTGCACTTTCCGGGCAACATTTCGTTGAAATAGAGATATCATCTACCTGGAAAGTTTCGGGAAGCTTTGACTGCAATGTCCGGGGAGAACCGGGGTTTAGTGTAATGGCGGCCGGTTGATTTGGTTGAAAACCGGTTGAATTGGGAAAGTGTTGGACGTGAAACCGGTGCCTTGAGAAAAAAATCGGATATCAACCGGGAACCATTTGAGGATGCCGGATATTATGCTGGATGGAATGTGAGCATGCCGGATTTTGACCGGCTGGTATCATCTTAAGGCGGATATCATCCGGTACACTTATGTGCTCCCCGGATTTTTTAAGTCTAGATAGTATTAAGAAAAGTCTGTTGGAGACTCGCCTAGGGTTTACAGGCTGGGCCAGCTGGGCGGGAGTCGCAGGCTGTAGCAGCGCGCTGCACGATTTGGCCTGGGCCCTGAACGCCGAATCCAACGGTTGGCTGCTGGCTTGTGCCTCGCCGAGCTGCCGGCTGCCTGTGCCACCTGTGGCTCAGTCGCTGCCTCGCTCCTCTCGCTGGTCCCGACTCCCGTTGCTCCCTCTCAGCTGCTCTCGTTGCTCTCGCTCTCGCTGGTCTCCCTAGGGCCTGGTCTCGCAACTCGCTGGTCTCGCTCTCGCTAGTCTCCATGAGTCCTTGCTCTTGCCCAAGCGTTGGTCGCTGCTCTAGTTCTGCAGTCTCGTTGCTCTAGTTCTACAATCTCGCTGCTCTAGTTCTCGCAGTGTCGCTGCGGTGTGTATGTTGGTTTTTTTTGCCCGGTTTCACGTCCGCAGTAGCACTTGAGGCTGCAGTAGCACCTGACTCTACCCGCAGCCCGCCTCAGTCTCGTTGCTCGCACTTTTGAGTCTCGTAGTCTCGTAGTCTTGCTGGTCGCATGCTCTCTCAGAGTCTCGCCTTGCAAGCTCGCCCAAGCCCCAACGAGCGCCTCCTCGCAGCGACGTAGGCCCACCCAGCGCTCCCCAACGAACGCACTTCAATTGCACACACCTCCTCGCCCGTCTCCTCGCAGGCTCGCATGCTGCTCACTCACGACTCCTCGCCCGCCTCCACTCAGCTGCTTTCGACTCTCCAGGTTCGGCTCTCTCCACTCTCGCCTCTGGTTAGTTCCAGTCTTGATAGGAGTTTTCAGTTACGTGACTAGGGTTTCAACTTTTGGCACCCTATTTTTTTTGTTGATGCTCTGACACTGGAAACTCTTCTGCTGTCGTTGTTTGCTGCAGCTGCTGTTCTTGAACGTCAATCGGAGGTGCTGACGTTGTTCATACCGCTTCTGGAGTGCTGGGTCCGTGTCATTGCTATCGCCATCGTGACGACTTCAAACATTGTCGTGGCGGATCACTACATCAGGTATGTCTCATATTCATAATGATGATATGTATGTCGTTTTCTTGCTGATTGTGTTTGTTTGTTGTTGTAAATATTCTTTGATGTTGAGCGTTGTGATAATGGTCTGTGATAATTTATGGTGTGTATGTTGATTTTTTGCTATTGCTTTTATTTATATGTTATTGTGATGATTTGAACGTTGTTGGAATGATGGTATGTACGGTTTTTTGCTGGATGTGTTGATTTGTTATTGCTTTGGTCTTTTTTCACTGCTGAATTTCTTCGTGGTAATGTTGTTTTGTTAAATTTTTTTGGTTGAACTGTTGCTGTTATGTTCAAGGTCTTGTATTGATCTTTTGCTTCAAGTTTGTGTTTTTTTTGCTAATGTAATTAGATTTTTGTAATTTACAGGTCTAGATGGCAGCCAACAAACGACAAAGGACTTTGTCGGGTTTTTATCAAAGAGCATTAGAACCAACATTAGAACTAGTCCATGTTGTAAATGCTCAAAGTTCAAGTAACTCTAACTCATCAAGTGCAAATAACAAAATCACAGCTGCTAGGTTGTTATGGAAAGAAAAGTGGTTGCAAGATTATGATTGGTTGCAATTCAATAATGAATTAGGAGTAATGTATTGTATCATTTGTAAAGAATGTGGAGGTAAGGGTGCATTTGCAACATTGGGATCCACAAATTTCAAGGCTTCAGCCCTTCATGATCATGCCAATACGGGGGAGCACAAGAAATTGGCGTGGGCAGCACAAAGTGGGAGCAAAAGAATGGAGAAGATCGTATCACAAGCCACAAGAACTTGCGATGAAGCGTTGATGTCCCTTTTTAAAACTGCCTATTATGTGGGCAAAGAGCTTATTCCATTCAGTAAGTTCACTTCCTTGTGTCAATTGTTATTGTCAGTAAATGTTACAATAACTAATAAGTTGTATCATGATGATAAAGCTTGTGCAGACATGGTAGTGTCTATATCTAGTGTGCTTCAAAGAAAAATGCTTGATAAAATTAGGGATTCTCAATTTTTTGGCATTATGATTGATGAATCTACAGATATTTCTGTATTAGGTCATTTAGTTATATTTGCAACCTTTCTTGAAGATGGTGTGCCTGTTTGTGGTTTTCTTGGCTTGCTTCACATCCCTGAAGGTAAAAAGGATGCTGCTATCATTTATGATTTGTTATTAACATGTTTCAAGCAGTGGAGATTGGATTTGGATAGATTTGTTGGGTTTGGTTCAGATGGAGCTGCTGTGATGACTGGAAATTGTACTGAAGTAGCAGCACGTCTGAAAAGCAAGGTAAATCCATTTCTACTGAGTATCCATTGTGTTGCATATAAGACTAATCTTGCCTCATTGGATGCTGCTAAGAGTGGACCTTGCAAAACTTTATCAACCTTGATTGATACTTTGATAAATGATACCGCAGCCCATTTTAAAAGATCCACGAAGGCTAAATGTAAACTTGTTGAATTACAAGTAGAATTAAATGATGCTCGAAAATCATTAAAGAGATATCAAAAAATTCGATGGTTATCTAGGTGGCAATCAATTACTACTTTGTGTGATACCTTAGAAAGTGTTTTAACTTATTTTCAAGATGTTGAGAATGGTGATGGGAATAATGACTCAATTTTCATTCGATTAAGGAATTTTAAACATATTTATTGTTTGTATTTCTTGGCTGACATTTTACATAGCTTGTCAATTTTGAGCAAAATTTTTCAATATAAGTTTGTAGATATCAGCAGTGTTGGTGCTTTGGTTAAAGCTGAAATTACATCTATCAAAATGTTATTTATTGCTGAAACTACTGATTTAAATGTATCCACTTTTAATGAAGAGACCGGTTACCACATAATCCCTGAATTTGGCCCTCCAGGAGGGTATTTGAGGAGGTTATCTTCTGAAATTAGGGGAAATAAATTTCATGATATTCTAATGATTAGGGATAGAACTGGAGCTGATCTAGCCGAAGCTATCCTTTTTCAAGTATCGTTTGCTGAGGAGATTTGCACAGGGTTAGAAAATCGTTTTAAAGATAATGACATTGTTAGTTGTTTTAAAGTTCTAAATCCTGTTGAATTGCCCTCAAGACAACTTGGTATGGCTAATTGGGGTGTTCCAGAGCTCGAAAGACTTTGTGATCATTTTTGTAACGATAAAAGAATTGATGGGAAAGATTTTCCTGCTTTGGTGAATATTGATGCTATTAGAAGAGAGTTTTTTGCCTTTAAAGTTCAAGCTTCCACGGAATGGCGTGATAAAAGTTTTAATGATGTATGGTCTGTCATAAATTGGAATCAATCTCTTCGTGGTAAATATGATAATCTTCGTATTCTTGCTGATATTGCTAGAGTCCAATGTGTTAGTACCACTCAATGTGAGCGTGCTTTTTCAATTCAAAATTGTATCAAGACTAAAAGCCGCAATAAGTTAGACACAAAATATTTAGAGTGTATTATGCGTGTTGCGACGGAAGATGTTTGTGGTGATCTTGATAATGTACTAATGGAGGCTATTGCTTTGTGGAGGAACTCCACAAAGTTTAGATGGTTATTTTCCCATCCAGAAAAATACCTTTCAGGCCGTCCACCTCTTCAAGGTGAAGAAGATATTTCTGATTTTGATTCTAATGTGATTAGTTTTTTTGCATGTAGTATTGTATGGTAGATTACTCCTTTATCATGCTATGGCCTTATCTTTATGAGTTGATTTAAGACCTAGGTATGATAGAAGAGTAAATCCATGGCCATCAACCGGTTGATGGATAATTTCAGGTTCAATTCCTACCATGGATAAATGGTTGTGGTTGATATGATTGTTGTAGTATGTTGATCATTACATGTTGTTATGTAGTATGTTGTCAATTGATATCATTTTAGTACATTGGAAAACCGGTTTATCTAGGATTGAACAGGTTTTTGGCCGTTTGAAATTGCAATTTAGAGGAAATTTACCGGTTCTAATTAAAGACCAAAGGCAAAAAACCAGTGCAAGTTAATGGCAACAAGTCATGGCCGGTTGAGTCCAAACAATGACCGGTTGAAGTTCTGAAATGGAGGATTAAAGCTCCTTCAGCTCAAATTCTCCCCGAACGTTGTTTGACTGTAAGCGAGCCACCTATATTTGAAGCTCAGAGTCTGACAGTACTCACTTGCACCCCTGCGATCACTGAAAATTTTATAGACTCTACCAAAGACATTGACTTCAGGTTAACGAGTGAAGTCTGTTTCTGAAATGTGAAATGGAAATTTACCTCACCTCACGACGGTGCACACAAATATAATGGAAAGAGGGTTTCGTGACAACCCACGCCACAGAAAGAAAATCTCGACTCTGTGAAATGCGTTATGATGAGATAATTAACGAATCAACTTCATGGATACTCAAATCACAAAATATTATAATGGTTGGTAGCTTACCTGACCCTCCAAAACCAGACTCTCCGAAACTAGCCGCGTGAGCTGCACTGTGAAGCTTTCCCATATGAGCGAGAGCTTGATTGAGGGCGCCTGGCTACGGAGCTCTTCCGCGTGAAACCTAGCTGCGGCGGTGGCTGCGCAAGAGCTAGGGTGGCTGCGCGAGGAGGACGGAGATGAGGACGACGGCGAGTGGTAGATATTGTGGGCAGGTATCGCCCAAGGCGAAATTTCAAGTCGCAGCTGCCCACCCTCGGCACTAAGGGCCTCTCGAAAGAGGGGTCTGCGTCTGCCCGGTCTTGCTCTTGCTACCTAATCGTGGGTCTTCCCCATCGAGCTCGTCGAGTCCTAGCCCGACGTGCTTGTTAAGATGGAGCTATGTACTGTAAGGCCATAGATCTACAGACTCTAGGGAAGCCAATATATAAGAGAGCAAATAACACAAATATATTTGAAATATATTAGCTATGGAGAAGTGTCTTCAACTCTGTGGGAAAGTTGCCTCATATACTTTCCTCCCACCATAGAAGGTGGAGTTAACTACAAGTTCACTTTACTTTGAGCGGATAAAGAAACATAAGTTTCTTTTACCTTACCGATTGTTTCTAAGTTGACTTTTACTTTAATAGTGCGTCTTCCTAACCAATCTTGATATCTACCCACGGTGGGATTCCCGATACACGACCCCGATCCCGATCCTCCGATGCCCGCCTACGCGGTATACCTTCCTCGCCTGGTTTTCAACTTTGGGGATGGTAGCTCCTCCTGCCGCTGGAGAACTGTGGACGTGCTCAAAAGGTCCAGAACTCCAAGTTCTAGTCTAGTACCACACTCACCTTTATCAATTACGTGTAGTCTCTTCAAAAATAGTTAAGGTAGAGGGACTCAATTCTGATCGGCCACCCAATTCCGATTAGTAGAGTATGCATGGCATGGTGCATGAAAATAGCAAGTGCATAAAATGGTGCATGAAGTGATCCAAAACCGATAACTCAATATATAAAAAAACACCAGTCATTATCGGCATTGAGTCACAAAGTGTGCGATTTTGGATTGCTTCACCTCAATTGAGCTCTCATTGGTGGCATTCCCTCGAAAGCCGAACAAGGCGAATCAGCATCGGATAACCTCTAATGAGGGTTGGTTATCCATGGCATGTCTTCTCTCTTTTTACTCACTCTCACTTCATGTCATTGGGCATTTTAGATTTATACATTCCACTACAGTTAAAGAAAAAAATAAACGATTGTCGCATGTCAAAAATTTGATTGGGTTCAGTTGCATTTTTTATTTATACATTCCACTACGCTTAGAAAATAAAATAATCCAATATTGCATGTCAAATATATCATTGGGTTGAGTTGCATTTTAGATATATACATTCCACTACACTTAAAGAAAAAAAAAGGGATGTCGCATGTCAAATATATCATTGGGTTGAGTTGCATTTTAGATACATACATTCCACTACACTTAAAGAAAAAACTAAACGGATGACCCATGGCAAATATATCAATGGCTTGAGTTGCATTATAGATTCATACATTCAACTACACTTAAAGATAAAAGTAAACGGATGTCGCATGCCAAATATAACATTGGGTTGAGTTGCATAATACATATAAACATTCCACTACACTTAAAGAAAAAAATAAACAGATGACCCATTGCAAATATATCATTGGGTTGAGTTGCATTTTAGATATATTCATTCCACTACACTTAAAAAAATAAATTTACGAATATTGCATGACAAATATATCATTGGATTGAGTTGCATTATAGATTGATACATTCAACTACACTTAAAAGAAAAAATAAACAGATGTCGCATGTCAAATATATCATTGGGTTCAGTTGCATTTTAGATATATACATTCCACTACACTTAAAGGGAAAAATAAACAAAAATTGCATGTCAAATATATCATTGGGTTGAGTTGCATTATAGATACATACATTCCACTACAATTAAAGAAAGAATTAACGGATGTCGCATGTCATATATATCATCAGGTTCAGTTGCATTTTAGATTTATACATTCCACTACTCTGAAAGAAAAGTAGAATCCAATATTGCATTTCAAATAGATCATTGAGTTGAGTTGCATTGAGGATTTATACATTGCACTACACTTAAAGAAAAAGATAAACGGATGCCGCATGTCAAATATATTATTTGGTTGAGTTGCATTTTACATTTATACATTCCACTACACTAAAATAAATAAATAAACGATTGTCGCATGTCAAAAATTTGATTGGATTGAGTTGCATTTTTTATTCATACATTCCACTACGCTAAGATAATAAAATAATCGAATATTGCATGTCGAATATATCATTGAGTTGAGTTGCATTTAATATATCTACATTCCACTACTTTCAAAGAAAAATAGAAACGAATATTGCATTCCAAATATATTATTGGGTTGAGTTGCATTTTAGAAAAATACATTCCACTACACTTAAAAAATAAAATAACAAATGTCGCATGTCAAATATATCATTGGGTTGAGTTGCATTTTAGATAAATACATTCCACTACACTTAAAAAATAAAATAACAAATGTCCCATGTCAAATATATCATTGGGTTGAGTTGCATTTTAGGTCTATACATTCCACTACACTTAAAGAAAAAAATAAACGGATGTTGGATGTCAAATATATCATTGGGTTGAGTTGCAATATAGATATATACATTCTTCTACACTTAAAGAAAAAAATAAACGAATATCGCATGTCAAATATATCATTGGGTTGAGTTGCGTTTTAGGTCTATACATTCCACTACACTTAAAGAAAAAAATAAACGAATATTGCATGTCAAATAAATCATTGGGTTGTGTTGCATTTTGGATATATACATTCTTCTACACTTAAAGAAAAAACAAAACGGATGTCCCATGGCAAATATATCATTGGCTCGAGTTGCATTATAGATTCATACATTCAACTACACTTAATGATAAAAATAAACGGATGTCGCATGCCAAATATAACATTGGGTTGAGTTGCATTATACATATAAACATTCCACTACACTTAAAGAAAAAAATAAACAGATGATCCATGGCAAATATATCATTGGGTTGAGTTGCATTTTAGATATATTCATTCCACTACACTTAAAAAAATAAATTTACGAATATTGCATGTCAAATATATCATTGGGTTGAGTTGCATTTTAGATACATACATTCCACTACACTTAAAGAAAAAACTAAACGGATGACCCATGGCAAATATATCATTCGGTTGAGTTGCATAATAGATTCATACATTCAACTACACTTAAAAGAAAAAATAAACAGATGTCGCATGTCAAATATATCATTGGGTTCAGTTGCATTTTAGATATATACATTCCACTACACTTAAAGGGAAAAATAAACAAAAATGACATGTCAAATATATCATTGGGTAAAGTTGCATTTTAGATATATACATTTCTCTACACTTCAAGAAAAAATTAAACGGATGTCGCATGTCAAATATATCATTGGGTTGAGTTGCATTTTAGATACATACATTCCACTACACTTAAAGAAAGAATTAACGGATGTCGCATGTCAAATATACCATCAGGTTGAGTTGCATTTTAGATTTATACATTCCACTACTCTGAAAGAAAAGTAGAATCCAATATTGCATTTCAAATAGATCAATGAGTTGAGTTGCATTGAGGAATTATACATTGCACTACACTTAAAGAAAAAGATAAACGGATGCCGCATGTCAAATATATTATTTGGTTGAGTTGCATTTTACATTTATACATTCCACTACACTAAAAAAAAAATAAACGATTGTCGCATGTCAAAAATTTGATTGGATTGAGTTGCATTTTTTATTCATACATTCCACTACGCTAAGAAAATAAAATAATCGAATATTGCATGTCGAATATATCATTGAGTTGAGTTGCATTTAATATATCTACATTCCACTACTTTGAAAGAAAAATAGAAACGAATATTGCATTCCAAATATATTATTGGGTTGAGTTGCATTTTAGATAAATACATTCCACTACACTTAAAAAATAAAATAACAAATGTCCCATGTCAAATATATCATTGGATTGAGTTGCATTTTAGGTCTATACATTCCACTACACTTAAAGAAAAAAATAAACGGATGTTGGATGTCAAATATATCATTGGGTTGAGTTGCAATATAGATATATACATTCTTCTACACTTAAAGAAAAAAATAAACGAATATCGCATGTCAAATATATCATTGGGTTGAGTTGCGTTTTAGGTCTATACATTCCACTACACTTAAAGAAAAAAATAAACGAATATTGCATGTCAAATAAATCATTGGGTTGTGTTGCATTTTGGATATATACATTCTTCTACACTTAAAGAAAAAACAAAACGGATGTCCCATGGCAAATATATCATTGGCTCGAGTTGCATTACAGATTCATACATTCAACTACACTTAATGATAAAAATAAACGGATGTTGCATGCCAAATATAACATTGGGTTGAGTTGCATTATACATATAAACATTCCACTACACTTAAAGAAAAAAATAAACAGATGACCCATGGCAAATATATCATTGGGTTGAGTTGCATTTTAGATACATACATTCCACTACACTTAAAGAAAAAACTAAATGGATGACCCATGGCAAATATATCATTGGGTTGAGTTGCATTATAGATTGATACATTGAACTACTCCTAAAAGAAAAAATAAAGAGATGTCGCATGTGAAATATATCATTGGGTTGGGTTGCATTTTAGATTTAAACATTCCACTACACTTAAAGAAAAAAATAAACGGATGACGCATGTCAAATATATCATTGGGTTGAGTTGCATTTTAGATATATACATTTCTCTACACTTCAAGATAAAATTAAACGGATGTCGCATGTCAAATATATCATTTGATTGAGTTGCATTTTAGATTTATACATTCCACTACACTTAAACAAAAAAAACAGATGTTGCATGTCAAACATATTATTGGGTTAAGTTGCATTTTAGATACATACAATCCACTACACTGAAAGGAAAAAATAAACGGATGCCCCATGGCAAATATATCATTGGGTTGAGTTGCATTTTAAATACATACATTCCACTACACTTAAAAAATAAAATTTAGGAATATTGCATGTCAAATATATCATTGGGTTGAGTTGCATTTTAGATACATACATTCCACTATACTTAAAGAATAAACTAAACGGATGACCCATGGCAAATATATCATTGGGTTGAGTTGCATTATAGATTGATACATTCAAGTACACTTAAAAGAAAAAATAAACAGATGTCGCATGTGAAATATATCATTGGCTTGGGTTGCATTTTAGATTTATACATTACACTACTGTGAAAGATAAATAGAAACGAATATTGCATTCCAAATATATCATTGGGTTAAGTTGCATTTTAGATATATACATTCTTCTACACTTAAAGAATAAAATAACAAATGTCGCATGTCAAATATATCATTGGGTTTAGTTGCACTTAAGATATATACACTCCACTAAACTTAAAGAAAAAAATTAACGGATGTCGCATGTCAAATATATCATTGGATTGAGTTGCATTTTAGATTTATACATTTCACTACACTAAAACAAAAAAAACAGATATCGCATGTCAAATATATTATTGGGTTAAGTTGTATTTTAGATATATACATTCCACTACACTTAAAAAAAATAATTTACGAATATTGCATGTCAAATAAATCATTGGGTTGAGTTGCATTTTAGATACATACATTCTACTACACATAAAGAAAAAATAAACGGATGACCCATGGCATATGTATCATTGGGTTGAGTTGCATTTTAGATTTATACATTCCACTACACTTAAATTTTTTTTTTACGAATATTGCATGTTAAATATATCATTGGGTTGAGTTGCATTTTAGATACACACAATTCACTACACTTAAAAAAGTAACTAAACGGATGACCCATGGCAAATATATCATTGGGTTGACTTGCATTATAGATATATACATTCCACTACACTGAAAGAAAAAAATAAAGGAATATTGCATCTCAAATATATCATTGTGTTGAGTTGCATTTTAGATATATACACTCTACTACACTTCAAGAAAAATATAAATGAATGTCGCATGTCAAATATATCATTGGGTTGAGTTGCATTTTAGATTTATACATTCAACTGCACTTAAACAAAAAAAACAGATGTCGCATGTCAAATATATTATTGGGTTAAGTTGCATTTTAGATTTATACATTCCACTTCACTTAAAAAAAATAATTTTCGAATGTTGCATGTCAAATAAATCATTGGGTTGAGTTGCATTTTGGATACATACATTCTACTACACTTAAAATTTTTCTTTACGAATATTGCATGTCAAATATATCAATAGGTTGAGTTGCATTTTAGATACATACATTCCACTACACTTGAAAAAAAAACTAAACGGATGACCCATGGCAAATATATCATTGGGTTGAGTTGCATTATAAATATATTCATTCCACTACACTGAAAGAAAAAAATTAAGGAATTTTGCATCTCAAATATATCATTGGGTTGAGTTGTATTTTAGATATATACACTCTACTACACTTCAAGAAAAATATAAATGAATGTCGCATGTCAAATATATCATTGGGTTGAGTTGCATTTAAGATATATACATTCGATTACACTTAAAGAATTAAATAAACGAATGTTGCATGTCAAATTTATCATTGGGTTGAGTTGCATTTTACATATATACATTCGACTACACTCAAAGAAAAAAATAAACCAATATTGCATGTCAAATATATCATTGCCTTGAGTTGCATTTTAGATATAAACATGCCACTACACTTAAAGAAAACACTAAATGGATGTCGCATGTCAAATATAACATTGGATTGAGTTGCATTTTAAATATATCCATTCCACTACACTTAAAAAAAGAAATAAACGAATATTGCATGTCAAATATAACATTGGGTTGAGTTGCATTTTAGATATATACACTCTACTAATTACAACAAATAACTAAACGGAGGTCGGATGTCAAATAAATCATCAGGTTGAGTTGCATTTTGGAGATATACATTCCACTACACCTAAATAAAAACATAAACAAATATTGCATGTCAAATATGTCATTGCGATGAGTTGCATTTTAGATATAAACAATCCACTACACTTAAAGAAAAAATAAACGAATGTGGCATTTCAAATATATCATTGGGTTGAGTTGCAATTTAGATATATACATTCCACTACACTTAAAAAAAGAAATAAACAAATATTGCATGTGAAATATATCATTGGGTTGGGTTGCAATATAGATATATACATTCCACTACACTTAAAGAAAGAAATTAAACGAGTATTGCATGTCAAATATATCATTGGGTTAAGTTGCATTTAAGATCTATACACTCCACTAAACTTAAAGAAAAAAATTAACGGATGTCGCATGTCAAATTTATCATTGGGTTGAGTTGCATTTTAGATTTATACATTCCCCTACACTTAAACAAAAATAATAGATGTCGCATAACAAATATATTATTGGGTTAAGTTGCATTTGAGATATATACATTCCACTACACTAAAAAAATAAATTTACGAATATTGCATGTCAAATATATCATTGGGTTGAGTTGCATTTTAGATACATACATTCTACTACACTTAAAGAAAAACTAAACGAATGACCCATGGCATATATATATCATTGGGTTGAGTTGCATTTTAGATATATACATTCCAATACACTTAAAAAAAAATTCTACGAATATTGCATGTCAAATATATCAATGGGTTGCGTTGCATTTTAGATACAAACATTCCACTACACTTAAAAAAAAAACTAAACGGATGACCCATGGCAAATATATCATTGGGTTGAGTTGCATTCTAGATATATGCATTCCACTACACTTGAAGAAAAAACTAAACGAATGTCTCATGTCAAATATATCATTGGGTTGAGTTGCAATTTAGATATATCCATTCCGCAACACTTAAAGAAAAAAAGAAACGAATGCCGCATGTCAAATATATCATTGAGTTGAGTTGTATTTTAGATTTATACATTCCACTACACATCAAGAAAAACATAAACAAGTATTGCATGTCAAATATTTCTTTGGGTTTAGTTGCATTTTAGATATATACATTCCACTACACTTAAAGAAAAAACTAAACGAATGATGCATGTTAAATATATCATTGCGTTGAGTTGCATTTTAGATGTATTTAATCCACTTCACTTTAAGAAAAAAATAAACGGATGTCAGATGCCAAATATATCACTAGATTGGGTTGCATTTTCGATACATACATTCCACTACACTTAAATTTAAACATAAACAAATATTGCATGTCAAATATTTCATTGCGTTGAGTTGCATTTTAGATATAAACATTCCACTACACTAAAAGAAAAAACTAAACGGATGTTGCATGTCAAATATATCATTGCGTTGAGTTGCATTTTAGATTTATACAATCCACTACACTTCAAGAAAATAGTAAACGAATGTCAAATGTCAAATATATGATTAGGTTGAGTTGCATTTTACATATAAACATTTCACTACACTTAAAGAAAAAACTCAACGGATTTCGCATGAGAAATTTATCACTGGGTTGAGTTGCATTTTAGACATATCCATTCCGCTACCTTAAAGAAAAACACAAACGAATGTCACATGTAAAATATATCATTGGGTTGAGTTGCATTTTAGATTTAAACATTCCACTACACTTCAAGAATAAATGAAACAGATGTTGCATGTCAAATATTTGATTGTGTGGAGTTGCAATTTAGATAGATATATTCGACTACACTTAAAGAAAAAAGTAAACGAATATTGCATGTCAAATATATCATTGGGTTGAGTTGCATTATAGATATATACATTCCACTACACTGAAAGAAGAAACATTGAGGAATATTGCATCTCAAATATATCATTGGGTTGAGTTGCATTTTAGATATATACAATCCACTACACTTAAACAAAAAAAACAAATGTCGCATGTCAAATATATTATTGGGTTAAGTTGCATATTAGATATATACATTCCACTACACTTTAAAAAAATAATTCATGAATATTGCATGTGGAATAAATCATTGGGTTGAGTTGCATTTTAGATAGATACATTCTACTACACTTAAAGAAAAACTAAACGGATAACCCATAGCATACATATCATTGGATTGAGTTGCATTTTAGATATATACATTTCTCTACACTTAAAATTCTTTTTTACGAATATTGCATGTCAAATATATCAATGGGTTGAGTTGCATTTTAGATACATACATTCCACTACACTTAAAAAGAAAAACTAAACGGATGACCCATGGCAAATATATCATTGGGTTGAGTTGCATTATAGATATATACATTCCACTACACTTGAAGAAATAACTAAACGAATGTCTCATGTCAAATATATCATTGGGTTGAGTTGCATTTTAGATTTATACAATCCACTACACTTAAAGAAAAAAAGAAACGAATGTCGCATGTCAAATATATCATTGAGTTGAGTTGTATTTTAGATTTATACATTCCACTACACATCAAGAAAAAAATAAACGAATATTGCATGTCAAATATTTCTTTGGGTTTAGTTGCATTTTAGATATATACATTCCACTACACTTAAAGAAAAAACTAAACGCTTGTGGCATGTCAAATTTAACATTGGGTTGAGTTAGATTTAAGATATAAACATTCCACTACACTTAAAGAAAAAACTAAACGAATGATGCATGTTAAATATATCATTGCATTGAGTTGCATTTTAGATTTATTTAATCCACTACACTTTAAGAGAAAAATAAACGGATGTCGGATGCCAAATATATCATTAGATTGAGTTGCATTTTCGATACACACATTCCACTACACTTAAATATAAACATAAACAAATATTGCATGTCAAATATTTCATTGCGTTGAGTTGCATTTTAGATATAAACATTCCACTACACTTAAAGAAAAAACTAAACGGATGTTGCATGTCAAATATATCATTGCGTTGAGTTGCATTTTAGATTTATACAATCCACTACACTTCAAGAAAATAGTAAACGAATGTCAAATGTCAAATATATGATTGGGTTGAGTTGCATTTTACATATAAACATTTCACTACACTTAAAGAAAAAAATAAAAGAATGTGGCTTGTCAAATGAAACATTGGGTTGAGTTGCATTTTAGATATATTCATTCCACTATACTGAGTCAAAAAATTAACCGGCTGTCGCATATCAAATATATCATTGGATTGAGTTGCATTTTAGATTTATACATTTCACTATACTTCAAGAAACAAATTAACTAATATTGCATGTCAAATATATCATTGGGTTGAGTTGCATTTTAGATAAATACACTCTACTACACTTCAAGAAGAATATAAATGAATGTCGCATGTCAAATATATCATTGGGTTGAGTTGCATTTTAGATATATACACTCCTCTACACTTAAAGAAATAACTAAATAGATGTCGCATGTCAAATATATCATCAGGTTGAGTTGCATTTTAGATATAAACACTTCACTACACTTAATGAAAAAACTAACTGGATGTCGCATGTCAAATATATCATTGGGTTGAGTTGCAAGTTAGATATATCCATTCTGCTACACTTAAAGAAAAAAATAAATGAATGTCGCATGTCAAATATATCATTAAGTTGAGTTGCAATTTAGATTTATACATTCCACTACACTTCAAGAAAAAAATTATCGAATAAAGCATGTCAAATATATCCTTGGGTTGAGTTGCATTTTAGATATATACATTCCACTACAATTCATCAAAAAACTAACCAGATGTCGCATATCAAATATATCATTGGGTTGAGTTGCATTTTAGATTTATACATTCGACTACATTTAAAGAAAAAAATTCACTAATATTGCATGTCAAATATAACATTGAGTTGAATTGGATTTTAGATATATACATTCCACTACACTTCAAGAAAATTTGAAACAGATGTTGCATGTCAAATATTTGATTGTGTGGAGTTGCAATTTAGATAGATATATTCGACTACACTCAAACAAAAAAGTAAACGAATATTGCATGTCAAATATATCATTGGGTTGAGTTGCATTTTAGATATATACATTCCACTACACTTAAAGAAAAATTTAAACGGATGTCGCATGTCAAATATATTATTGAGTTGAGTTGCATTTTAGATTTATACATTCTACTACACATCAAGATAATATTAAACGAATGTGGAATGTCAAATATATCTTTGGGTTGCGTTGGATTTTAGATACATACAATCCACTACACTTAAAAAAAAACTAAACGGATGACCCATGGCAAATATATCATTGGGTTGAGTTGCATTATAGATATATACATTCCACTACACTTGAAGAAATAACTAAACGAATGTCTCATGTCAAATATATCATTGAGTTGAGTTGTATTTTAGATTTATACATTCCACTACACATCAAGAAAAAAATAAACGAATATTGCATGTCAAATATTTCTTTGGGTTTGGTTGCATTTTAGATATATACATTCCACTACACTTAGAGAAAAAACTAAACGCTTGTGGCATGTCAAATTTAACATTGGGTTGAGTTAGATTTAAGATATAAACATTCCACTACACTTAAAGAAAAAACTAAACGAATGATGCATGTTAAATATATCATGGCGTTGAGTTGCATTTTAGATTTATTTAATCCACTACACTTTAAGAGAAAAATAAACGGATGTCGCATGGCAAATTTATCACGAGATTGAGTTGCATTTTCGATACATACATTCCACTACACTTAAATATAAACATTAACAAATATTGCATATCAAATATTTCATTGCGTTGAGTTGCATTTTAGATATAAACATTCCACTACACTTAAAGAAAAAACTAAATGGATGTTGCATGTCAAATAAATCATTGGGTTGAGTTGCATTTTAGATATATCCATTCCGCTACAATTCAAGATAAAAACAAACGAATATCACATGTCAAAGACATCATTGGATTGAGTAGACTTTTAGATTTAAACATTCCACTACACTTAAAGAAAAAAATAAAAGAATGTGGCTTGTCAAATGAAACATTGGGTTGAGTTGCATTTTAGATATATTCATTCCACTGCACTTAAAGAAATAAATAAACGAATATTGCCTGTCAAATATATCATTGGGTTGAGTTGCATTTTAGATATATACACTTCTCTACACTTAAAGATATAATAAACGAATGTCAAATGTCAAGAATATCATCGGGTTGAGTTGCATTTTAGATATATACTCTCCACTACACTTAATGAAAAAACTAATCGGATGTCCCATGTCAAATATATCATTGGGTTGAGTTGCAATTTAGATATATCCATTCCGCTTCACTTAAAGAAAAAAATAAACGAATGTCGCATGTAAAATATATCATTGAGTTGAGTTGTATTTTAGATTTATATATTCCACTACACTTCAAGAAAAAAATTAACTAATTCTGCATGTCAAATTCATCCTTGGGATGAGTTGCATTTAAGATATATACATTCCACTACAGATAATCAAAAAACTAACCGGATGTCGCATATCAATTATATCATTGGGTTGAGTTGCATTTTAGATATATTCATTCCACTACACTTAAAGAAATAAATTAACGAATATTGCATGTCAAATATATCATTGGGTTGAGTTGCATTTTAGATATA
Organism: Bryoerythrophyllum caledonicum; assembly: GCA_963971425.1. Taxonomy (NCBI): domain Eukaryota; kingdom Viridiplantae; phylum Streptophyta; class Bryopsida; order Pottiales; family Pottiaceae; genus Bryoerythrophyllum; species Bryoerythrophyllum caledonicum. Next base: position 34,684,428 of record OZ020514.1, on the reverse strand, counting down.
TACATTCGACTATGCTTAAAGAAAGAAATAAACGAATTTTGCATGTCAATTATATCATTGGATTGAGTTGCATTTTAGATATATACATTACACTACTCTGAAAAAAAAAATAAGTGAATTTTGCATGTCAATCATATCATTGAGTTGAGTTGCATTTTAGATATATACACTCCTCTATACTTAAAGAAAAAACTAAACGGATGTCGCATGTCAAGAATATCATCGGGTTGAGTTGCATTTTAGATATAAACACTCCACTACACTTAATGAAAAAACTAAACGGATGTCGCTTGTCAAATATATCATTGGGTTGAGTTGCAATTTAGATATATCCATTCTGCTACACTTAAAGAAAAAAAATAAATGAATGTGGCATGTCAAATATATCATTAAGTTGAGTTGCAATTTGGATTTACACATTCTACTACACATCAAGATAATATTAAACGAATGTGGAATGTCTAATATATCATTGGGTAGAGTTGCATTTTACATATAAACATTCCACTACACTTAAAGAAAAAAATAAACGGATGTCCCATGTCAAATGTATCATTGGGTTGAGTTGCATTTTTGATGTATTCATTCCACTACACTTAAAGAAATAAATAAACGAATGTGGCTTGTCATTTGTATCATCGGGTTGAGTAGCATTTTAGATATATGCATTCCACTTCACTTAAAGAAAAAAATAAACGAATGTCGCATGTCAAATATATCATTAGGTTGAGTTGCATTTAAGATATAAACATTCCACTACACTTAAAGAGAAAAAGAAACAGATGTCGCATGTCAAATATATCATTGGCTTGCACTGCATTTTAGATTTATACATTCAACAACACTTAAAGAAAAAAATAAACGGATGTCACATGTCAAATATATCATTGGGGTTAGTTGCATTTTAAATTTGTACATTCCTCTTCACTTAAAGAAATAAATAAACGAGTGTGACTTGTCATATATATCATCGGGTTGAGTTGCATTTTAGATATATACATTCCACTACACTTAAAGAAAAAAATTAACGGATGTCGCATGTCAAATATATCACTGGGTTGAGTTGCATTTTAGATTTATACATTCCACTACACTTCAAGAAAATAATAAGCAAATGTGGCATCTACTACTATAACAGGCGACAGTCCGTCTGTCCGCCGCTCCTCCTATCAGACCAAGAAGACCAACACCGCTCCAACAGTCCAACAAGACCATCACCGCACACCAGACCAAGATTTGAGAAATGCATGGAAGGGTATCACTTTCTTTGTTCTCCTCTTGCATCTGACCTCCCCGTCGCTGCCACTTCGCTCTGTCTCCTCGCCCTCTCTCCGCAGACCCGCGCGCCGTCTCTTTTTGTTTCGGATTGCTCGAGTTCCAGCTCCTCTCACACCACGTTCTTACGCCTTCTAGATAGATGTAGACTGGTGTGCGTGGAGCGGGATGTCCTAGAGGGAGGCAGGTTTCGAATAGGTGTGAGGAACGTGGAGTTTTTGGATGTGTAGGAGGAGGTGAGAGACAGGCAGAGTTGGGTTCGGTGTTGGTTTTTATTTTTTCGTTTTTCGATGATTCGCAACAGACGCGCTGGAGGAAGGAAAGCCACAGCTCCAATCGTTTGAGAGCGGAGCTATTTCGAATAGCAGGTCAGAAATCGCAGATCCGTTCTCGCAATCCCGGATTTGGTTACACGTTCAGGAAGTGTGTCTAGGAAGTTAAATGTGGTTGGTATTGTGTTTGCAGTTATAATTTGTTTGAATCGCAATTGTGGATTTGAGATATTCACAGCTAGCTTCGATTATGCGGGTCAGAATTTTATTTGAATGCAGTTCTAGGTTTGATGATGCAGCTTTCAGAAAGTCGTCTTGATTGCAGGTGGTTGTGTAATTGTATGTGCAAAGTTTGATCGTGGTTGGTTGTGGTTGCAGTACTAACAAAGCTTGATTTGTTGTATCGATGATGGAGGACGTGATGGAGTCGTATTCGCTTCTGTCAAAGGCATCGGCGGCGGCGCTGCTGAGCGTGGTGGTGACGGTCGTGCTATACGTGGTGGTGACGACGATCGCGAAGCGGTGGAAGCTTCCGCCGGGGCCGTTTCCGTGGCCGATTATCGGCAACATTCCGTCGGCACCGGTATGGTTTAATTCCGTTGGCTGAGTTTCAATGCAAGCACCGGTATGGTGAACTAGGGTTTGAGGATTTTGTTGGAGCCATGGCTGAATTGTGCGTGCGCGCATAATAGTTTTTAAATATCTCATGATTTGCTGAATTGTACAATAGGTGGATTGATTGAGTGGAGCTTAGACTTCAGATTGACGAGAAGAAGGAATTGAGTGATTGAGTGACGAGAAGCTCAAATTCGGCGCCGGGAACAACAACTTCGTGGTGTGGAACGTCCCCGATTTCGCGCAGGAGCTACTGCCCAAGTATTTCAAGCACAACAATTTCTCCAGCTTTGTGCTGCAGCTCAACACCTATGTAAGTGAAGTGGAGGAGCGATGGTGATTTTGAGCGGGATTGCGATTAGGTCTGGGTTGATTGATGAGTGTTGTATAGATTTCCACGTTGTCTCAACTACAAAGGCTGTCTCAAAGCGAAGCAGTGAAGTTGGCTTCATTGAAGTGTACCATGTTGAAATCAGCTTCAACTGATCTATCAAGGTGATGTAGTTATCTTCTTCATGAGCACTTACCTTGAGATTTGTAATATAAGTTTACTCCCTCATTTTCTCAAAGTCAGGCATTTGACATGTTGATCTTTTTCACCTCCATATATTTCTATTTGTTTAACGTTTATTACACTAATTTCAAAAATTGAGTACCATGAAGTTTTCGATACTTTGGTTGGTCCCAAGAAAAGAAATCATGTCAATATACGTATGCATCATCATTTCTGTCTACATCATGCTCGGTGTGTCTGTCTTTGAACCATTGGATTCGGTGGACATTGTACACATGAAAATTCACGTTGTGTCTCATCGAAATTGGTGGATTCAATATACATATGCATCATCAATTCTGTCTACATCATGCTCCGTTGTCTTGTCTCATCTATGTCATGTCATGACAATCACATGTCATGTCTATGTAACTAGAAAAACCAGCAAGAGCGCGTTACAGCCAAATTGGTTGCTTGGTGATCATGTGAAGATGAGAGCACATTGTTGAATGATGTGGTTTTATATCGGAGATTTTAACACTGAGTTGTGGGACTATAATCTTAATGAAATTGGTCATTATCCAAATAAATGTGTACTTCATGGACGGATTGTATATAGGCCCGTTGGAGACTGGGTCATTTTTATCTTTTACTTTTTACTTCTATTTTTTCCTTTTACTTTTTATCTTTTACTTTTACTTTTTATCTTTTACTTTTACTTTTTATCTTTTACTTTTACTTAGTAGAATCATAAGGGACGGAGAGGGGGGACGATGGATTGGAGAGAAAGAGCTAGGGGACGGGGAGGTGGGGATTCAACATAAAAAAATGTTGCGTCCGGAGGACATGGGTACCCCACTAGTGTCAAATAAATCATTGGGTTGAGTTGCATTTTACATACAAACATTCCACTACACTTAAAGAAAAAAAAATAAACGGATGTGGAATGTCAAATATATCATTGGCTTGAGTTGCATTTCAGATTTATACATTCCACTACACTTAAAGAAAAAAATAAACGGATGTCGCATGTCAAATATATGATTGAGTTGAGTTGCATATTAGATTTATACATTCCACTACACTTAAAGAAAATAATAAACAGATGTGGCATGTCAAATATATCATTGGCTTGAGTTGCATTTTAGATTTATACATTCCACTACAGTTCAAGAAAATAATAAACGGATGTCGCATGTCAAATATATCATTGGGTTGAGTTGCATTTTAAATTTATACAATCCACTACACTTCAAGAAATTAATAAACAAATGTCGCAGGTCAAATAAATCATAGGGTTGAGTTGCATTTTACATACAAACATTATACTACACTTAAAGAAATAAATAAACGGATGTCGCAGGTCAAATATATCATTGGGTTGAGTTGTATTTTAGATTTATACATTCCACTACACGTAAAGAATATAATAAACGAATGGGACATGTCAATCATATCATTAGGTTGGGTTGCATTTTAGATATATACATTCCACTACACTTAAAGAAAAAAATAAACGATTGTCGCATGTCAAAAATTTGATTGGGTTCAGTTGCATTCTTGATTTATACAGTCCACTTAATTTAGAAAATAAAATAGTTGAAAATTGCATGTCAAATATATCATTGCATTGTTTTGCATTTTAGATATTCACATTCCACTACACTTAAAGAAAAAAATAAACGAATGTGGCTTGTCAAATATATCATTGGGTTGACTTGCATTTTAGGTTTATACATTCCACTACACTTAATGAATAAAAAAAACGGATGTCGCATGTCAAATATATCATCGGGTTGAGTTGCATTTTAGATATAAACATTCCACTTCACTTAAAGAAAAAACTAAACGTATGTCGCATGTTAAATATATCATTGGGTTGATTTGCATTTTAAATATATCCATTCTGCTACACTTAAAGAAATATACAAACGAATGTCACATGTGAAATTTATCATTGGGTTGAGTTGCATTTTAGATTTAAACAATCCACTACACTTAAAGAAAAAAAGAAACGGATGTCGCATGTCAAATATTTGATTGTGTGGAGTTGCAATTTAGATATATACATTCGACTACACTTAAAGAAGAGAGTAAACGAATATTGCATGTCAAATATATCATTGGGTTGAGTTGCATTTTAGTTATATACATTCCACTACACTTAAAGAAAAATTTAAACGAATGTCCCATGTCAAATATATCATTGAGTTGAGTTGCATTTTAGATTTTCACATTCTACTACACATCAAGATAATAAAAAATGAATGTCACATGTCAAATATATCATTGGGTTGAGTTGCAATTTACATATAAACATTTTCAACACTTAAAGAACAAAATAAACGGATGTCGCATGTCAAATGTATCATTGGGTTGAGTTGCATTTTAGATATATACATTCCACTAGACTTGAAGAAAAAACTAAACGGATGTCGCATGTCAAATATATCATTGGGTTGAGTTGCATTTTACATATATACACTCCACTCATCTAAAGAAAAAACTAAACGGATGTCGCATGTCAAATTCATCATCAGGTTGAGTTGCATTTTAGATATATATACTCCAGTACACTCAAAGAAAAAAATAAACGAATATTGCATGTCAAATATATCATTGCGTTGAGTTGCATTTTAGAAATAAACATGCCACTACACTTAAGGAAGAAACTAAACAGATGTCGCATGTTAAATATATCATTGGATTGAGTTGCATTTTAAATATATTCATTACACTACTCTGAAATATAAAAATAAACGGATGTCGCATGTCAAATTTATCATTGGGTTGAGTTGCAATTTAGATGTATCCATTCCGCTACACTTAAAGAAAAAAATAAATGAATGTCGCATGTCAAATATATCATTGAGTTGAGTTGTATTTTAGATTTATTTATTCCACTAAACTGAAAGAAAAAACTAAACGCTTGTCGCATGTCAAATTTAACATTGGATTGACTTGGATTTTAGATATAAACATTCCACTACACTTAAAGGAAAAAATAACCGAATGTTGCATGTTAAATATATCATTGCGTTGAGTAGCATTTAAGAATTTTTTAATCCACTACACTTTAAGAAAATAATAAACGGATGTCGAATGTCAAATATGTCACAAGATTGAGTTGCATTTTTGATTTATACATTCATCTACACTTAAAGAAAAGAATAAACGAATGTGGCATGTCAAATATATCATTGGAATGAGATGCATTTTAGATACATACATTCCAGTACACTTCAAGAAAATGATAAACAAATGTGGCATGTCACATAAATCATTGGGTTGAGTTGCATTTTACATACAAACATTCCACTACACTTAAAGAAAAAAATAAACGGATGTGGCATGTCAAATATATCATTGGCTTGAGTTGCATTTTAAATTTATACATTCCACTACAGTTCAAGAAAATAATAAACGGATGTGGCATGTCAAATATATCATCGGGTTAAGTTGCATTCTTTATTTATACATTCAACGACACTTAAAGAAAAAAAAAAAGGACGTCGCATGTCAAATATATCATTGAGTTGAGTTGCATTTTAGATTTATACATTTGACTACACTTCGAGAAAATAATAAATAAATATAACATGTCAAATAAATCATTGGGTTGAGTTGCATTTTACATACAAACATTCTACTACACTTAATGAAAAAACTAAACGGATGTCGTAGGTCGAATATATCATTGGGTTGAGTTGCATTTTAGATTTATACATTCCACTACACTTAAAGAAAAAAATAAACGATTGTTGCATGTCAAAAATTTGATTGGGTTGAGTTGCATTTATTATTTATTTATTACACTTAATTTAGAAAATAAAATAGTTGAAAATTGCATGTCAAATATATCATTGCGTTGTTTTATATTTTAGATATACACATTCCACTACACTTAAAGAAAAAAATAAACGAATGTGGCTTGTCAAATATATCATTAGGTTGAGTTGCATTTTGGATTTATACATTCCACTACACTTAATGATTAAAATAAAGGGATGTCGCATGTCAAATATATCATTGGGTTGAGTTGCATATTACATATCTACACTCTACTCATATAAAGAAAAAACTAAACGGATGTCGCATGTCAAATTTATCATGAGGTTGAGTTGCATTTTAGATATATACATTCCACTACACTCAAAGAAAAAAATAAACGAATATTGCATGTCTAATATATCATTGCGTTGAGTTGCATTTTAGATATAAACATGCCACTACACTTAAAGAATAAACTAAACGGATGTCGCATGTCAAATATATCATTGGGTTGAGTTGCATTTTACATATATACACTCCACTCATCTAAAGAAAAAACTAAACGGATGTCGCATGTCAAATTTATCATCAAGTTGAGTTGCATTTTAGATATATACATTCCACTACACTCAAAGAAAAAAATAAACGAATATTGCATGTCTAATATATCATTGCGTTGAGTTGCATTTTAGATATAAACATGCCACTACACTTAAAGAATAAACTAAACGGATGTCGCATGTCAAATATATCATTGGATTGAGTTGCATTTTAAATATATTCATTACACTACTCTGAAATAAAAAAATAAACGGATGTCCCATGTCAAATATAACATTGTATTGAGCTGCATTTTAGATTTAAACATTCCACTACACTTAAAGAAAAAATAAATGAATGTGGCATGTAAAATATATTATTGGATTGAGTGGCATTTTAGATATATACATTCCACTACACTTAAAAAAAAATTAACAAATATTGGATGTCAAATATATCATTGGGTTGAGTTGCATTCTAGATATATACATTCCACTACAGTTAAAGAAAGAAATAAACAAATATTGCATGTCGAATATATCATTGGATTGAGTTCCATTTTAGATATATACATTACACTACTCTGAAAGAAAAAAATAAACGAATATTACATGTCAAATATATCATTGGGTTGAGTTGCATTTTAGATATATCCACTCCTCTACACCAAAAGAAAAAACTAAACAGATGTCGCATGTCAAGAATATCCTCGGGTTGAGTTGCATTTTAGATATAAACAACCCACTATAGTTAATGAAAAAACTAAACGGATGTCTCATGTCAAATATATCATTGGTTTGAGTTGCAATTTAAATATATATCCATTCCGCTACATTTCAGAAAAAAAAAAACGAATGTCGCATGTCAAATATATCATTGAGTTGAGTTGCGTTTTTGATTTATACATTCCTCTACACTTCAAGAAAATAATTAACTTATATTTCATGTCAAATATATCCTTGGATTGGGTTGCATTTTAGATATATACATCCCACTATAGTTAATCAAAAAATTATCCGGCTGTCGCATATCAAATATATCATTGGGTTGAGTTGCATTTTAGATTTATACATTCCACTATACTTCAAGAAAAAGATTAACTAATATTGCATGTCAAATATATCATTAGGTTGAGTTGCATTTTAGATATATACACTCCTCTACACTTAATGAAAAAACTAACTGGATGTCGCATGTCAAATATATCATTGGGTTGAGTTGCATTCTAGATATATACATTCCACTACACTTCAAGAAAAAATGAAACAGATGTTGCATGTCAAATATTTGATTGTGTAGAGTTGCAATTTAGATAGATATATTCGACTACACTCAAACAAAAAAGTAAACGAATATTGCATGTCAAATATATCATTGGGTTGAGTCGCATTTTAGATATATACATTCCACTACACTTAAAGAAAAATTTCAACAGATGAAGCATGTAAAATATATTTGTGAGTTGAGTTGCATTTTAGATTTATACATTCTACTACACATCAAGATAATATAAAACGAATGTGGAATGTCAAATACATCTTTGGGTTGAGTTGCATATTACATATAAACATTCCACTACACTTATAGAAAAAAATAAACGGATGTCGCATGTCAAATACATCACTGGGTTGAGTTGCATTTTAGATTTATTCATTCCAGTACACTTAAGAAAAGAAATAAACAAATATTGCATGTCAAATATAACATTGAGTTGAGTTGAATTTTAGATTTATACACTCCACTAATTTAAACAAAAAACTAAACGGATATCGCATGTCAAATATATCATCAGGTCGAGTTGCATTTTAGATGTATACATTTCACTACACTTAAATAAAAACATAAACAAATATTGCATGTCAAATATTTCATTACGTTGAGTTGCATTTTAGATATATCCATTCCGCTACAATCGAAGAAAAAATCAAACAAATGTCACATGTCAAACATATCATTGAGTTGAGTTGCATTTTTGATTTATACATTCAACAATAGTTAGAGAAAAATACAAACGCATGTCGCATGTCAAATATATCATTGGGTTGAGTTGCGATGTAGATATATACATACTACTACACCTAAAGAAAAAAATATTCGAATGCTGCATGTGAAATATATCATTGCGTTGAGTTGCATTTTAGATTTATACAATCCACTACACTTGAAGAAAAAAAAAACGGATGAGGCATGTCGAATATATCATTGGGTTTAGTTGCATTTTTTATTTATACATTCAACAACAGTTAGAGAAAAATACAAACGCATGTCGCATGTCAAATATATCATTGGGTTGAGTTGCGATGTAGATATATACATACCTCTACACTTAAAGAAAAAAATATTCGAATGATGCATGTGAAATATATCATTGCGTTAAGTTGCATTTTAGATTCATACAATTCACTACACTTAAAGAAAAAAATAATTGAATGTGGCATGTCAAATATATCATTGGATTGAGTTGCATTAGAGATTCATACAATTAACTATTCTTAAAGAAAACAACTAAACTGATGTTGCATGGCAAATTTATCATTGGGTTAGGTTGTAGTTTAGATATATACATTCCACTAAAGTTATGGAAAAAAATAAACGAATATTGCATGTCAAATATATCATTGGGTTGAGTTGCATTTTACATATATCCATTCCACTCCACTTAGAGAAAGAAACAAACGAATGTCACATTTCAAATATGTCATTGGGTTGAACTGCATTTTAGATTTAATCATTCCACTACACTCAAAGAAAAAAATAAACGAATGTTGCATGTCAAATATATCATTGGGTTGAGTTGCATTTTAAATATATACATTCCACTACTCCAAAAGAAAAATAGAAACAAATATTGCATTTCATTTATATCATTGGATTGAGTTGCATTTTAGATTTATACTTCCACTACAGTTAAAGAATTAAATAAACGAATGTCGCTTGTCAAATATATCATTGGGTTGAGTTGCATTTTAGATATATTCAATCCACTACACTTCAAGAAATAAATTAACGAATATTGCATGTCAAATATATCACTGGGTTGAGTTGCATTTTAGATATATACATTCGACGACACTCAAAGAATTAAATAAACGAATGTCGCTTGTCAAATATATCATTGGGTTGAGTTGCATTTTAGATAAATTCATTCCACTACAGTTAATGAAATATATTAACAAATATTGCTTGTCAATTATATCATTGGATTGAGTTGCATTTTAGATATGTACATTACACTACTCTGAAAGAAAAAAATAAGTGAATATTGCATGTCAAATATATCATTGAGTTGAGTTGCATTTTAGATATATACACTCCTCGACACTTAAAGAAAAAACTAACGGATGTCGCATATCAAGAATATCATCGGGTTGAGTTGCATTTTAGATATAAACACTCGACTACACTTAACGAAAAAACTAAACGGATGTCACATGTCAAATTTATCATTCGGTTGAGTTGCAATTTAGATATATTCATTCCCCTACACTTAAGGAAAAAAATAAACAAATGTCGCATGTCAAATATATCATTAAGTTAAGTTGCAATTTAGATTTACACATTCTACTACACATCAAGATAATAATAAACGAATGTGCCATGTCAAATATATCATTGAGTTCAGTTGCATTTTACACATAAACATTCTTCCACACTACAAGAAAAAAATAAACGGATATCGCATGTCAAATGTATCATTGGGTTGAGTTGCATTTTAGATATATACATTCCACTATATTTAAAGAAATATATAAACAAATGTCGCATGTCAAATATATCATTGCGTTGAGTTGCATTTTAGATATATACATTCCACTACACTTAAAAAAAGAAATAAACGAATATTGCATGTGAAATATAACATTGGGTTGAGTTGCATTTTAGATATATACACTCCACTAATTTAAACAAAAAACTAAACGGATGTCGCATGTCAAATGTATCATTGGGTTGAGTTGCATTCTAGATATATGCATTCTACTACACTTAAATAAAAACATAAACAATTATTGCATGTCAAATATTTCATTGCGTTGAGTTGCATTTTAGATATAAACATTCCACTACTCTTAAAGAAAAAACCAAATGGATGTCGCATGTCAAGTATATCATCAGGTTAAGGTACATTTTAAATTTATCCATTCCCCTACAATTAAAGAAAAAAACAAACGAATGTCACATGTCAAATATATCATTGGGTTGAGTTGCATTTTAGATTTAAACCTTCCACTACACTTACAGAAAAGAATAATTGAATGTGGCTTGTCAATTGTATTTTTGGGTTGAGTTGCATTTTAGATATATTCATTCCACTACACTTAAAGAAATAAATTCACAAATATTGCATGTCAAATATATTATTGGGTTGAGTAGCATTGTAGATATATACATTGCACTACAGTTAAAGAAAGAAATAAACGAATATTGCATGTCGAATATATCATTGGATTGAGTTGCATTTTGGATATATACATAACACTACTCTGAAAGAAAAAAAGAAACAAATATTGCATTTCAAATATATCATTTGGTTGAGTTGCATTTTAGATTTATATATTCCTCTACACTTAAAGAATAAAATAAACGAATGTGGCTTGTCAAATATATCCCTGGGTTGAGTTGCTTTTAAGATAAATTCACTCCACTACACTTAAAGAAAGAAATAAACGAATATTGCATGTCAATTGTATCATTGGATTGAGTTGCATTTTAGATAAACACACTCCACAACACTTAATGAAAAAACTAAATGGATGTCGAATGTCAAATATATGATTGGGTTGAGTTGCATTTTAAATATATACATTCCCCTCCAGTTAATCAAAAAACTAACCGGATGTCGCATATCAAATATATTATTGGGTTGAGTTGCATTTTAGATTTATACATTCCACTACACTTAAAGAATTAAATAAACGAATGTCGCTTGTCAAATATAACATTGGGTTGAGTTGCATTTTCAATTTATACATTCCTCTACACTTCAAGAGAAAAATTAACTAATATTGCATGTCAAATATATCATTGGGTTGAGTTGCATTTTAGATATATATACTCCTCTATACTTAAAGAAAAAACTAAACGGATGTCGCATGTCAAATATAACATTGGGTTGAGATGCATTATATAATTATACATTCCACTACTCTGAGAGAAAAAAAGAAACAAATATTGCATTTCAAATATATCATTTGGTTGAGTTGCATTTTAGATTTATATATTCCTCTACACTTAAAGAATAAAATAAACGAATGTGGCTTGTCAAATATATCCCTGGGTTGAGTTGCTTTTAAGATAAATTCACTCCACTACACTTAAAGAAAGAAATAAACGAATATTGCATGTTAATTGTATCATTGGATTGAGTTGCATTTTAGATAAACACACTCCACAACACTTAATGAAAAAACTAAATGGATGTCGAATGTCAAATATATGATTGGGTTGAGTTGCATTTTAAATTTATACATTCCACTACTCTTCAAGAAAAAAATAAATGAATGTGGCATGTCAAATATATCATTGGGTTGAGTCGCATTTTACATATAAACATTCCACTACACCTAAAGAAAATAATAAACCGAAGTCGCATGTCAAATGTATCATTGGGTTGAGTTGCATTTTAGATGTATACATTCCACTAGACTTAAAGAAATTAATAAACGAATGTGGCTTGTCATATATACCATCGGGTTGAGTTGCATTTTAGATATATACATTCCACTACACTTAAAGAAAAAAACAAACGGATGTTGCATGTCAAATATATCACTAGGTTGAGTTGCATTTTATATTTATTCATTCCACTACACTTAAAAAAAGAAATAAACAAATATTGCATGTCAAATATAACATTGGGTTGAGTTGCATTTTAGATATATATACTCCACTAATTTAAACAAAAAACTAAACGGATGTCGCATGTCAAATATATCATTGGGTTGAGTTGCATTTTAGATGTATACGTTCCTCTTCACTTAAATAATAACATAAATAAATATTGCATGTCAAATATTTCATTACGTTGAGTTGCATTTTAGATATAAACAGTCTACTACAGTTAAAGAAGAAACTAAACGGATGTCGCATGTCAAATATATCATTGGGTTGACTTGCACTTTAGATATATCCATTCCGCTACAATTAATGAAAAAAACAAACAAATGTTAGATGTCAAATATATCATTGGGTTGAGTTGCATTTTTGATTTATACATTCAACAACAATTAGAGAAAAATACAAACGCATGTCGCGTGTCAAATATATCATTGAGTTGAGTTCTGATGTAGGTATATACATACCACTATGCTAAAAGAAAAAAATATTCGAATGTTGCATGTGAAATATATCATTGCGTTGAGTTGCATTTTAGATTTATACAATCCTGTAAACTTAAAGAAAAAAATAAACGAATGTGGCATGTCAAATATATCATTGGATTGAGTTGCATTAGAGATTCATACAATTAACTATTCTATAAGAAAAAAACTGAATAGATGTTGCATGGCAAATATATGATTAGGTTAGGTTGCATTTTAGATATAGACATTCCACTAAAGTTAAGAAAAAATATAAACGCATTTTGCATGTCAATTATATCATTGGGTTGAGTTGCATTTTAGATATATACAGTCCACTACACTTAATGAAAAAACTAAACGGATGTTGAATGTCAAATATATGATTGGGTTGAGTTGCATTTTAAATTTATGCATTCTACTACTCCTCAAGAAACAAATAAATAAATATGGCATGTCAAATATATCATTGGGTTGAGTCACATTTTACATAAATACATTCAACCACATTTAAACAGAAAAATAAACGGATGTAGCATGTCAAATTAATCATTAAGTTGAGTTGCATTTTACATATAAACATTCCTCTACAGTTAAAGAAAAAACTAAACGGATGTCGCATGTCAAATATCAAATATTGCATGTCAAATATATCATTGAGTTGAGTTGCATTTTCAATTTATACATTCCACTACATTTCAAGAAAAAAATAAACGAATATTGCATGTCAAACATATCCTCGGGTTGAGTTGCATTTTATATTTATACATTCAACTACTCTTAAAGATAAAAATAATCAAATGTGGCATGTCAACTATATCATTAGAATGAGTTGCATTTTAGATATATACATTCCTGTACACTTCGAGAAAATAATAAACGAATGTGGCATGTCAAATATATCATTCGGTTGAGTTGCATCTTAAATATAAACATTCCACTACACTTAAACAAAAAAACTAATGGATGTCGCATGTCAAATATATGATTAGGTTGAGTTGCATTTTAGATATAAACAATCCACTACACTTGATGAAAATTACAAACGCATGTGGCATATCAAATATATCATTGGATTGAGTTGCATTAGAGATTCATACATTTAACTATTCTTAAAGAATAAAACTAAACAGATGTCGCATGTCAGATATATCATTGGCTTAGGTTGCATTTTAGATATATACATTCCACTAAAGTTAAGGAAAAAAATAAACAAATATTCTATGTCAAATATATCATTGGGTTGAGTTGCATTTTAGATATATACATTCCACTACACTTAAAGAAAAAACTTAAGGGATGTTGCATGTCAAATATATCTCTCGGTTGAGTCATATTTTAGATATATCCATTCCGCAACACTTCTTTAAAATAAAACGAATGTCGCATGTCAAATATATCATTGAGTTGAGTTGAGTTTTAGATTTATACATTCCACGACAGTTCAAGCAAAAAGTATACGAATGTGGCATGTCAAATATATCATTGGGATGATTTGCATTTTAGATATAAACATTCCACTACACTTAAAGAAAAAACTAAAGAGATGTGGCATGTCAATCATATCATTGGGTTGAGTTGCATTTTAGAAATATACATTCAACTACACTTATAGAAAAATATAAACGATTGTTGCATGTCAAATAATTGATTGGGTTGAGCTGCATTTTTTAATTATACATTTTACTATGCTTAGAAAAATAAAATCGAATATTGCATGTCAAAAACATATCATTGGATTGAGTAGCATTTTAGATATATTCATTCCACTACACTTAAAAGAAAAAAATAAACGAATGTAGCTTGTCAAATATATCATTGAATTGAGTTGCATTTTAGATATATACATTCCACTACTGTTAAAGAAAAAAGTAAACAGATGTCGCATGTCAAATATATCATTCGGTTGAGTTGCGTTTTAGATATATACATTCCACTACTCTTAAAGAAGTGTATTTATGAATACTGCATGTCAAATATATCGTTGGGTTGAGTTGCTTTTAGATATATACATTGCACTACACATAAGGAAAGAAATATACGAATATTGCATGTCAAATATATCATTGGGTTGAGTTGCATTTTAGATATATACATTCCACTACTCTGAAAGAAAAAAATAAACGAATATTGCATGTGAAATATATCATTGGGTTGAGTTGCATTTTAGATATATACACTCCACTACACTTTAAGAAAGAAATATACGGATGTTGCATGTCAAATATATCATAGGGTTGAGTTGCATTTTAGATATATACATTTCACTATACTTAAAGTAAAAACTAAAGGAATGTCGCATGTCAAATATATCTCTCGGTGGGGTCATATTTTAGACATATCCATTCCGCTACACTTAAAGAAAGTAATAAACGAATGTCCCATGTCAAATATATCATTGAATTGAGCTGAATTTTAGATTTATACATTCCACGACACTTCAAGAAAAAAGTAAACGAATGTGGCATGTCAAATATATCATTAGGATGAGTTGTATTTTACATATAAACATTTCACTAGACTTAAAGAAAAATTTAAATGGATGTTGCATGTCAAATATATCAATGGATTAAGTTGGATTTTAGATACATACATTCCACTACAGTTAAAGAAAAAAGTAAACGGATGTCGCATGTCAAATATACCATTCGGTTGAGTTGCGTTTTAGATATATACATTCCACTACTCTTAAAGAAGTGTATTAATGAATTCTACATGTCAAATATATTGTTGGGTTGAGTTGCTTTTAGATATATACATTGCACTACAGTGACAGAAAAAAAAAACGAATGTGGAATGTCAATCATATCATTGGGTTGAGTTGCATTTTAGAAATATACATTCTACTACACTTATAGAAAAATATAAACGATTGTTGCATGTCAAATAATTGATTGGGTTGAGCTGCATTTTTTATTTATACATTTTACTATGCTTAGAAAAATAAAATCGAATATTGCGTGTCAAAAACATATCATTGGATTGAGTAGCATTTTAGATATATTCATTCCACTACACTTAAAAGAAAAAATAAACGAATGTAGCTTGTCAAATATATCATTGAATTGAGTTGCATTTTAGATATATACATTCCACTACTGTTAAAGAAAAAAGTAAACAGATGTCGCATGTCAAATATATCATTCGGTTGAGTTGCGTTTTAGATATATACATTCCACTACTCTTAAAGAAGTGTATTTATGAATACTGCATGTCAAATATATCGTTGGGTTGAGTTGCTTTTAGATATATACATTGCACTACACATAAGGAAAGAAATATACGAATATTGCATGTCAAATATATCATTGGGTTGAGTTGCATTTTAGATATATTCATTCCACTACTCTGAAAGAAAAAAATAAACGCATATTGCATGTGAAATATATTATTGGCTTGAGTTGCATTTTAGATATATACACTCCACTACACTTTAAGAAAGAAATATACGGATGTTGCATG
Source organism: Bryoerythrophyllum caledonicum (assembly GCA_963971425.1). Classification (NCBI taxonomy): domain Eukaryota; kingdom Viridiplantae; phylum Streptophyta; class Bryopsida; order Pottiales; family Pottiaceae; genus Bryoerythrophyllum; species Bryoerythrophyllum caledonicum. Next base: position 34,667,704 of record OZ020514.1, on the reverse strand, counting down.
TCAAATATATCAGAGGGTTGAGTTGCATTTTAGTTATATACAATTCACTATACTTAAAGTAAAAACTAAAGGAATGTCGCATGTTAAATATATCTCTCGGTTGGGTAATATTTTAGATATATCCATTCTGCTACACTTAAAAAAGAAAATAAACGATTGTCCCATGTCAAATATATCATTGAGTTGAGTTGAATTTTAGATTTATACATTCCACGACACTTCCAGAAAAAAGTAAACGAATGTGGCATGTCAAATATATCATTAGGATGAGTTGCATTTTACATATAAACATTTCACTAGACTTAAAGAAAAATTTAAATGGATGTTGCATGTCAAACATATCAATGGATTAAGTTGGATTTTAGATATATACATTCCATTACACTTAAAGATAAAAGTAAACGGATGTCGCATGTCAAATATATCATTCGGTTGAGTTGCGTTTTAGATATATACATTCCACTACACTTAAAGGAAAATTTTTTACGAATATTGCATGTCAAATATATCATTGGGTTGAGTTGCATTTTAGATACATTCAATCCACTACACTTAAAAAAAAAACAAACGAATGTGGAATGTCAAATATATCATTGGGTTGAGTTGCCTTTTAGATATATACATTCCACTACACTTAAAGAAATAAATTAACAAATATTGCATGTCAAATATATCATTGGGGTTAGTTGCATTTTAGATATATTCAATCCACTACACTTTAAGAAAAAAATTATCGAATGTGGCATGTCATATATATCATTGGGTGGAGTTGCATATTAGATTTATACATTCAACAACACTTAAAGATAAAAAGTAAACAAATGTGGCATGTCAAATATATCAATGGAATGAGTTGCATTTTAGATAAATACTTTCTTCTACACTTCAAGAAAACAATAAACGAATGTGGCATGTCAAATATATCAGTGGATTGAGTTGCATTATAGATTCATACATTCAACTATACCTCAAGAAAAAAATATATGAATGTGGCATGTCAAATATATCGTTGGGTTGAGTCGCATTTTACATAAAAACATTCCACCACACTTAAAGAAAAAAATAAACGGATGTAGCATGTAAAATATATCATTGGGCTGAGTTGCATTTTATATATATACATTCCACTACACTTATAAAATAAAATAAACAAATGTGGCATGTCAAATATATCATTGAGTTGAGTTGCATTTTTAATTTATAAATTCCGCTACTCCTCAAGAAAGTAATAAACGAATGTGGCATGTCAAATGTATCATTGGGTTGAGTTGCATTTTAGATATAAACATTGCACTACATTTAAGGAAAAAAATAAACGGATGTAGCATGTCAAATATATCATTGGGTTGAGTTGCATTTTAGATATTTTCAATCCACTACACTCAAAGAAATAAATTAACGAATATTGCATGTCAAATATATTATGGGGTTGAGTTGCATTTTAGATATATACATTCCACTACACTTAAAGAATAAAATAAACGACTGAGGCATATCAATCATATCATTGGGTTGAGTTGCATTTTAGATATATACATTCCACTACACTTAAAGAAATAAATAAACGATTGTCGCATGTCAAATATTTGATTGGGTTGAGTTGCATTTTTGATTTATACATTCCACTACGCTTAAAAAAATGATAATCGAATATTGCATGTCAAATATATCATTGGGTTGAGTTGCATTTTAGATTATATATTCCACTACAGTTTAAGAAAAAGTTAATCGGATGTCGCTTGTCAAATATATCATTGAGTTGAGTTGCATTTTAGATATATACATTCCACTACACTTAAAGAGAAAAGTAAACGGATGTCGCATGTCAAATATATCATTCGGTTGAATTTCGTTTTAGATATATACATTCCACTTCACTTAAAGGAATAAATTAACGAATATTGCATGTCAAATATATCATTGGGTTGAGTTGCATTTTAGATAAATACATTCCACTACACTTAAAGAAAAAAATAAACGAATATTGCATCTCAAATATATCATTGGGTTGAGTTGCATTTTAGAAATATACATTCTACCACACTTAAAGAAAAAATAAACGATTGTTGCATGTCAAATATTTGATTGGGTTGAGTTGCGTTTTTGATTTATACATTCTACTACGCTTAGAAAAAAAAATAATCGAATATTACTTCTCAAAAATATATCATTGGGTTGAGTTGCATTTTTAATTTATACATTCCGCTACTCTTCAAGAAAGTAATAAACGAATGTGGCATGTCAAGTATATCATTGGGTTGAGTTGCATTTTAGATATATACATTCGACTACACTTAAAGAATTTAATAAACGATTGTTGGCTGTCAAATTTATCATTGGGTTGAGTTGCATTTCAGATATATACATTCCACTACACTGAAAGAAAATTGTAAACGAATGTGGCATGTCATATGTATCATTGGGTTGAGTTGCATTTTAGATTTATATATTCGAGTTTTATTTAAAAGATGCAATTGTGTTAGTAACTCTTAAGACATGAGACGTTTTAAATAGTAAAGGTGGAAGTCTTAAGTTTCGAAAATTAAAAGTGAAAGTGAAAAGTTCGTTATACAAACTCAGAAATTTCACTTGAGTATGGTGTGAGAATTGTATCGAAAATTATTTAAGGCGTGCCTCATTGTCCCTTGTCTCGTCCGCCCCACCCGAGAAGTCTGCGGCTCCCTAGATGTCTGCACTTCCCCCAGGCGTCCGCGCCCTCTCGACACGTGCGTGCCCTGAGCCGTCCGCGCCCCTAGGGATATAAAAGGAGGAGTGCGCGCCCATTGTCCTCACTTTTTCATTCCTCGTCCAGGAATTCGGGCCTAAAACAGCCTCACGGCGGCTTTTTACTGACTACTTAAGTGAGCTATAGACTTGTTATACGACGACACGTGTCCTACATCGGCGGAACACTCATCTCAACCGGGAATTCGGGCCTTAAACTACCTCACAGTGGCTTATTGCTAAATACTTGGGTGAATTTATTTTCTGCGGCGAACTAAATTTGTTGTTAGTGTGTTTTTTAACACACTTGAGTTTATTAACGGGGCTCAATGGAAAGAAATGCAGTGCCAGAAATCGGGGTGGTCCGGAAGAGAGAGAGAGATCAGACTCGAAAGCGGGCGGGGGCCATGCAGAAGAAGAGGGAGCATATTTTGAAGAACCCCAATAAATTGGCGTTCAAAGGTTGGTGAGACGTGCCAGATCCATGGAAATATTCCACATGTGAAGAATACATTGAGTGGTGCCATATCACCAAACTATTTCCGCTTGAGTGCCACCATTTCCATCGCCATTCAGAGAAGGCAAATTTGACTTATTGTCGGAATCAAGATTTTGTTCAACGTTGTATAGAAGTTTTTCAACATTTATACAACCTTCCGATCTTGAAGCGCAATGAAGCACCTCTCTTCATTTGCAGAATGGTGTACGCAGAGGTAATTCTTTACAAAGTGGTGGATTGGACCACCATAAAGTCTACGAGCGAAACGTCGACCTACTGTACGTCGTGGAGCGTCGAACGTTGTACCAACACCCGTTGTTGAAAACATGGACCCCGCGGAGAACAGTGAATGGGTTCCGGTGGCCACGGAGGTCATTGGAGACCCCGTAGTATCCGTGGAGGTGATTGATGTGCCAGTTGCTGGACAACGCGGCAAAACGGATGAGAGGTCTAAGATGCGAGGAGTACTTTTGGAGAAGGATGATTTCATCGCACAATTGCAAGCCACCATCCAAAGTCTCAAGTTGGAAGTGACGACAAAGGACATTAAGATTTTAAGGTTGCAGAATCAGTTGCAACAACGGCAACCAATGGAACATGTCGAAGTACATGAAACAGTTGCGGTTCACGTTCCGACGGAGGTGGATGGGAATTACCTCAACAACGTGGTTGATATTGTAATGGCTGGTATGTTACAAGAAATTTGTACACCGGCCAAATGACAACGTCTTCCCGTCATTCTTCCTCCATTGGGCCCATTGGTGCAACCGTATGTGGGCATTGACGGTGCACTTAGCAAAGACTCATTGTCATTTCCAACAAACATTCAAACGGATGAAGTGAATGAATTGAGGAAGGCAAATGATGAATTGCGCCTTCGTCTTTCAAAGATGTCAGAATTGTACTATCAGTGGAAGGTGGCAACCATTCTTAGTGCCGATCGCAGTCGTCAGATAGCGAATGAGTTCAAAAGGATTGACAATGAATACTTGGAACACAACACGCGAAGGGATTTTGGCCTCACGTCGTGGAGTAGTTCCGATGAAATGTTTCCATCTGATTTGCCAATGACCGCTGGAGAGCCGTCACTGATTGATTGGGCGAAGGTGGACTTTGATCACGAGAATGCTAGATCCAGCCATGATCTCCAATTGAAAGAAGGAATTACCAGCAGACAACTGTGGCCGCAACCCGCACCATGGATGTTCGATGGCACGAAATGCGTAATGTGTTATAATCCATTTGGCCCCGAGGGTGGATGGGCCCTTGGATCATGTAAACACATGTTCCATCCGATGTGCTTAATTAGCATATTTTTGGTTAGAAGATTTTGCCCAAGTTGCTGTGCTCCATTTCATGCACGCCTTTACGAGGTATTTGGACTCACAACGTACATGCCACCAAGCCATGAGAGAGATCCAATTAACACCCATGGTGAAGGTTACCGCCCTCTATGGGGCGAAGATTTAATTTGGAGTTGGTGTGCCCAAACTCATTCAGTGTTCAAGAACGACATCAGTATGTCGTTCGGGTCGGAGCACGACCACACTGAGATTGTGAGGGGTGTGCCATAAGATCATTGGAACTGCTCCAGGTGACGAAGGGAAGCGGAATTTCTTCTACCAAACTATGGATGGCTATTGGGATTCCAGAAAGAAAAAATTCCAATTTGGTAAGCATCCTAAAGGCTTCATGTGGAACAGGAAGGGAGAGTTGGTTACAGACAAACGTGGGCATGCAAGCATGACAGCCCTTGAAGCAGTCCAGATGGATCTTTCACAGTGGAAAGAGACTTGAAGAACTGAAGCCGTGGACTTTCTATTGGACAAGCACAGTCCATCAACGCTGCGATTGTCTTGAAGAATTGAGAAACTCGCAAATGTTGCGTAATCTCAGTGAGGTGGATGGTCCATTTCGGCGGACGCGAACGAGAGCGAGGCGCAACGTCATATTGGGCAACGAAGCGGGACCAAGCGGCACAACGAGAGGAAATGAAGATGAGTAGACATAGATGTAGTGTTAGTATAGCAATAGGAGGTGAAGGATAATTGCGTTGGCCCTTTCTTTTGTGTGAGTTTTTGGTTTGAAGTTGAATGACATGTTTTTTCCTTCTCACTTATCCACAACGTTGCACACCTCATAAATGACGAGAATCTCAAACATAATACATTTGCCGTTGCGGTGAATCCAAGTTTTTTAATATGTTCTTCATTTTTGCCTTGGTAATAAGTTTTCCATTGCAGTACCCCTCTCGAGGCGTCCGTGCCCCCCCCCCCCGAGACGTCCACGCCCCCTCCAAATTTGAAATGCCGATGTGGCCTTTCAAGTCGTCCACGTCACCAATCGCTTGTCCATGTCATCGTATCACTTTAACTTTTCGTAAATTGTGAAAAAAAATTCACCGCAATAATTTTTGCTCCTCCCCTCAATGTCCGATTTTTCTTGGGGACCGCCCGATCCGTCCGTCCGAATGTCCGTCCGGTCCACAATATTTGGGCCATGTCCGTATCGCTTGGATGAAACTCCAACGCACTCTGTCGAAACCTAGTTTTTGAAAAGTTGTCGTTATAGTATAAATCAAGAAGAAAAGAGGCGGTGTTTTTTCGAAATTAGGAACACCCTCATTGTAAATAGATGATTCAACTAAAAACTATTGTAAGTCCTTGTTGCCTAAATTCGGAAACTCTTAAACTTCTAAGGAGGAATCGATGTATGGGTGATCATAAATTAGGCTCGAACGGTTATATCCGGAATTTAGATTCAACTGTCAAAATCGGAATCAAATCCAACAGCAATAACCAGACTCGGATTTGATTGAGGTAATGATTATGGAGCTGGGAATAAATAGTTATTGCCAAGGTTCTTCCTCTCATCTTTCTTAGTGAGTTTAGCGTTAGTAAGCGACAAGCGAGCGAGCGTTAGAAGCTCGGAGTTGTGCGTGAGAGCATTCATAGCCAAAATTGCTACCGTGTGCGGGTTGGGATTAGGAAGTGCGGGTTAGGGTTTGAGTGTGGACTTGTTTGCGGGTCTTGGAGAAAGGTGAGGGTTTGGATTCAGTCCCACGTTACAAGGATGAAGCTAAAGAAGGCGACCAACACCAAGGCGGCGACATAGGCGATTGTGAATCTCCAAACTGTGGTCTGGTGATTCCTACATCCGAGCGCGACCGAAAGGCGCTCGATGCGGACCTAAAGAGGATGGGTTGTTTCGGATTGCGGGAGTGTCCGTGAGGACTCAGCGACGACATGATGGTTTGGAAGCTGATGGGGGGAGTCTCCAACAATGAGGTTTGCCTGACTTTGTTCTACTACTACCTTCAAAGGGTTGAGTCCCTAACGTCCCTGCCTTCACGTCCCGGCCCCTAAATGGCAGGGTCGGAGACGTCTCCGCCCCTCTCCGCCCAATTTTGGAATCAACAACTTTAAATGGCCATATTAGTCCAATTAGTCCAAATTAAGCGTATGATATGATTTCTGGCATCTACGAAAAATGTTCAGGTCAAACCAAACCTCAAACGCTTGATTTGGGCTATTTTTGAGCAAATTATATCCATCCAAAGTTTTATTATTCCAAATTTAGGCCGGAAAGGGGCGGGGACGTCATGGGCGGGGACGTGAGGGCGGGGGCTCAATCCTTTGAAGGTAGTAGAGGAACAAACTTGAGCAAACTCCAATCTGGCCTTCGCAAAGGCCTTCCTTCTTGCCATGTGTTGAAAACTATATTTATATTGTAAATTTAGTTTTCCTTCCAATTTCTTAGAAAGGACATGATTGCCATAATGATTGAAGAATGCAAAGATCTTGTTCAAACCAAATTTAGCGACTCTTTGCTTTAAATAGTTTCTCCAAAACATGGGAAGGAGGAAGGCCATTGCTAAGGCGAGAATGACGTTTGCCCGACTTTGTTCCGCTATCATCTTCAAAGGGTTGAGTCCCAAACGTCCCCGCCCTCACATCCCCGCCCCTAAATGGAAGGGGTGGAGACGTCCGCGCCCCTCACCGCCCAATTTTAGAATCAACAATTTTAAATGGCCATATCTCACTCAAAAATAGTCCAAATTAAGCATATGATATGATTTCTGGCATCAATGGAAAATGCAAATGTCAAAACACACCTCAAACGCTTGATTTGGGCTATTTTCGAGTGAGTCATGCCCATCCAAAGTTTTTTGATTTTAAATTTACGCAAGGGAGGGCGGGTACGTTAGGGGCGGGGACGTGAGGGCGGGGACGTGAGGGCCGGAACTCAACCCTTTCAGGGTAGTAGTGGAACAAAGTTGAGCAAACTCCACTCTCGCCTTGGCTAAGGCCTTACTTCTTGCCATGCGTTGGAAAACTATATTTATATTGTAAATTTAGTTTTCCTTCTTAATTCTAGAAAAGGAAAAAATAGCCGTGATGATTGAGGAATGCAAAGATCTTTTTGGAACCAAATTTAGCGGCTCTTTGCTTTAAATAATTTCTCCAAGGCATGGAAAGGAGGAAGGCCATTGCTAAGGCGAGAATGAGGTTTGCCTGACTTTGTTTGGCTACTACCTTCAAAGGATTGTGTCTCCAACGTCCTTGCCCTCACGTCCCCGACCCTAAATGGTAGGGACGGAGACGTCCCCGCCCCTCTCCATCCAATTTTGGAATTAGTAACTTTGAATGGCCATATCTCACTCGAAATTAGTCCAAATTAAGCGTATGATATGTTATCTAGCATCTACGAAAAATATTTATGTCGAAACACACCTCAAATGCTTCACTTAGGCTAATTTCGAGTGATCTATACCCATCCAAAGTTCTTTGATTCCAAATTTAGGCGAAGAATGGGCGGGGACGATAGGGGCCGGGAGGTGAGGGCAGGGACTCAACCCTTTCAAGAGTATAGTGGAACAATGTTGAGCAAACTCCATTCTTGCCTTGGCAAATGCCATCCTTCTTGCCATGCGTTAGAAAACTATATTTATATTGTAAATTTAATTTTCCTTCCTATTTCAAGAAAATGACAAAATTGCCGTCAAGATTGGAGAATGCAAAGATCTTGCCGGAACCTAATTTAGCGACTCTTTGCTTTAAATAGTTCCTCCAAGGCCTGCAAAGGAAAAATGCCATTGCTAAGGCAAGAATGAGGTTTGTCCAACTTTGTTTGGCTACTACCTTCAAAGGGTTGAGTCCCCAACGTCCCGGCCAATAAATGGCAAGGGCGGAGACATCCCTGCCCCTCTTTGCCCAATTTTGGAATCAACAAATTTGAATGGCCATATCTCACTCGAAATTAGTCCAAATTAAGCATATGATATGTTTTCTCCCATCTATGGAAAATGTGGATCTCAAACGCTTGATTTGGGCTATTTTCGAGTGAGTTATGCTCATCCAAAGTTTTTTAATTCAAAAATTAGGCGGGAAAGGGGCGGGGATATTAGGGGCGGGGACGTGAGGGTGGGGACTCAACCCTTTAAAGGTAGTAGAGGAACAAAGTTGGGCAAACTCCATTCTCGCCTTGGCAAATGCCTTCCTTCTTGCCATGCGTTGGAGAACTATAATTATATTGTAAATTTAGTTTTCCTTCCAACTTCTAGATAAGGACATTAATGCCGTGATGATTGAGGAATGCAAAGATCTTGTCGGAACTTAATTCAACGGCTCTTTGCTTTAATTAGTTCCTCCAAGGCATGGGAAGGAGGAAGGCCATTGCTAAGGCGAGAATGAGGTTTGCCCGACTTTGTTTGGCTACTACCTTCAAAGGGTTGAGTCCCCAACGTCCCTGCCCTCACGTCCCCGCCCTCACGTCCCGGCTCCTAAATTGCAGGGGCAAAGACGTCCGCGTTCCTCTCCGCCCAAATTTGGAATCAGCAACTTTAAAAGGCCATATCTCACTCGAAATTAGTCCAAATTAAGCGTATGATATGTTTTCTAGCATCTACTGCAAATGAAGAGGTCAAAATTCACCTCAAACGCTCGATTAGGGCTATTCTCAAGTGAGTTATGCTCATCCAAAGTTTTCTAATTCCAAAATTAGGCGGGGAAGGGGCGGGGATATTAGGGGCGGGGACGTGAGGGCGGGGACTCAACCCTTTGAAGGTAGTAGAGGAACAAAGTTGGGCAAACTCCATTCTCGCCTTGGCAAAGGCCTTCCTTCTTGCCATGCATTGGACAACTATATTTATATTGTAAATTTAGTTTTCCTTCCAACTTCTAGGTAAGGATATAATTGCCGTGATGATTGAGGAATGCAAAGATCTTGTCGGAACTTAATTTAGCGGCTCTTTGCTTTAAATGGTTCCATTGGACTTGCGAAGAAGAAAAAGAAGAAAAAGAAGAAATACGGTCTTATAATGGGACCGGCATGAATGTAGTGTTTGTTCATTCTCTTCACTAAGCATATGGCCATGGGACATAGGCTAGTGTGTATAGAACTACTTCCCCCTCTCGAGGATAAACACTTTTCTACTCTAAGTGCTTCTCTACACTAATTGCATTAGAGGCAACTGACATATAATCTCCCCCAAGGACTTTGTGGGTTCCCAAACAACGAGGCCGTGAGATCCTCCACCATAATTGGGTGGACTATGGTGGTACTTGAATTAGAATGTTGTACTACGCTATAAACAACATATTCTTTTTGACATTTTTAAATAAAGTAATATTCTTTGCACAAGTGAAACCTCCTTTGTTATCAACGGAAAAATACCATTGAGCAATGTAGTTTAGAGGTAAAGACGTGTTTTTAAATGACTCATCTTAGGGTCATATTCAAATTTATGAAGCATAATGTCGAATCATCCAATGTCAATATATCTGTTGTGTAACAATTCCTTTGGAACAATCCACAAATTACTCCGCATAAGCATAGGGTGGTTGAAATATATTTTTTTAAATTGTTGGGGTTATGATTATTTATCACCTAATTCAATCCGAAAAAAAGATGGTGCATTCAAAAGCATCCACTTAAGGCCACAATGTTCCAAAGTCAAAGTGGTTGCTTCACAACACTTCTTACCAAATGGTGTCAATTTAACTTTAAATTGATTAAACCTTGCCAAGGTTAGATGAAACTCCAAAAGACTTTGCTTCTAAGAGTGACACCTTCAAAAGGTCACATTAAACATGTCCATTGTAAAAGCAATGGATGTAGGGGAGAGACACACGACCAAATGTTTTTTAGTATACATGTAGATGTACAAAAATTATAAATGTGAATAGAAGCTCTAGCAAAATTTCTAGCAATGTAGAACATAACTATTAACTTCTTTCTTGAACTCATGTCTATATACAATAACAATAGAACTTTGGATGGTTTGTATGAAATTCTTTTCCTAAATAAATATAATTTTGACATTTTTTTGTACTATATATATATGCCATATTTATAAATTGGGAATGTCAATTTCTTTATGTTCATATGGAAACTATTACACTTCCTTTGTAATATTTGTTGCTCTTCATATTTGTATAATATTTGGAACATAGAGAATTTATTTTTACATTGATGTTAAATGGTTTCACTTTTAGTTCTCTAACACGTGCAAATTATTTATATGTTTCTTAACCTTTTTGTTTATCTTCCCATGCCCCTTCTTAATATTGGATTCAATTGTAGAATACTTATATATAAAGAGTATTACCTTCTTCTAAGATTCCAAAAAAAAAGTTTTTTCTTTGTTGTAAAAAAACATTTTAACCCAAATAAAACACGTTCACACATTTTGGGGAAGTTGGGGAAAAAAAATAATCTCGAATGGGCCACTGGCAAAAATTGTAGAAGCTAAGTACGATAAAAAAATAGGGGCAAATATATTCACTTAGGATAAATTTTATTAAGAAAGTACATGTAACATACATTGTTTTAAAAGTGTGAAATATGGTTATAAGCAATATATAATTAGATATAATGTCAAAGAACTATGTAATTGGTACATACAAAATATCATGGAAAAAATAGTTACAAAATTTGAATGGTAGATTCTACTGATTTAGATCCTCACTATTTCTCAATGGATGAAAAGGGGGTATTTTTTAATGAAAGTCTATGGATGAATTAATGGAAGGATTGGAGGGTTGGAATAAACAATATAATTTTTAATAAGTGGTACATTCCTAATTTATTGTAGGGCACTCATGCAACATTTAATTGTTGGGTAACTTGTACATTTCCTCCGTGGTTTGAAGCTTACACTACCCCTTATGTTTGGGGGTTTATATATTTCGCTCTCATTGAATGTTTAAATAATTCCTTTGTAAAGTTAAGTAGCGTAATTCCTTTGTAAAGTAAAGTTAAAGGGTTGTTACACAACAAATATATTGACATTGGATGATTCGACATTATGCTTCATAAATTTGAATATGACCCTAAGATGAGTCATTTAAAAACACGTCTTTACCTCTAAACTACATTGCTCAATGGTATTTTTCCGTTGATAACAAAGGAGGTTTCACTTGTGCAAAGAATATTACCTTCTTTGAGAATGTCAAAAAGAATATGTTGTTCATAGCGTAGTACAACATTCTAATTCAAGTACCACCATAGTCCACCCAATTATGGTGGAGGGTCCCACGGCCTCGTTGTTTGGGAACCCACAAAGTCCTTGGGGGAGATTACATGTCAGTTGTCTCTAATGCAATTAGTGTAGAGAAGCACTTAGAGTAGAAAAGTGTTTATCCTCGAGAGGGGGAAGTAGTTCTATACACACTAGCCTATGTCCCATGGCCATATGCTTAGTGAAGAGAATGAACAAACACTACATTCATGCCGGTCCCATTATAAGACCGTATTTCTTCTTTTTCTTCTTTTTCTTCTTCGCAAGTCCAATGGAACCATTTAAAGCAAAGAGCCGCTAAATTAAGTTCCGACAAGATCTTTGCATTCCTCAATCATCACGGCAATTATATCCTTACCTAGAAGTTGGAAGGAAAACTAAATTTACAATATAAATATAGTTGTCCAATGCATGGCAAGAAGGAAGGCCTTTGCCAAGGCGAGAATGGAGTTTTCCCAACTTTGTTCCTCTACTACCTTCAAAGGGTTGAGTCCCCGCCCTCACGTCCCCGCCCCTAATATCCCCGCCCCTTCCCCGCCTAATTTTGGAATTAGAAAACTTTGGATGAGCATAACTCACTCAAAAATAGCCTGAATCAAGCATTCGAGGTGAGTTTTGACCTCTTCATTTGCAGTAGATGCTAAAAAATAGATCATACGCTTAATTTGAAGTAATTTTGAGTGAGATATGACCATTCAAAGTTGTTGATTCCAAAATTGGGCGGGGAGAGGCGGGAACGTCTCCGCCCCTGCCATTTAGGGGCATGGACGTTCTCGCCCTTACCATTTAGGGGTGGGGGATGTCTGCGCCCCTGCCATTAAGAGGCGGAGACGTCCCCGCCCATACCATTTAGAGGGGGGACGTCCCCACCGTTACAATTTAGGGGTGGGGACGTCCCTGCCTTTGAAATTTAGGGGCGGGGACGTCCTCGCGCCTTATATACCATTTCATATAGTTAGCTACCCATTTTCTTTAGTCTGAATCCTGCGTGGCAGCACTTTAGTGCATACCTGGCTGCTAGGTCCCTTGTTTTTTTACCTTGCGGGTAAGTCAACCCTATGTTGACTATATCGTACGGGCGACACCTCTACCGGACGGGCGAACCGGATGTCCATCCTTTATGACAACCCTGGTCGTACCGGGGTCATGGATGTATATTCGTCCGAGTGATCCCCATATATATCTCGTCTGGATGGAAAGAGTTTGCTCAGTAGTGAACTTCAGAAAAGGACATGCGGAGTTTAGAATGTTCATAGTCCAATTCTGGGAGCCAAGAAATGCATTCAAGAACTCGAAGAAGAAGTATGAAAATTGTTGTAAAGACACGTGGATTCCTAAATGCCAACGGCGTGTACAAGCGCATGTCAACTCAGTTGTGTTTGCATCTTTGTCGAGAAGAATGAATCCCCATACTCGATCTATTCCAAGGAGGGACCGATTTGTAGCATTAGCTAACTTGGAAGCTGCAAACGCAGCGGACCCTTGATGCGTAGGCAATCTTGCAACAAGGATTAGAAGACAACCCAACGATTATTTTTCATTGGTCATCATCTTCTAGAATTAGTCAACCCACATTGTAGGATCCTACGATCTCATTCTCTCAAAGCTACCAAGTCTACACTTTCACAACATTCAATAGTTTCAACCCTACTTGCCGACTCACTCCGATCCTATGGCTGAAGTTCTCTTTAACTAGTCATCCACGCAGATCATAGGATCTTACGATATTGTTTCTCCAAAGCTGCTGATTGTGGTTTTTGACATCTGCCGCCACTATGTACCCATCTTTTGACTTTGCCATTGAAATTATGAAATGTATACTCCTTTTTAAAAAATTCATTTATCCTTTATACAACTTCTATCCTACTTTACACATTCCAACTGATTCAAGCTCTTAAATCATACGTTTTGTACTTACTTGCATCTTGTTTTTCCTTTATTGCTATTAGACCATGGAGGTAGGATTTTGTGGGTCTTATTGGGGTGAATGGGATCGTAGGATCCTACTATCTCCAGAGTTGAGACTCTTTTGACATTAAGTATGGTCTACAACTGGCTGAGTCCTTTAGTATATCATACATAAGTCGTATTCTTTGTAGAATTCTTGGAAGCACGCCATTGCATATTTTATTGGATATTCTTCTAACAAATTGGGACTTTGACCAATCTGGACTTTTGAAAGTCCAGATTTAGTTAAATGTGGCATAGATCTAGATCCATTGAAGAATCCTAAGAAGGCTATAGTCCGTTATCTAAAACATGGGATCTATTATATTGGATGGGTAGCGGGCATCTGTAAAGCACTTATATTAGAATAGTTCTACCAATTCTTTGTAGACTACACGCGATTGTTAATAATGGCCACCCTATATTTATTGTATGACACTTTTTTATAATAAAACGGTTAACTGCTGAATTCTTACTCTGAATTCTTCTGGAGATATCCGGTTGCATGTTTCACTGGCCAACACTATTCTCTGAACTTAGAATTTGTATACATCAATTGTGAATAATTGTTGTCGGCATCTCTGTCCAAGTTTTCCCAACCACACATGTGATTTCATCTATGGGCACCCTTGTGATGTACAATACGTCCAACAATTTTTGTTTTGAAGACTCAGTTCTTCTTTTGAAGCCTACTTTGACATTCAACCAGAGTTATCCGGTTGCATGTTGCGGACTTACATATAGTCTAACCTCAAATTTGGTTGTTTAAGCCATTTTTCCCTTCTTTCATGTCATTAGTGATGCATTTAATGCTTGAAATGTACTCTGAACTCATCAATTTTTATGCTATACTATCTTTTATCCAGCATATCTCCGGATCTTTATTTCAGTCCTTAGTCCAAAATTCAGCTCATAGTCTAGAAATAGTTGAATTGTGCATGTGGTGGTTTGGAAGATTTGTCCACCAAGGTAGGGGTCTCGCTTCTCCCACTTGGACTCATCTCCAAAACATCACCAAGACTAGTAGTATCTTCAACAAATATTACATCACGACTCTTAATGATTTTCTTCGGCTCAATGCACATGAGTCAATGCACATGAGTCAATATGCCTTAGTGCCCTCACAATAGCCAAGAAACAAACACGTTGTACCTTTTGCATCGAGCTTTCCCCTCTTTGTATCCGTCACCATCGCATATGCAATACATCTAAACACACGCATATGCGCAATGTATGGCTTGCAGCCACTCCAAGATTTTTACGGTGTGATGGTGACAAGAGCCCTTGTTGGACATCGATTGTGTTAGAGATAAGAGTTGCTTGTTGTTATTATGATATCATAAATAGTTGAGGTTGATTTAGAAGGCAAAGTAAAGACGAGAAAATGGAGAGAGGTGATACGAACTTAAAGTAGTCCCATATGTATTGGCAAGGGTTGTTACCAATGGGTACTATAAGTAAAGGTCTTTGAAAGAAGGCCATATCTCACTCCGAGCATTGTTTGTAATACCTTCTGTCTTTCATTTGCTTGTGCAATCATTTCTCTACTTCTTTTAAACATCAACAAATTGCAGAGGTAGATTGCATTGACCACCGCTTTTGCCCAAAATGCAAGCTTTAGGGCTTGTGCATAGATCCAACTCCTTGCCATTTCCACTATGGTATGATTTGAACGCTCTGCAACTCCATTTTGCTCCAGTGTGTAAGGTGTTGATGTGTGCCTCTCATGCCATGTTTCTTCAAAAAACTTCAAAAGCCTTTGGATATGAACTTGCCACCATGTTCCACCAAAACACCTTGATCTTGTGCTATGATTGCTTCTCGACAAGGACCTCGAACTCCTTGAACTTCTCAAGGCATTCCCCGTTTGTCTTCAAAAAGTACCTCCACAATTTCGTCAAAAAGTCAACAATGAAGGTCAAAAAATACCTTGCACCACCTATGGAAGTGGTCTTCATAGGGCCGCACACACCCTAAACCACAATCTCCAAAGGCTTTCTTGCACGCGTCGCTCCATCCTTCGGAAATGGTGCGCTATGTTGTTTGCCTTGCACACATCCTTTACAAAATGACATTGATAGTTCATCTTTGCCAAGAGTCATGCCTACCATACTTTGAAGTAAATGCACACTTCTCACTTTCAAATGACCAAGACGACAATGCCAAAGTTCCAATGCACCGCTCTTTGTTGATGATTGTGCCACATTGACCGCATCCGCCTCAAATACTTTCTTGAAAGTGACTTGATACAAATTGCCTTCACGAGGTGCTACCACAAGAACATCATTGTTTGGTGTCCTCAACACACATCAATCCTTGTTGAATTGCACCTTCATTCCACTTGTCACAAGTTTGCTCACTAAGAGCAAGTTTGCTTGCAACTTGGACACATGGAGAACGTCCTCGATTCTAAACCTCTTTCAACAATATCTCACAAGTACTTCGACAACAATTTATCCGACGCCTACGGCCTCCACAACACTATCATCACCCAAATGCACATTCCGTGGAGTAATTACCTCATACATGTCAAATGCCGCCTTATGAGGTGTCATGTTTTTCGTGGCGCCCGAATCCATGATCCACTTGTACATACACTTGGAATGTGGTCCACCTTGAGTTGCAAATACATAGTCATCTTTCTCCTTTGTATGATTGACATTCTCCTTCTCCTTTGCTTGGTTCGCATAGTCTTGAAGCAATTTCTTGCAATGTGGCCCGGTTTGCCACAATTGTAACATACCTTGGGCTTGCTACCTGTTGAAAAAGAGCCTCCCTTTTTTTTTTGACACCAAGGCTGCATCGTCGCCATTGGGCTCTTTCTCTTCGCGCTTGGATACTTCGTGCATCAACTGCGCCGTCACAAACTCCATGGTGAGCTCCTTCATTGCCAAGGTCTCCAAAGTTGTGATCAAATATTCATATGAAGGTGGCAAACTCTCAAGTAAGGTTATGACCACATTTTCATCTCTCACCGGGACATCCAAGGAAGTGAGTTGATCCGCAAGTGCCTTCACTTCGTTGACATGATTCAATAAATCATCTCCCTCTATCATCTTGATTGTGAAGAACTTGCGACAAATGAAGAGGATGTTGGACAAACTCCTCGTTTCGTGGATGTTGCACAAAGTCTTCCATGCTTCCGCAGATCCTTTGAAACTCTTGATGTGGGCAAGTTAGTTGTCCACCAAGTTGAGGCCAATGACGGACATGGCCTTCTTCACACGTCGACTATAGTCTTTCTTCACCTTTAGATCATTGTCTTCGGATGGAGGCTCCTTAGAGTCATCCACAATCTCCCAAAGGTCCATGGATGCCAACACCATCTCCATCTTGAACTTCCAAAGATTGAAATTCTCACCTTTGAACTTGTCAATGACTCTAGTACTCTTGCCATCATATGTTGCCATATTTGCACTTCAACACTAACTTCTAATTTCCAATGTGCACTAGTGCACCTCAATCACTCAAATGAGACCTTTTTAGGCTTCAATAAGCACTTTTTCACCTACAACACCCAAATTTCAGGGCTACCCATACGTATTATGTATCACGTGTATAGACGACATGCACACACATCTAGAATACTCAAATTTCAAGGCTATCAATATGGAATGTGTACTATATGTATGGACAAAGTCCAAAAGTGTAAAAGTGCAAATGTAAACACTTACAAAGTTGACACCCTTGAATGTGCACCTCAAATGCTCCTTGGAACTTCTTGGGTCGACTTTAAGCACCTCCAATGCTCCTAGAAACACCTTGGATCTGCTTCAATCACCTCCAATGCTTCCAATGGCCATGAAACAATACATGTGCACCTCCAATGCTTCAAATTGAACCTTTTGCACCTCCAATGCTTGAACAACCTTGAGTCAACTCTTGTACACTTCTAATGCTCCAAATTGGATCTTATGCACCTCCAACACTCAAAGACTCTCAAGATCTTCTCCTAACCAATTTGCACCAAAACTCTATACACAACTTACATTAGAGGGCCCATAACCTATTGAGGTTCAAAAGAAGTAGAGAAATCATTGCACAAGCATATGAAACACACAAGGTATTACAAACAATGCTTGGAGTAAGATATGGCCTTCTTTCGAAGGCCTTTACTTATAGTTCCAATTGGTAACAACCTTTGCCAATACATATGGGACTACTTTAAGTTCCTATCACCTCTCTTCATTTTCTCGTCTTTACTTTCCTTTCTAAATCTACCTCAATTATTTACGATATCAAAATAACAACGAGCAACTCTAATCTCTAACAACATTAGCAGGGAATGGCAGTGGATGGAAGGAGCACAAATAGAGTATGACACAATGCCTTCATCCCCACCCATAGTACACGGATCTTGACTAACGGCAAAGGGAAATAAACGTAAATCTCTATTAACCAGTTCATCCGCCGGAACATTAAAGAAGGCAAAAAAATAGAAGAAGTCTAAGGAAGATGGACCGACTCTCACAATTGATGAATGTATAAATTATTCATGAGCTGACTTGCGAAAGCTCAAGCAAAGTGAACTAGCAGCTGTGAGGATGGTATTTGACACTACATTCTAGGGTGTATACATCAATGAAAATCGTCCGTTCCAGTACAAAGATGCAACAACAAAGAAGGATATCACTCCACGGCTTCATCACAATCGCTTGCACCGAGCTCCTCCTAGAGAATTAGTATACAGTGGTATTAAGAAAGACCGGCTCGCTAACATCATTTAAGCAACTCGCACAGGCCAATCCACAACATCCTCGGAGATGCACATTTGAGTCTTACCAATAAAGAAGGGACCTTACGGTTCCAAGACAAAGGTTGAGTTTTTCACTAGTAGACCCACAAAAGAGCAAATCATTGTAGAAAAGACAAACTTCTACATTATTGGTGGGCAACATACTGTGGAAGCACACAAGATTCTCCACCAAGGCATGTCCAAAGCATGAATGGTGGATGAGTTGTCATACTTCACCATCATCATGATTTATAAACCCTTGACGACAAATTGACGCAACTACAACTGTCTTGCGCCCTCAATCAAGACCTTCTGGAGGCACAAAAAGAGCAATTTTAACACAACAACTGATGATTGTCAGGTCGAGATGGATTGCTTTCGAAAAGCTGGCGCTATCTCTTTATGGTTGGTCTCACTCTAAAGAATTTAATGTAAGTGGTAGCCTGCCCCTTAAACACTTTTCATACATCTGCAGACTCTTAACATTTACCAAACAAAATCAACCAGAGATCTCCGGCTGTTAAATCACCATATAAAATGTTTGTGCACGATTTCAAACCTGTAGTCAAGACGATCTTCATGCACATGACTGGTGATGTAATAGAAGCAAAGATATCTTTCCTCTTCAAAATGGACGACGCAGTTGTACATAAGTGGGTCGAAATTGACACGATGTTTGTCGCTAGACTCCTGCCTGATTCTAACGGCGTAGTAGATCGAACTGGGTGAAAATCCTTGGTAGCGAACGACTTTGAATTGCTATACATGATGTGTGCTGATGACTTGGACTACTTGACGGACTTGGTACTTCAGAAGAAGGTTTACGTGAAGTCCTCAAAAGCAACAAACTTGGGAAGTAAAGCGGGTTACGAGGAGACTCTCCAATATGTTGCGGATCGAGAGAAGCAAATTTGTGCCTTGAAGAATGAACTCATGTCACACTACAAGCAGCACCCTCTACCCTAAAAGGCGTTAGACTTTGTGCCTTATACCCAAGAACAATGAGACACCCCCGTAGCAAAAAAAAGGATTGGTCAAGCCGAGCTTGAACTGTGGATTGACACGGGCAATGAGACGTCGAAGGCAAAGGTAAGGCTTCAAAGGCAGAAGCAGGCATTCAACAAGACGACGGAGTCGTCTAAATGCTTGAAATCCTTGGTGGCGGTATGAAATTGACACATCTTCTCAGCGATCCCGAGCGAAGACGTCGTGGTCCCGAGCGAGAATAGAAGTGTCTTCTCTGACATGTACATGTGCAGGATCATGGACGGCTTAGTGGAAAAAGTTGCTGCAATTTTCATTCATGATGACATGCGCGAGTGGCGCGTTCCAACAAGGTCGCACCTATACTTTTGGTTCCTCTTTTGTGTGCAGAACTCCAGACCCCGTGTTGACATCCTTAATTACATGGGCTTGTGTAGGATATTTGACCATCTCGAAGTCGTACGCTAGGACGACAAAGTTGGTGTTAGGTCACCAGCGGTGCTCATAACAGATGCTGAAGGATTTCATCAAATTGTAGAGCACTTGGAAATGCGGACGCTGGAGAGGAAGAAGACCTTCTGGTCGTGGCATGTGGTCCACATTGCGGCATCTAACGACGTATTTCCTCTGCCGGCCATCAGAAAAGCGACGACTGTGTACTATGTCTTCTACTTTAGATATGATCTGAACACGACGACTAATCAATCATTCAAGGCTCTTTTGGAGGGAGCCCCCGACAAACTTCTTCCATGTATTTCAGCCGCCAATTTGCTTGAGGTAACCAAATGGTGGCAATCCTGGGATGTGCCGCTAATGAGGATCTTGGTTCTCGACGAACTCTTCAGTGGGTTCATGAGGAATTGACTGGTGGTGGTCAATGTCAATGGTGGAGCACATTTCACATATCTAGGCTT